>JANJGN010000432.1:0-506742 GCA_026770705.1 Isurus oxyrinchus
GCCCCCCCCCCATCTCCCCCCTCACCCCCCCTCACCTGAAGCAGTTTTCGCTCTGATAGATTGTGTGAACGAGGTTTTGCAAAGACATGTTCCCAACAATCTCCCCAATCCAGCCCTAGATCTCTTCAGACGCACGATCATTTTCTTTTGGCGAAAAGGGGGAAAATTGTAGGGGGGGGGGGAGGGGGGGGGGAGGGGAGGGCACTGAGAAAGAATAATTCGCAGCCCTTCTGGGCTGAAAAAAAAACGAACGGAAAAGCAAAAGGGTTTAAGTTCTCAAGTCACACTGCGGCTTTTTAACTTCCTTTTTGTAACCGCTTTCCTGACCCCTTTTACAGTTAAAGGCTGTGTTTGTCAACAAGGGGCTGTACAATCATCCCGCTGCCGAGTCCCATTCCACCTCCCCAACCCCGGTGAGGAGCAAAAGGGTTGGGAAATCAGTGAGGACAATCGTCTCCATTGGCGAGGGGTGGGGGGGTCAGTAACGAGAGGGACATATATTGAAGATGATATTGACGGAAGGACCATTCGTGTTTTCAACAGCGAGTGGCTGTAACCTGGAAGGCGCTGCCTGACAGGACAGTGGAAGCAGATTCAACAGTAACTTTCAAATCATCCACTGGACAAACTCAATAGACGGGGGGAGGGGTTGGGGGGGAGAGAATTTACTGGGAGAGAGAGCCGGGGGAAGTGCGGCTAATTGGACAGCTGTTGCAAAGAGCCGGCAGGGCCACAATGGGCTGAATGGCCTCCTTCTGTGCTGGACCCATTTTGTGACTCTATCCCCAACCCCCCGCACTTTTAACCGAAAGATTTCTCGCGAAGCCAAATCCAGCCTCTCCTACTCCAAAACCGGCCGTCCAGGGGACATACAAATGTTTCAGATATTTTCATTTCCACCAAGCGAAATTCTGCAATTCCATACCGTGCAGGCAGCAGACTGCATTCGGGTAACTGGAGAAGGTAGTGAGGCATTCTTATTGAACTGGCAATTAAACCAATTCACCCAATCCCACACACGCCAGACAAAAGTCAAATACTGCGGGTGCTGGAAATCGGAAATAACAGCAGAAATTGCTGGAAAAAACTCAGCAGGTCTGGCAGCGTCTGTGGAGAAAAAGACAGAGTTAGCATTTCGAGTCCGTATGACTCTCCTGAAGGAGATGCTGTCAGACCTGCAGAGTTCTTTTCCAGCATTTTCTGTTTTTATTCCACACGCACACACAAGATCGCTTCCCTTGTTAACCGTTCGTCAACATATTTAAATGCATCTGACTAAACAAAAAATTGTAATATTTATTTTCTCGTGTTTAGGTGCAGATTTGCGAATTTCCCGTTTGCTGGGAGCGGCTGTAGTTTTTTTGTTTAAGCAGTGGAGACCGGATCTGTTCCGAATAATGAATGTGTCACTGGGCAGAGAGCACGATTCCTACTCGTCGTGACCCCCCTGGTCTTTAACCGAAACTAGCTTCGTGTCAAACGGCAAAAAGTAAACCTCTTACAGTCAGAACTCAAAATGCATTCACCGTCCCCAGCGATACTTGGCAATTCAATTAAGTCGAGGCATTTCCCCTGTCCCCTTGTCGTGAATCTAGTCAATTGACCTTAAGTGAATTCCTAATATTTTTTACGAACGAGTCGGTTCTTGATCCTGAATAAAAACATATTAAGCGCTGGAAATATTCAGTCAATCCGATCATAGGCACGGTGGATTCCAGTATTAAACTTATGGTCGATCTTGCACAGATGTGCATTGAAATGTGTTTTCTCCCCCCCTAAATGAAGGGGACAGATCTTGAGGTGCAGGTTAATACGGACAGGAATATGTTTAAAGTAAATATTTGTGATGTGTTACGGAATCCAACAGGGTGGGAGGTGGGGGCAATAGTTCCAGTCTATACCTAATGACCTCGCCGTGACCTTCAGGATTTGTTGAAAACAAAACACGGCTATTTTCTTTTTTCTCTGCTCCCCCTCCCTCTCCCCCTTCTCCCCCCACCCCCCCGCCACCCCACCTCTCTCCCCTCTCCCCCCCACCCCCCCCCCCCCCCCCCCCCCCCCACACACACACTTCCCTTAAACTAATCCCAAAACAGGAGGAGGGTCCACTAGGGACCTGGTGAACTGATTCCCATTCATTAGCACCGATCTCCCGCCTGGGTTAGACCGAGTAATCGGCTCTCCCGCCTCCTAAATTCTCTCTCCCCCCCCCCCCCCCCCCCCCCCCCCCATCCCACCCCACACCCCCCCAACCCCCCTCCCACACTCCACCCTTCACAACTAAAGCTACAACTAAACAGGGTTTTCATCCACCACACCACCCGTCGTTTAAAAGGTCCAGATGTCCGGAGCAAACCCACTACCACCCCCCCCCCCCCCCCACCCACCGCGAAATTCATGTCAATTGCAGGTCAATTTCATGAGGGGAAAGTGAAAAAACCTATCACAGGTAATGTACACACACAGCTTTAATCTCGGGGAATCTAGAGCAATTAAACTTGGATTAGATTCGCTGTTACTTTTCTGCTGCTCGGGTCGAAAGGGAACCAGATAATGGAAGAAACTCAAGAGGTGGGGGAGAGAGAAAGAGAGAGAGAGAGACAGACCCGGTCTGATCAGCAGCTCAGGGGTTATGTCCAGTTTAGACATGGGCTGACCAACCTCTTTGAAGTAACAATATTATCAAGTTCACATTAATTTTTTTTTAAAAAAAAGACTTAAAAAGGAACTCGGGCTAATGATTCGGATTCCGTTTTCATTCCCTAATCTTAAAACCAACATCCGTGTCAAGAGTATGTTCTGCTCGTTAATAACGAGACATGTTATTAATAAAGACTTTTTTTCATTAATAGCTAATGATGTTTCAAATTGTCGAATGCACTGTCAATTTCCATTAACTTAGGGACTTTCGTCGCAGCAAAGGGTCGTTAGTTATTGTCGTTCATTCCTTACCTGGTGGCTTGTATTTTTTATAGTTATTTTTTTTAAAAACATGAATGATATACGAACGGAACATTCAGCTAATGACACAGACACAGCAGGCTTGGTGAGATTCTTCGGGTGCTCTGGTGTTGCGTGGACTACTGAGTGAATGAACTAATGGGGGGAAACTGCGTGGGTAACGAAACTCTGGATGGTCAAATTGCGAGCGAAGGTGCAATTTGCAGGGCAGTTAAAAAACTGAAATCGCCCCAGTTTTAACCTCTTGTGCAATGTGCACCTCCCCATTCCCAAACTAACGCTTGCTCGCACGAAAACTGAAATTAAAACCCTCGGCTCGCAGCGCTCGCCCCTCCGATCAGCCGCATTTTAGATCGTGCAGCAACCGAATCCCCCGGCTCGCTTTGCAAAACAATTGAGAAATAAGTAACTAACCTTTTTTTTTTTGTTTTTGGAGGCGATGAGGAGCAGGTTGAGGGACTGGATGCCGTCGCGGCCGCTCTGACTCTGATGGTCGAGTTGTAATGCACAGTCCTCCTCCCGGGTGGGAGGCGGGGGGTGGGGGTGGAAGGGTGGGTGGGGTGGGTGGTTTGAGGTGGTGGTGGTGGGGGGGGGGGGGGGGGGGGTGTTGCAGTTTGAGGGATTAATACTGCGGCCCCCAGCGCTGTCACAGCTCCCGTCAGTCTGGCCAATGAGCTAAGGATGCAGGTAACCAAAATTCAGACACGTACCACTCTGCTCGCAACCAGCTCTTCCGGGTTAGGCTGCAACTGGGAACACACACAAAACCTTCAGGTGAAATAGGCATTTCAACGTGTGAAGTACAACCACTTCTCAACTGATTCAGAAAGGCTCAACATTTACAGTACCTTACAATGCCCAGACAAAGCAGTATGTCACTCTGCTATGCATACATCATACTGGACAACCACCTTACAATACATACACTGCATGCTTACTGTATAGCACACATTTTATTACAGCACAACAATCTAAGGTATACAATACCCCCACCCAATACGAACAGTTAGTACAAGAAGTGTGGACGGCACAGAGTGGGTGCTGCAGCCATGCAGCCGTGAATCCGTTCAAACTGAATACAAGGAAGTATTGGGCTTGTTATTAAGAGGCATCGGCTCTCTTCGCGCCAGAAATTTACTGAGAAAGTTAATTAAACGCCCTTCAAAATTCCACCAGTATAAACTTTCAGAATGCTTTCGATGTGTATGTTTATGATGCAGACACACACACACACTCACTCCATCACACACACACACTCACTCACTCCATCACACACACACTCACTCCATCACACACACACTCACTCCATCACACACACACACTCACTCCATCACACACACACACACTCACACACTCACTCCAACACACACACTCACTCCATCACACACACACACACACACACTCCAACACACACACACACTTTCACTCCATCACACACACACACACTCACACACTCTCCATCACATACACTTTCACTCCATCACACACACACTCACACACTCACTCCATCACACACACTTTCACTCCATCACTCACACACTCACTCCATCACACACACACTCACACGCACACTCTCACTCCATCTCACACACACACACTCACTTCATCACACACACTCACTCCATCACACACATTCATTCACACGCATATTCTCACTCCATCACACACACACAGGCTCTCCATCACACACACACACACACACTCACTCACACACACACTCACTCCACCACACACACACTCACTCACACACACACTCACACATACGCATTCAGGGGGCACATACACAATCTCACACACTCACCGACACACATTCACACGCAGTCACACACACTCAGTCACACACACAAAGTCACATACACAATCACACACTAATTGGCACACATTCAGTCACACGCAGAGTCACATACACAATCTCACACACACAGTCACACGCAAGGGTCACACATAGTCACATACAGTCTCACACACACTCAGTCACACACACAGTCACCTATAGTCTCTCTCACACAGTCACACGCACACAGCCACAGACGCACACAGATTCACACATATATTCGTACATAGACTCATTCATACATGCAATTACACACACATGTATGAACATACAGTAACACACACTGCCACTCATGCACATAGAGACATACATAATAATCTACATTATTATAAAACTTTGGGAAAATACTGTTCTTTCCGTATATGTATTTTTAAACAGATATAAAACACGCGAGATACATTAGCAATTTCTACGAAAGAATATTAATTATTATTAATATATTAAAAGGTTATGGGGAGTCCCTGAGATAAATATATCTGACAATTAAACTATCCTCTTCTACGGTGCTCAGTTCCCCGCTTTCTCCCAGGGAAGATCTGTCTCTCGAGCAGCCGGTGAGAATGGTGAAGCCATTATTCGAGTCCTTTCACTCGATTCGAAAACCAGTTACGGTGAGGTGCCCGACAAACCTTTGTCATGCCCATTAATTAAATAAAACCTCTGCAACATGTCTAATTTGGGTGGAGGGGAGGGTACAGGATTGTCAGGTTCGACATTGTGAGGGCCCAGGCTGTCTGATGCTGTTTCTAATGTTTTCATCAGTCACGGGAAAGCCCTCAAGAGAGAGGGAGAGACGGGGAGAGAGAGAGAGAGAGAGAGAGAGCGATGGATCTATTCAGAACTTTAAATAAAAATGATCCAAAAATATTGTTGCTCTGGTGACGTTTTGTGGTGTATAAAATAATTACAATTCATATATTTTTTAAAAAGATGGAGCCGTTGTGTATGTTTCCAGTCACATATATCTCGGTAACCCCTTTTTGAACACTCCTGCGCTTTATCAGCAACTATTCACACTTCCCTCTGTAAGTTTTTGCCTATCATTTTATACCGTTTTCTCTCAAACCATTACCCATCTTCGCTGACCTGTCCCCTTCCGCACATCGCCTGCATTCCCCCGTTTTTCAGACCGAACCACCACTCCCCCTCCCCAAAAATAAAAAAAAAACCCATCGGAGCTAAAATAAAAACAGAAAGTGCTGGAAAATCTCAGCAAGTCTGGCAGCGTCTGTGGAGCGAGAGAGAGAGAGAGAGAGAGACGGAGTTAACGTTTTGAGTCCGTGTGACTCTTCATCGCAACTCGAAACTGTGGTGATCTGGAGAATTTGAACAACGGAAAGATGAGGTTGGATTTGATTTTTCGTTCGGTGTCCGCTCCTGGAGGACGGGGTGGGTGGGTATGGGGGGAGAGTGGGGTGGTGGTGGGGGGGGGGGAGAAGCGGCGGCTCCTCCGCTCCGAACGCTCAGGAGGAAGTTGCCGATTCCTGGCTTTGGGAAGTGTAACCTCGTGAGGGGGTTGAAATGAATGCATTTCCTCCCAACACATTAACAGCAACATCCCTCCATCCTAACCTCTGCCGGATAGTCCACCTCAGTCTAAAGTGAGTTCACTTTGAGAGGGTGCTCAACGGCTTTAATTTACCTGTGGAGAGAGTGAGATAGAGAGAGAGAGAGATAGAGAGAGAGATAGAGAGAGAGAGAGAAAGAGATAGAGAGATAGAGAGAAATAGAGATAGAGAGATAGAGATAGAGAGAGAGATAGAGAGAGATAGGGAGAGACAGATAGAGAGATAGAGAGAGAGTGAGATAGAGAGAGAGAGAGAGTGAGATAGAGAGAGATAGAGATAGAGAGAGAGAGAGATAGAGAGAGATAGAGAGAGGGGCAGGGAGGGAGAGAGAGGAGGAGAGGGGGTGGGGGGGAAAGTGTGTTTGTGTCTGTCCTCTCTCCCCCTTCACTCCACTGTCACACAGGCCGAATTAGATGGTAGATTTGCATCACAGAGAGGGAGAGAGAGGAGGAGGGAGGAGGTGGTGGTGGGGGGTGGGGGTGGAATTTAAAAATTAAACATCAGAATCAGAATAGCAGTTTGAGATTTCCCAATGGTGGTGCCGATTATTATGTCTGCGGGGTAATTCAGATCGCCGATACCCCCTCCCTGGTGTTGAATTAAAGCTGTTTAAATCTTTTTTCTTTACCTTGTTTGGATCAAGAGCCTGAGCGCTGGGTTGCCAGTAACACAAAGATCCTCATCCTGACGCCGGGCGGAAAGTACCCCCGCATCTAGCAGTGAGCACACATCTCCTCACTTCAAATAAACGGAATCTGGGTTTTTTTTTTTCCTCTATTATTGTGCATGTGTGTGTGTGTGTGTGTCTGTCTTTTGTTTTAGGCTTGGCGGTCGCCAGTGAGCTTACACTGTAGACAAGGTTGGGGGGGGCCGGGGGGGGGGGGGGGGGGGGGCAACCCGGAGTCAGATTGCAACAAAAGAATCCCCCATTTTCATCCGCTTGAGAGAAAAAAATGTTTGTTGAAAATGCAAAGCTGTGTAAATCTCAGGCACGGGACTGGACGGCAAGGAGGTTCCAAACAAGCAGGTGCAAAACGGCAAAAGCACAGAGAATAAATTACATTTCTATATAGTTTGCTGCTGATTTTTTATATTTAGAAAGCTGTTCTTCACCCACTCGACCCCCTCCTCCCACCAGGCGAACGGGTTGATACAGACACAGTCACCTGCTTTTCCCTCTTTTTTTTTTAAAAAAAAAATACGGTTAAGCGTTTTGCGCCTGTGAATTGGGATTTTAAATTCGAATCCAACGGGACCGAGTTTGTGGTCACAACCGATTTCTCCATCCCCCCCCCCCCCCCCAGTAGATTAGGCCCGGCAATTGCATTTTTGATATGAAAAAAATAACTGTCGCATTTAATGGTCCAGAGCCGGGACAGTGAGGATTGTTACAATTCAGACATTGTCCCAAACCCTCGGCAGTAACTCCCCTACCCTCGCCCCACTTAACTACGAAACATTAAAGGACTGACATTTAATACGCATCAATACGGAGAAAGTTAACCCACTTTGGCAGGTTAAAATCATTTGAAACTCCGCTATTTTTGCACAGGTGCATTTTAAATAATTAGATAGAACCTCATTAGGCTATTTATTGTAAGTTGAAGAGACCATCCATCTATCTATCTATCCATTTATCTATCTATTTAGCTATCTATCTATCCATGTCTCTATTTAACTATCTTTATATCTTTTCACCTAACTACCTTGCTTTCTAGCTATTTAGCGAAACTCTTAAAAAATAAATAATAACAAACCTACACATTATTTACAATTTATTTCCTGAGTTTTGTATACATAAGTCTGTATTCTCGGAGGTTTAAGACATTGTGTTCAATGTATCTATCCATCTCGTTTATTGTCTCTGCTTTTTTGTAAATATATTTATCTGTGAGTAATTATCTGTAGCTATTTATCTCCAATATGCTGTTTCTATTGAGTCTTGTTACAACCATAGAAAAAAATATAAAATGTACTGTTTATTTTCCATGTTTTTGATATATGCAGCATATTGTCTGTATATATAGGTTGTTATCTATATATCCATCAAATGTTATTTCTTTTTTCTGATCTTTCCTATATAGAGATACCAGTAATTCTTGATATAAAAAATACTGTTCATTTTCTAGGGTTCTTGTCATTTTAAATCAAATTAGATACCCTCCACAGGGGTCGGGGGCTTCTCTGATTTCCAATCCCACCCACTCATTGTCACTAATTATCAACCTGGATTAAAATTAAGATCTTTCCTTTCGCTCACACCAACAGCCGCTGATCAGGCAAGGAGCCTCTCCCTTCGGACTGGACTGTCCAAAGGGTCTGTCAGCTGCCTAGTGCTGAGGGCACTGTCCTGTAGACCCGTCACCCCGACCAGAATCTCCAACTGCAGCCCAGTGTGTGCGTGAATTGGAGAGCGAAGCGCCTGAATACACACACACAGGCTGATAAGAGTTGCCAAGGGACCAGTGTCGACCCTGGCAATAATTCGAGACTCGTGTATGTAGGCTTTTCCCTCTCTCACCCACACCCCCCCCCCCCTACCCTGTTGTCTGCTTCTAATTCAAAGATGTTATTTTATTGAAAGAAACAGGGACACCGAAAGCGAGCGAATTGAACACAGTCCGCCCCATGCAGTCATTGACATTACAGTATGACAATATGTACAAGCTCTGCTCATTGTGTCTCCGTTTGCACCTTCTGTTCATTCTCTGTCACTCTCTGCGCCTCTTGACTTTTCATATTTCGGGTGAATTTGTAAACGCGGTGGGACCTGATTCGCGCGGAGTCGCCGATCTCCCTTTTAATTTACTACCGAAGCTTTCTCGGAAGTGTTGTAAATAAACAGTAAATAAACACAAACTGTACACAACCAGGTGCACACAGCCTGGTACACACAGCTTGGTACAGAACTCGGCATACAAGCATGTGCACAGTTCAGTCCCCGCAACCTGGCACACAACCCAGTACACATAGATTGGTACATAGCCCAGTACACAGCCCTGTACACACACAGTTCGGTACACAGCCCATTGCACAGCTTGGTACATAACCGGTACACGCAGCCTGGTACATGTAACAAGTTACACAGTCCGGTACACAACTCGGTACACAGGCATGGTACACAGACTTGGTACACACACCTCTACACACAAAGCCATAGAAACAGCCATGATGTAGATATATGGTCTCTATATATACTTTATATGTATATATATCTGTCTATGTATCTCTTTAATATATGACTCTAACTATACAGTCAGCCTAGTACACACAGCCCAGTACACACAGACTTGTAGATAGCCCAGTATGCAGCCCTGTACACACAGCCTGGTGCACAATCCGGTACACACGGCCTGACCATGTTCATTGTCTATACATTACGCTGAATCATACACTAGTTGTACGGTGCATGAATCTATACAATACACACGTAAATGAATGTATTCCATAAAAAATGTTACTAACAAATGCAACTCCATATATGTTTCATATACAATAAATGTAAATATAAACGCACGGACTATAACAAATGAACCGTAGAATGAAATAAACATTGTATATGAAAAATACGCTCACGGTATCTCATATGTAAATATACAATATATTATATATATATATATCTTCTGTTAATTGAAACGCAAGATCTCGTTCAGTTTAAATATACACGGAGAATTGTAATTTCCATACCCTCCTGAAGACACAACCAGCTCCAACCACTTGTATTTACATCTAAATAAATAAAAGCGAGGTTATACTGAGCTGAAAGAAAGCTGCCTGATTTAATTCGGAGCCACACAGACAGGTCTCCACGTCCCATTAATCTAAGAATATCTGAGTTAAGTTTAGTTCTCAGTTTCTCTGCGAATTTATGGAAATTAAAAATTTCAGACAAGAGGGGCGGGTCTGTAAATCCAGGGAGGTGTGTGCGTTTGTTCTGTGTGTGTGTGTGTGTGTGTGTGAGGGCTGCGGTACAAAATGGGATTTAAAAAAAATATAAACTGTATTAACATCAGAATGGACCAGAATCAGAAAATAAATATTAATCACAGATCAGGGAGTGGAATTGGTAATAAAACTCGTCTTTGTAATGCTATAATTCCTGCCTGTCTTTAGACCAGGGTTCTGGAGAAGGGCTTATTGATGTTTCGGAGATAGTGTTATCAGTAACTCGCAGTCACATACCAACAGCCCGTACAACAAGACTTTCATTAATCTCAAATCTCAGGCCAAGGTAAAATCAGATAGTTCCCTATGATTAATACGGAACGGTGGCAATTTTCAACAGAAACAAAATAGACCATCAGGGATTGAGATTCCAGTAAATCTGGGGATTATGTCTCGCATTTCTAATAATTATAATTTACAAACTTGGGGAACAATTTAACTGAATAAAATGCTTTAAAACTAACACAGATCTGATATCAAATTGTCAAATTATATCTTTATAGTAAAGTTAATACCAACTCAAAACAGAATACAGTTAATATTTTCAAATTTGCTGTTTTGAATAAATTAATATTTCACTGTTTATGAACTAAATTTGTTAAACATATTTTTTTTAACGAAAATTGTTTACTTTGATTTTTTTTAGTGAAAGGCGGAGGGAACCAGATTAAAATTTGGATGTTTAGATGCAGAATATTTTCATTTAAAATATTTAATTTGCCTTAAAGCATATTACGAGGATCTTTGAATGAAATGTTGTTCCATGCCAGTAATTTAATCTGATGGAACTATTTCTAAATGCACAGATTAGTATATATATTTTTTAATTGACCAATCGACCTGATTTCGATCTATAATGAACTCAAACCTGCCCACCCACCCCCGTCTCCCTGGGATCTTCCCATTCCTAGGCCGGTCTTCAGTTTGACGCTATTTAATCACAAGGTATAATTTCTATTCCCATCTCCATCCCAGTCCCGGGATCAGAGAGGGAGATGAGAAATTATGTGCATTTTTTTAAAAAAAAAAGAAGCAAAACAAAACACATTTTCACAGCAGCAATCATATCCCGTTTAGACAGAAGTGTAATGATCTATTCCTCGTAATAAAACACAGAACTATACATTTATCAAGGCTGTTAGATATATTTTAATATATTTACAAGCGAGCTCTCGCCTTATTAATCCAGGACCATTTTTCATTCCTAGAAAACTCAATCTTTTTTTTCATTTTCCCATTTTTTTTTGCCCTGAAGAGAATAGGCGGGTAATAAATAGTCGAACCCTTATCTCCACAGCTCACCGAGCTGGGATGAGAATAGCTGATTAAGCGGGGAAGTCAAAACTAAATTGGCTCCGATCTGATGGGAGAATAAATGTCTCCTTATCTCACTCTCACAGATTATCAACCTTTCAATTTGCCAGCGTGAGTCTTCCACCACCACCCCCCCCACCTCTCTCCCCCCACCCTCCCCAAACAGCCCCGCTACCTATAATTTAAATATCTCATACATCAACTAAACTGACCAGCGCTCCACAGTACAACTGTGGACAGGTAAATTCCACTGTTACTCCCCGAACAGCTTTCGAAAATAAATCCCCACAGAAAATCAACTCCGTGAGCAGATCTGTCCCTTGATTTCCCTCTGAATACCTATATTCAGCCCCGCACATTAAAAGAGCGAACGTTTATTTTACATTTTATATTCATTTTAAAACTACCGGATTGATTTATTCACCTCCCCCCCCCAACCCCTCCTGAAATGGACTGCAATATAAACTCCCTGCTCCCGCGGGGGGACTCGCTGCTTATTTAATCTTTTATTAAAGCGATTATTCTTTTATTTTAACTGCTGATGTGTTTCGAATATTTAAACCCGATATTTTAGTCCCCAATTTTGGACTCGGCCCGTTTGTTTGTGGTTCCGAAGGGATGGAGGGAGCAGCGGAAACAGCCAGAACGGGGGGGTGGGGGGTGGGGAGGGGGGGGGGGTGCGGGTTCACCGACATGACAATCATGTGCGAAAAACATTTAAAATATAATTATATTTTCCTACTTCCCTCTAACTCCATGAGCAACAGGAGCTGATTTCCGATGCGTTCTCTAACACGCCTGTTTAATTGAATTAAATCTTAACACCTTCTTCTCCCACTCTGCCTCGTTCTCTCTCTCTCTCTCTCCCACACGCCATCTACCTGAGTCCCATTTTCTCTCGCACTCTCTCCATCTCTCTGCAGTTTATTATGTGTCTCTAAACGTCTGTTCGATCAGACAGAGAGGTAACTGCGGATAGATTGATTGAAAGGTGGATTTATTGATTTCGTCGATCAGTTGGAAAGGTGCCGAGGGCATTAAGTTACTCGCGACCAGGTCTAGGTACACTAGTTACTGACCTAGACCAAACCCAGGTGAGATGCCAATATACATAAATACCCTAAAGAAAATTTTCAGGTACCTGTGTAGGGGAGGTTCCTTTGGAATCACTCAGAGGGAGACTCACACAATTTACATTAAACATCGTCCCCACTCACTCGAAAAAATATTTGTTGCCACTTCAAACCCTCGCTCAGGGCAGGAAATTCAGACACACACAGACCTCCCCAATAGCCCGAGTTTTAACTGCTTTTGAACGAACTCGGAATAATCTGGGACATTTCTTACGGGAGATCTTTTTGATTCCCGTGTGTGTGTGTTTTTCACATAGTAATAATCCTGCGTGAGGGGGAGTTAAAGGCCAGGATTTTTACACCTTGGGGTTTAGTGCTTTTGATGAGTTTAAAAATATGTTTAAATGATTAAAATCCACAGTCGCGTTAAAGCCGTAAACCGACTCGAGATTAAAAGAAAACATCCTCCACCTTCACTCAATTCAGCAACACACACACACACACACTAACACATTTAATAAGCGCTGCTTGCGATTCAGATTGTGTCCGTGGTAACTACGATAGGGAACTTGCAATGTCCCACATTCTATGTTTTCAAGTCCATTACCCCGAAGGATTAATTCGGCTCCTTTTAAATGTCAGCGCAATGTCATATAAACAGAATACACAATATCATTCTATCCGCTCTGACTGAAACTGCTCCTTGTCCTGTCAATGTCTGCCGAGCTTTTAAAAATATAGCCCCCCCCCACCAGCCCAACCCCAGCCCCGCCTTATAGCTGGGGGGGGGGGGGGGAGGTGCGCGAGTTGGTGGGGCGGGGGGGGGGGGGGTGGTGATCAAGTTCAAGTGTGAGGTGGCTAGAGAGCCGGGAATAAACTGGACCAGCTGTGGTCTAATTCTCATTTCAAAACCACTCGAAACTGCCCACTATTTACAGCGGAGGTTGCCCATGTCAACTTGTCACGCTGCAATGACACCCTCTGGCCAGTGAAGGCGCTGCAGACGGGCGGGTTCCGATTTCCCCCAACAATTTGGCGGCTTTTCGTTTGAGTACCTGGGCAAATGAATTTGCAACAAAATAAAAGTTCGCACGAACTGAGGGCATTTTTAAAAGCAAAATATGAATGCATTGATGTATTTCAATGTGTGTGTGTGTGGGTGTGGGTGTGGGTGCTTGATGGGTTGGTAAAATGGGGAGAAGGCAACAGGGTTCATTGAGTTAAATTGTATCTAAGGTATGTGCGATCATGTAAATTGGTAGAAAATGAGGACTGATCGTATGTGTCACTTATTCAGAAGATTGGGTCTTGATTTCACACAGTTCTGCCTGGGCTAGGAATGGGTCTTTGCTGTCATCTGCGGACATCGGGCGCCATCTAGCGGCGGTGCGGTTGGTGCTCTTCGTTTCCAGATCACTGGAGGGGGAGGATTTTTTTTTGGGCTGCCGATGGTAATTAGTTCATTTCAGGCCCAGTTGTTGTGTGTTCAAACCGAGCGTAGAGAACTCGTTTAGTTTATCTTATTGCTGCTCGGTGATGGAGAGAGCCTCTGAGTCAGGAGGTGGCGCCAACTCTGTCCAAGAGCTGACAGATAACGGGCAGTCTGTGTGTGTGGCATAGAACAAAGGAGCAATACATTTATTTATTATTTTCATTTCATAATTCACGGCGCATTTATGGCGAAACTTGTCAACAGCGGTCACCCAGGGACCTGCTGGGAATTGACCTCTGAATTTCCCTCCGCCCTGAACCCGCCTCGGGAGCTGTAAAAGCTGCACTTTGTGACGCAAAACCGTAAAATTATAGCACGTGGGGAAATGTTCAGAATGTATTTGCGTGACTGGTGCTACATTTCTAGCTGACAGTCACCGAACAGAGGGACACGGGGCGGGGGCTGCGTGAAGACGGACTCCAGGTTAATAATGTAGGTGCTCGGAGCAGTGTGAACTCTCCCAGACTAGACAGTTCCCCGGGAGCTGAAACCCCCAATTCCCCAATTAATTCACTTATACGTTTTTCGTTAACGAATTGTAGCTTCTTTCACTCGTGGCTGAATCAACACGTGTGTATAATCCAAGATGATTCCATCGACAGGGATGTGGGTACCTGCGTATATAATGATCGATAGTTTACACGTACATTTGCACGTAAATCCCTCAATTATAACAGAAAGCGTGAGTCGTTACATAACTAAATTGATACGTTGATAGATACATTGGCAGATAGAGACACATATATTGTTGGTGGGGGTGGGCTGGGGGCGGTGCGCTAACATAAGGCCGTGAATATCTCTTTTTATTATTTATTTTGCAATTTTCGATTCCAACGCTTGGCCTAAAGAGTTGATCCCAGTCCTGAGTCGGGGTCCCTGTGTAACCGAGAGCGAACGGTCACCTCACATACAGCACAGGTCTGGTCAGGAGAAACGTGGCTGTTAACGGGGCAGCTTCTCTTTCCCTGTTGCAAAGGTACTAGTGAAAAGGAAGTCGGGTATCAAACGGTCAGAGATCCGAAGAGTATGTTCCTGACCTCTGGGTGTGGGGCTCTGGGATCTGTTCAGTGAGGATAGTGGGCCAAAGTGAATGAAAGCAACCACCGAGGGGTCAGTTTGAAGAATATTAACATAGAATAATGAAACGGGTAACAATTGAAACCTTTAAGGATAAACACTCCTGATTTATTCAATGGACGATTTACATCAAAATAGATTCATTTGAACAACGGTGGGACGTTTTGCAAAGAGACCACATTACCCTGCAGCAGCATCTCGGCAGCTTTCTTTCTGCACAGTGGTTTTGTCACTGGGCTAGAATTCCAGGGTGATGCTCTGGGGTTTGAATCCCAGCGCGCTGGGCAGTCAACTCCAAATCTGGAATTGAACGGTAGCCCCAGTAACGGTGATGGGTGTAACTACCATCCTTTGTCTTAAAAACTCACCTGGAAGGAAATCTGGCCCCCCGCCCCCCCCAGACCTGGTCTGACCTACATGTGACTCTAGCCCCTCCAGCGGTTGACCCTTAAATGCCCTCTGAACAAGGGCAATTGGGGATAGCTAACCAGTGATGCCCACATCCCATGAATGAGGTTTTTTGTTGTTGTTGAAATTGTCCATATAAAACTGTCCATGCAGCTGTTTGATACAAATGCAGTTGTGTATTTACTGTCAGGGTTTCTGCATCCCGCAAGATCCCTCCCATTGATTATTTTTTGCTGGATAAATCTCAAGAAATCCCTGGGTAAATTCTGAAGAAATAAAATACTGGGGTGGGGGGTGTGGGGGGGGGGGGGGGGGAGAAGGGTGGTGGGGGGGAGGGGTGAGGGGCTGGATCCTTCCTTTTGTCCCTACAGTCAGGAATCAAAGAGGCTGAAGACACAGCAGGTTTACAGGTAAATATAACCTGAGGAGTTTTATTCACCTGGACATTAAGCATTTGGGAAAAAGGTTCCAGATATGACATGGACCTTAAAGTAGTTCTCTCTAAATCAGAAGATTGTGGGTTCAAGGTGTGCTTGATTGGCACCCCATCCACAAACATTCACTCCCTCCACCACCAACACACAGTGGCAGCAGTGTGTACCATCTACAAGATGCGCTGCAGGAATTCACCAAGGCTCCTTTGTCAGCACCTTCCAAACCCGCAACCACTATTATCGAGGACAAGAGCAGCAGATAGATAGGAACACCACCACCTGCAAGTTCCCCGCCAAGTCACTCACCATCCTGACTTGGAAATATATCGCCGTTCCTTCACTGTCGCTGGGTCAAAATCCTGGAACTCCCTCCCTAACAGCACTGTGGGTGTACCTATACCACATGGACTGCAGCGGTTCAAGAAGGCAGCTCACCACCACCTTCTCAAGGGCAATTAGGAATGGGCAATAAATGCTGACGCAGCCAGCGAAACCCACATCCCGTGAATGAATTTTAAAAATCTAGGCTGACACTCCCATTGCAGTATTGAGAGAGTTCTGCACTGTCGGAGGTGCCACCTCCTGGATGAGACATTAAACAGGGGCCCTGTCTGTTCACTCAGGTGGATATAAAAGCTCCCAAAAACACTGTTGGGGAAAAGATCATGGGAAGTCTCTCCGGTGTCCTGATCAGTATTTATTAAGGAGTATTAGGGAATGACAGGTTTTGGAAACACTCCCTTATAGACAGGGGAGTGACAGAGAACCAAGCGCTCCACAGTGCACAAAATGTTCAGAAGTTAAGAAATGGGAGCAGGATTAGACTGTACAGCCCCTCACACCTGCTCCCCCATTCAATACGCACATGCCTCAGCTCCACTCTCCCACCCGCTCCCCACATCCTTTGATTTGTCTACGTAAGTACATTCAGTGACTGAGCATCTACAGCCCTATGGGGTAGAGGGTTCCAAAAATTCACAACCTTCTGAGTGAAGAAATTCCTCCCCATCTGGGCCCTAACTTGGCCGACTTCTTAACCCTAAAGACTTTCAAATCAGGAGGAAGCAGCGGCCAAGAGGGGATTTGATATTCTAAATTATGTGGGGTTTTGGTAGACTAAATAGGAAGAAACAGTTTTCAGTTTAAGAGGGTCAGCAATAATATGGCACAGATTGAAGGTAATTGGTGAAACAGCCAGCGAGGGGATGAGATGAGACATTTCCGTGGGACACCGCTTGTTCTGATCTGGAATGCACCGCCTGAAAATAGATTCAGCAGTAACTTTCAAAAGGGAATATGGGTTAATACTTGAAAGGCAACATTTACAGAGTTATGGGGAAAGAGCATGGGGGCAGTGGGAGGTATGGGGTGGAGTGGTGGTGGGGTAGTGGGTCCAATTGGATAGCAGTTTGAAAGGGCCAGCACAGGCACGATGGGCAAAATGGCCTCCTTCTGTGCTTTCAGATTCTGTGCCCCTTGGCAACCAGCACTGGCTGGCACAGCTGCTTCTGTTAAACCTGCCTCTTTGGTCTGTGCCAACTCCTTCCCTTTACAATACACAACTGAAGCTGATGCGGGGGGTGGGGGGTAGGGAGGGGGTGGGGGGGGGGAGGGGTCGTGTCGCAGGAGGTACCAAATAAATCCAATTTCTTTTGATCCGTGCAGTATAAGAATAGGAAATGGCCAAGGAAACCTGACTGAAATGGCAGGAAGCAATGGGATGCAGCAAAGGGGACAAAGGTGAAAGGCTTGCAGTGTGTGTTGGACCTAGCCAGGACATATCAGAGCTTCCTTCCAGATCCTTCGAAAGGCCCCAGTGCTTTTATTTCAAGCCTGCAGACTGACCTTTTAACAGATTGAAAGCAGCAAAATCAAGCTGAAAGGTGACTTTGCTTGTTAACAAAACCTTTAAATTTTTATTGGTTGCCGGGTTCCTGAGAGATTCCTGATTCTTGGTGATTCAGTCATGTCTCCGTGGTTGTCCCTCTCTCTTTCTCTCTCTCTCTCTCTCCCCCTCCCTTGCCTCAGAGTCAGTTGAAGTTTGGATGGGCTCCAGTTCCTGTACCAGAGACTTGAGCACAAGGTCCAGGCTGACGTTCCCGGTGCAGTACTGAGGGAGTGCTGCTCTGTCCCACCTTTCGGGGGAGGCATTAATGCGAGGTTCCGTCTGCCCTCTCAGGTGGATGTAAAAGATCCCCTGGCCACTCCTGAACTTCACAGGAAAGCAGGTGAGTTACTCGCCAATATATATCTCTCAATCACCATCACGAAAACAGGTGACCTGGGTCACCTTCATTGCTCATGAGACCCATTCCGGCCGATGAATTTTGTTCTGATGTGTCGTCGCTTGTTGTGATGTAGGAAACGCAGCACTAATTGGTGCACAGCAAGATCCCACTAAACAGACAATGAATGCCAAGCAGTATAAACCCAAAGAGGGCTTAGTTGTCAGTGCTCGGGGGCGGGGGGTGGGGGGGGGTGGGGGGGGCGGGTTGTGTACCTCAGTCACGACAGTTTGGACTTGCCACCCCAGGGCCTGGCCAAACCATAGTGCTCACACAAACTGCTTGTGGTCAGAGACCCTGATTCTATTTGTCAACCCTTCACCATGAGCCAGACGCATGGAGGGTGCTTGCCGTGTGGCGGCTTCTGCTGCCTCAGTTCCGACGCCCCCCACAGTTGAACAGCCGACCACTTTCTTGCGGCCTAAACTCACACACGGTGAATGCCACCACCACCATCAACCCTCCCCCCCGCCACCACCCCCACCGTCCACCGTCCACCACCTCCGAACCAGCCACAAGTCCCCCGGACTCTATGACAGAGAAGCTGGAGTGACAACAACACAGCAATAGGAGAGACGGACAATTTATCCTAAAACTCTGAGGAGGCGTCAAACAAATCATCAAGTGTGGATTAGCCAATCGGCTGCACATTTAATACTGCTCCCGTCTTATTTTCAATTTCACTGGCCGCCAATTTCAGCAACTGGCAATAGACCCCTTATTCCCTTGTTAATTTCATTGGGCCGTGGGTTTATTGAGCCAATCACCCAGCTGTATGGAACCTCGTGTCCAAGGCTTTTTACAACAGTTGAATGACAGAAAAACAATTGAGGGGAAAATAGAAACTGCTCATATCACCTGGAATATGGGACATCACTATCCCCCGCTGCCAGAATAATGAAAGGAATCCTAAACAACAGGAAGCCCCTCTGTTCAGCTGTCTCTTTCATCTGTTTCAAATGCATTGGAACTCAAAGAGAAATAAAGTAATATAAATAGATGCAGGGAATCAGGAAAAGTCTCCTTTATGTTGCTAGGCTGTTCATCTTCCTTCAGTGGAAGCTGTTTAACGCAGCCAGAACGTGACTCATTTGGCACATTCCTTCACTGAAGGCTCTGAGATTGAGTCCCGCTGCAGAGTCTGGGACAAATAACCGAGACTGACCAAGCACAGGGGGAGTGCTGCACTGTCGGAGGGTCAGTACTGAGGGAGTGCTGCACTGTCGGAGGGTCAGTACTGAGGGAGCGCTGCACTGTTGGAGGGTCAGTACTGAGGGAGTGCTGCACTGTCGGAGGGTCAGTACTGAGGGAGTGCTGCACTGTCGGAGGGTCAGTACTGAGGGAGTGCTGCACTGTCGGAGGGTCAGTACTGAGGGAGTGCTGCACTGTCGGAGGGTCAGTACTGAGGGAGTGCTGCACTGTCGGAGGGTCAGTACTGAGGGAGTGCTGCACTGTCGGAGGGTCAGTACTGAGGGAGTGCTGCACTGTCAGAGGGTCAGGACTTAGGGATCACTGCACTGTTGGAGGGCCAGTACTGAGGGAGTGCTGCACTGTCAAAGGGTCAGTACTGAGGGAGTGCTGCACTGTCGGAGGGTCAGTACTGAGGGAGTGCTGCACTGTCAGAGGGTCGGGACTTAGGGATCACTGCACTGTTGGAGGGCCAGTACTGAGGGAGTGCTGTACTGTCAGAGGGTCAGTACTGAGGGATCATTGCATTGTCAGAGGCTCAGTATTGAAAGAGTGCTGCACTGTCAGAGGCTCAGTATTGAGGAAATACTGCACTGTCAGAGGGTCAGTATTGAGGTAGTGATGCACTGTCGCAGGATCAGTACTGAGGGAGTGCTGCACTGTCAGAGAGTCAGTACTGAGGAAGCACTGCACTGTCAGAGGGTCAGTACTGAGGGAGTGCTGCACTGTCAGAGGGTCAGCACTGAAGGTTTGCTGCACTGTCAGAGGGTCAGCACTGAGGGAGTGCTGCACTGTCAGAGAGTCAGTACTGAGGGAGTGCTGCACTGTCAGAGGGCTAGTACTGAGAGAGTGATGCACTCTTTAAAGGGCAGTACTATGATTTATACACTGGCGAAGTGCTTGTCTATCAGATGCGGTTTTAAACCCCCTCTTTAAACTCCCACGATCGTCTTCCCCTTGTGTCTGAACAAATTTATCAGTTTATCACATTGCTGTTTTTTGCGAGCTTGCTGTATGCAAATTGTCTGTCATATATCCCTCGTTACAACTGTGACAATAAAAGGATAGAATTGGCTTTAAAGTGCTTTGGGAGTTCATGAGGTTCTGCGAGGTGTTTCCTAAATGCATGTCCAACGTGAGAAGTGGATTGTTGCACTTCAGATAGTTTTCAGCCATTTCATGGATCTCCTATTTTCTGTACCATGCACTTTGTTAGTGAGCCAGTCACAACTGGCCTATTGCACTATTCTCTACATTGCAACAATGACTACACTACAAGAAAACACTGTGCTAATTGTCAATCATGCAGAAATTGAATTTAAATTCCACCAAACGTCACTGTGGGATTTGAAACCATGTCCCCCGCAGATTGCGCCTGGGCTTCTCAGTTTATTCATCCAGTGACGTTACCACTGCATCACCCACTCCTCGTGTGAAGGCTGCACTGGGCTGAGTGGTCAATTTCTGTGCTGTAAGTTCCATGTGATTAGCTACAGTTGTCAACTTCCCAACCCCTGGCCCTTATAGTTCCTCAGAAACCTGAAACTGACGCAAATGGTGCTTTAATTTTATGTAGTTTTCTTAAAATAGAGACATGTTAACAGGCTCCCGCTGACAGTTTAGTGTCGCCTTTTCCTCTGTTCCGGGTGGTTCTAGGGTTGGGTTAAATCACTGCCCCTGCTAATTTCTCAGATCATTTCCTTCCGAACCATTGGCATGAATCTCTCTGCCTCGGTCTCTCTCGATTGATAATGTGTTCTCAGAATATATTAACTCTTTGATTTTTTGAAAATTCGTTCTCGTCTCTGGCTGGGCCAGCATTTATTGCCCATCCCTAGCTGCCCTTGAGAAGGTGGTGGTGAGCTGCCTTCTTGAACCGCTGCAGTCCATGTGGTGTAGGTACACCCACAGTGCTGTTAGGGAGGGAGTTCCAGGATTTTGACCCAGCGACAGTGAAGGAACGGCGATATATTTCCAAGTCAGGATGGTGAGTGGCTTGGAGGGGAATTTCCAGGTGGTGGTGTTCCCATCTATCTGCTGCCCTTGTCCTTCTAGATAGTAGTGGTCGTGGGTTTGGGAGATGCTCAATTATTATATAATAGGATCATAGAATGATTACAGAAGGAGGGCATTTGGCCCATCATGTTGGTGATAGGTCTCTGAAAGGACAACTCAGCTAGTCCCATCCCCCACCTCTTTCCCCTGTAGTCCTGCAATTATTTTCTCTTCAGGTAATGATCCAATTCTCTTTTAAAAGCCACAATTGAATCGGCCTCCACCACAATCTCAGACAGTGCATTCCAGATCCTAACCACCTGCTGTGTGAAAAAGTTTCTCCCCATGTTACCGTTGATTCTTTTGCCAATTACCTGAAATCTGTGTCCCTCTGCTTCTCGATCATTCCACCAATAGGAACAGTTTCTCTCCATCTACTCAGTCCAGACCCCTCATGATTTGGATGCCTCTATCAAATCTCCACTCAACCTTCACTTCTCGAAGGAGACCAGTCAACCTCTCCAATCTATCCACATAATTGAATTTCCTCATTCCTGGAATATTCTTATAAATGTTTTCTCCAATGCCTTCATGTTCCCCCTAAAGATCAGACTTGGACACAATGCTCCAGTTAAGCCAGGCCAAGTGTTTCATAAAAGTTCACTCAAAACTTCTCTATGCCTCCATTTATAAAGCTCAGGATCCCAAATGTTTCTTTATCTTCTTTCTCAACCTGCCGTGTCACCTTCCCTGATTTATGCACATATACCCCTGTGACCCCCTATACTGCACCTCCTTTAGAATTGTGTCCTTTATTTTATATTGTGCCCCCTTGTTTATCCTATTAAATGTATCGCTTTGCATTTTTTTGTATTAAATTTCATCGACCACATGTCCGTCCATTTCACCAGCCTGTCTGTGTCCTCTTGAAGTTTATCATCATCCTCCTCACAGTTCACAGTATTTCCAAGTTTTGTGCCACCTGCAAATATGAAATTGTGCTCCTGCACACCCAAATCTAGGTCATTAACATAGATCAAGCAAAGCAGCTTTCTCATCACCCAGAGAGTATCAGAGTACCCAGAGAGTCAGTACTGAGGGAGTGCTGCACTGTCAGAGGGTCAGTACTGAGGGAGTGCTGCACTGTCAGAGGATCAGTACTGAGGGAGTGCTGCACTGTCAGAGGATCAGTACTGAGGGAGTGCTGCACTGTCAGAGGATCAGTACTGAGGGAGTGCTGCACTGTCAGAGGGTCAGTACTGAGGGAGTGCTGCACTGTCAGAGGGTCAGTACTGAGGGAGTGCTGCACTGTCAGAGGGTCAGTATTGAGGGAGTGCTGCACTGTCAGAGGGTCAGTACTGAGGGAGTGCTGCACTGTCAGAGGGTCAGTACTGAGGGAGTGCTGCACTGTCAGAGGGTCAGTATTGAGGGAGTGCTGCACTGTCAGAGGGTCAGTACTGAGGGAGTGCTGCACTGTCAGAGGGTCAGTACTGAGGGAGTGCTGCACTGTCAGAGAGTCAGTACTGAGGGAGTGCTGTGTTGTTGGAGGGTCAGTACTGAGGGAGTGCTGCACTGTCAGGGGGTCAGTATTGAGGGAGTGCTGTGTTGTTGGGGGGTCAGTACTGAGGGAGTGCTGCACTGTCAGAGGGTCAGTACTGAGGGCTTGCTGCACTGTCAGAGGGTCAGTACTGAGGGAGTGCTGCACTGTCAGAGGGTCAGTACTGATGGAGTGCTGCACTGTCAGAGGGTCAGTACTGAGGGAGTGCTGCACTGTCAGAGTGTCAGTACTGAGGGTGTGCTGTGTTGTTGGAGGGTCAGTAATGAGGGAGTGCTGCACTGTCAGAGAGTCAGTACTGAGGGAGTGCTGTGTTGTTGGAGGGTCAGTAATGAGGGAGTGCTGCACTGTCAGAGAGTCAGTACTGAGGGAGTGCTGTGTTGTTGGAGGGTCAGTACTGCACTGTTGTAGGTGCTGACTTTCTGGTGAGATGTCAAACTCTATCCTCTCAGGTGGGCATGAATGATCCCACAACATTATTTTGAAGGAGCAGGGGGTGGGGGGGGGGGGAGTGTGGAATTTTCTCTGGGTCAATATTACTCCCTAAACCAACACCGATGGTCAGTCATTGATTGGTTGTTTGAAGGATTTGATTCCAGGGTCTGAGTGGTCTGAGTACAGATTCCGTGCACTGCTCTACAAAGGGAGGCATTAACTGTGAAGCAAATGAACAGGCAAAGGAATGAGACACACATAGATTCATTATGGCACAGAAGGAGGCCATTTGGCCCAACTAGTCCCTGCTGGCTCCCTGTGCAGCAACCCATCAATAAGGAAATAGGGTTTTAAGAGAGTAAGTCCTCCAAAGGTATTGATTGACCATCCCTATGAAACCTGGAATATCTCAGAACAGATGAGCCTTCTTCCTGAATCACTGGTAGCTCCTTTGATATAGACCGGGGGTCACGCACAGTTGTTTCTCAGGGTAGTTAAAAGTCAGTCAGTGTGGGACTGGAGTCACATATGGACCCAGGCTGGCTAAAGATGGCAGGTTTCCTTCCCCAAAGGGACATTGATGAACCAGCTGGATTGTAACAACAACCTAAAAGCTTCAGGGTCACTTTTAATGATAGACATATCCTTAAAATTATCATTATATATTTTCCAAATTGTTTTATCATCTGGATTCAAACTATCAAACTGTCACAACTGGATGTGAACTTATGTCCTCTGGCTTATTAGTCCAGTTACATATTCACTGTACAGCACTGATACACCTGGGGAATTGGAGTTACAGTTGTAATGTAGGAAATAGGCCAGCTGCTTGGCACAGTGTAAGAGCCCACAAGCAGCCATATGATAAATGAGCAGACAATCTGTTTTAGTGATGTTGGTTAAATGATAAATGTTAACCCAGGATACTGGGGAGAGCTGCCCTGCTCTTAGATAGGGACCATGGAATCATTTACATCGGCCTGTGTGAATATTTCAACAACAAGACAGCACCATTCACACTGCAGCACTCCCTCAGTACTGACCCTCCGACAGTGCAACACTCCCTCAGTACTGACTCTCCGACAGTGCAGCACTCCCTCAGTACTGACCCTCTCACACTGCAGCACTCCCTCAGTACTGACCCTCTGACAATGCAACACTCCCTCAGTACTGACCCTCTGACAGTGCAGCACTCCCTCAGTACTGACAGAGCCTGGGATTTTGTGCTCAAATCTGCCCCTTGTGACAGAACCTCAGGAAAGAAAGTGCGTCCCATTGAGCTGCAGGTTGTAAAGGATAATGCAGCGAAAAATAATGCTTGTAAGGCCTTTGCTGCCCTATTATTAGTTTTCTCTCTCTTGCTCTTTTCCAGGCCACTCCTGGTCGGGGGCCGGGGGTGGGGGGGGGGGGGGTGGTGGGGTGGGGGGGGGGGGGGTGGGGGGTGTTGGGGGTTTTGTGGGGGGAGGCAGGGACAGTCTGAATTGAGGAGCCAGGGCACCTCCTGAGAAGAGTTCATCAATCTTGAATTTATTTTGCATCTTTCTCCAGTTACTATCACAACGAAGCAGGGGGAGGTGGGGGGGGGTGGGGAAGGGGGGGGGGGGCACAGTGCAGATGGTGTCAGGGGAGCAAATAAATGGAGGGACAGGAAGCAGGTGCTCCTGGGAATGTTTCCTGCTGCTAGTCTCAGTCAGAGCCTGTTTCATTGTTTGTCTCATTTTGCTCGATCTCTCTCTCCCCGCTGCAGCTGGGCCTTTTGATTATAGTTGACTGGAAATGAGTAAAATCACCGGTCACTTCTCCTGTTACTAATGAGCCCTGTGGAATTTTTGAAGTGGCCACCAGTCATGGTTTAAGTTCCACGCTCTCAAGACATTTACTCCTGAACTCAGAACCATTTCAAATCCCAGACTTGGGGCAGTTTCAGCTTTTAACTTAACTTCCCACCCCTCCAGCTCCCATCCCCCATGTCCCCCCACCCACCTGCCTCCACCAGACACCAACCACCACCACCACCACCACCACCACCCCCCGCCCCCCCACCGGCTTCAATTTGGCTCGTTCAGTTTTCGTCACTCAAGTTCATTCCGGGCACACACCCTTAATCAGGTTCATGTGACTGATTCCTGGAAGGGGTTAATCTTATGAGGGTGGGTTGACCAGGTTGGACCTGTGTCCATTGGAGTTTAGAAGAACGAGAGGGAATTTTGAAAGATTTCAGATCCTGAGAGGGCTTGAGAGAGGGTTGTAGCTGAGAGGGTGTTTCCCCTTATGGGAGAGGAACTTGGCGGGGTCGGGGGGGGGGGAGGGTTTAAAAATAAGGGATCTCCCAGTTAAGACGGAGCTGAGAAGAATTTTATTTCTCACAGCGGGTCGCTGGTCTGTGGAAATCGTTTGCCGAGGGAGCAGTGGATTGTTGGTATATTTTTAAGATAGATTCTTGATCGACAAGGGAGTCAAAGGTTATCAGGGGGCAGACAGGAAAGTGGGGTCGAGCCCACAATCAGATCAGCCAGATTCTTATTGAATGGCGGAACAGGCTTGAGGGGCCGAGTGGCCTACTGCTGCTCCTGATTTGTATGTTAACTCCAGGTCTTAGTCTTCGGCTTAATTCGTAATTGCTTACCCAATTTGGTTTTAGTCTCTCCTCAATTAGCACCAGGTTCTCAATGAACCAGAAAGCTAAACTGCAGTTGTTGTTGTTGTGCTCACTTTAACCCTAACCCTAACCCAAACCCAAACCCACGGCTATTTACCCCTAACCCGTAAGGCCTTTATCTGAAGGCCCATTGGCCCATCGAGCTCACTCTATCAGCCCACGTACTGTCTGAAATATCGACTGCACAGTTCCTCATGTATCGAGGGCAGGTGCTGTGAAATTTTCTTTCAGGTTTAAACACTGAGGTTGAGCTTGTGTCTGACTGTTTCCCCAAGGTCATTGATCTTCCTGATGGAGGATTTTGTAATGAATTATCCTTGATCAACAAATGCAGCTAAATAAAACTCCTGATAGTATCGCTGAATCCTCCCACTACCAACATCCTGGGGGGGTTACCATTGACCAGAAACTGAACTGGACCAGCCACATAAATACTGTGGCTACAAGAGCAGGTCAGAGGCTAGGAATCCTGCGGTGAGTAACTCACCTCCTGACTCCCCAAAGCCTGTTCACCATCTACAAGGCACAAGTCAGGAGTGTGATGGAATACTCTCCACTTGCCTGGATGAGTGCAGCTCCCACAACACTCAAGAAGCTCGACACCGTCCAGGACAAAGCAGCCCCGCTTGATTGGCACCCCATCCACCACCTTAAATATTCACTCCCTCCTTTAAGATACTCTTTAAAACATAACTCACTGACCATGCTTTTAGTCATCTGACCTTTAATCTCCTTATGTGCCAAATATTGTCTGGGTTAAACCCCCTGTGATGTGACATTGGTACATCTTTGCTAAGTTACAGGGGCTATACAAATGCAGTTTTTGATGTTGCTGTCTCCTTTGGCTCATCACCTGGACTTCACAGATAGAGAGAAATGTCAAAGTTAATACAGGGAGCTGGTCGGCCTCAGCATGATGTCACTGCAGCTTGTTTTCAATTTCCATCTGAATATGTTTGGCTGTTGAAAAGCCTCCAGCTGTGACCTACGTGTCAAATGGAATTACTGCCGAAATATAATAGTGATCGGAAAATGGAGATCAACACAATCTCAGCCAGGATCGCACATTGTTTGTTTAACTCCTGAAGGGGCAAACTGTCCAGGGTGTGAAATATTTAAAAGTCACTCGACAGAGTGATGCCTTTTTTGTTACATCCAACAACAGCTTGCATTTACATAGTGTCTTCAGTGTGGAAAAACAGCCCAAGACACTTCACTTCACCAGAGCATAATTTGATGCTGAGCCGCCTAAGGAGATATTAGGGTGATTAAGTGCTTTGGTTTCCTTCATTCTTTCATGGGATGTGGGCATCGCTGGCTAGGCTGGCACTTTTACCCATCCCTAATTACCCTTGGCTTGCTAGAGCCATTTCAGAGGGGCAGTTAAGAGTCAACCACCATTGCTGTGGGTCTGGAGTCACATGTAGGCCGGACCAGGTAAGGATGGCAGATTTCCTTCCCTAAAGGGCATTAGTGAACCGGATGGGTTTTTACAACAATCGATGATAATTTCATGGTCACCATTGCTGAGACTAGCTTTATATTCCAGATTTATTAACTGAATTTAAATTCCACCAGCTGCCGTGGTGGGATTTGAACCCCTGTCCCTAGAGCATTGACCTGTGTGTTTGAGTGACTTTTTTAAGATTTCACACCCTGAACGGTTAGCCCCTGCAGGAATTGAGCAAACAGTGTGGGTCCCTGGTTACTAATCCAGCAATATTACCTCTGTGCCACCATCTCCCACTTCTGAAGTATAGTCACTGTCAATGTTCCTTCTAAGTTGTGTACATGTCGTTGTGAAAATCCTGTACAGTCCACTCACACGCTTCCTCCTTTAAGATACTGTGCATGCACGCAATAAAATTAAAGGCACTGAGCATTGAAATAATCAGGCTAAGTGCGGCAAAGAAAATTTAGAGGAATCATTGGTCACTGTTGCAGTGATGGCAGCCAATTTATTCACAGCAAGCTCCCGAGAGAGAGAGAGAGAGAGAGAGAGCAATGTAATGATAACCAGATTATCTGCATTCGTGATGGCCGGGACACTGGGGAGAACTCCCCCCCCCCACCCCGCCCCTTCTCCTTCAAACCAGCATCATAGGGTCTTTTCAGCCCACCTGAGATGGCAGATGGGATTTTGGTTTAACATCCCATCTGAAACCTGGCGCCTCTGACAGTGCGGCACTCCCTCCGGCGTGGGATGTCAACCTGGTTTGCTGTGCTGAAGTTCATGGAGTTGAACTCAAACTGATAACCTTCCGACTCTGAGGTGAACGGGTTTCCCGCAGATCCACAAAAAAAGACACATACCGGACTCGAAACGTTAACTCTGACTCTCTCTCTCTCTCTCTCTACAAGTGCTTTTTCCAGCATTTTCTGTTTGTATTTCAGATTTCCAGCATCCACTGTATTTCGCTTTTATTAAAATTGTCTTTACTCTTATTTTGTAGCTCACACCACGCCTTCGGTCACATTAAAGCAAAGGATCATTCATTGAAAGTGGCAACCTTTACCCCAGCAAAAATCTATCCACCTTCACTCTTGGAAATTCCACTGGACCCACCTCAGTAACCACAGCCTTTTGGGGGGAGAGAGTTCTAGATTTCCACCCCCATTTGTGTGGAGAAATACTTCCTGACATCACCCCCTGAATGACCTTGACTCTAATTCAGTGCCAACCTTAGGGAACATGGTACCCTGGTGAACATGTATACTGGCGCCCTTTCTTTGAGTTTAAGTATATCGGACTGTTAGTGAAAACAAAACCTACTTCTAAATGTTTAAACTCCATTAAAACTAGGCAATAGGCTTGCAATTTCCAGGCAAATTTCAGCTATGAAACAATCTCCCAACGGCATAATTAAATCAGTAAAAGAATCTCCCCTCTCTTGAACAAGGTTCAACGAAACTATCTGCCTTAAACCCGGAGGGTCCTTTGGCTTTTTTTTATCGATTGATTCATTTATTTCAAATCCTGACTGAACTCATCTGGCACCCACCAACAGCTTTACCAACTGTGCGTTTATCACAGAAGCACAGAATTGTTACAGTGCAGGAGGAGGCCATTCAGCCCATTGTGTCTGCACCGGCTCTCTGAGCATTTTAACCTGGTGCCAATCTCCTGCCTTTTCCCTGCAGCCCTGCACCTTGTTCCTATTTAAATAACCATCCAATGCCCTCTTGAATGCCTCGATTGAACCTGCCTCCACCACACTTCCAGGCCGTGCATTCCAGACCCTGACTACTCGCTGCGTGAAAAAGTTTTATCTCACCTCGCATTTGCTCCTTTCGCAGGACACTTTAAAATTGTGTCCTCTGGCTCTCCATCCAATTACCAGCGGGAACAGTCTCCCCCTACCTACTCTGTGGCATCCAGAACTGTACACAATACTCCAGCTGAGGTCTAACCAGTGTCTTATATAAGTGCACCAAAACCCCCTCTCCTCTTATACTTTATGCCCCAATTAATGACGCCATTTTACTGGGTTAACGTGGGGATTTCCTGTCTCTCCTCCATGCTTGCTTACCTTTGAGGGGAGCCAGCCTACCCACTCTGTGCTGCCCTCTGGGTGGTCACCCTCTGTCCCCGTCTCCCTTCTCACACACTCAACCCACCTCCGGCTGCTGCTCATTCGCCTGCTCGGATGGTCCACATTCCCGACTGGAGTTACGACTGCCCATAACAAAAACAGAATTACCTGGAAAAACTCAGCAGGTCTGGCAGCATCGGCGGAGAAGAAAAGAGTTGACGTTCCGAGTCCTCATGACCCTTCGACCGAACTCAGTTCGGTTGAAGGGTCATGAGGACTCGGAACGTCCACTCTTTTCTTCTCCGCCGATGCTGCCTCAGTTCGGTCGAAGGGTCATGAGGACTCGGAACGTCAACTCTTTTCTTCTCCGCCGATGCTGCCAGACCTGCTGAGTTTTTCCAGGTAATTCTGGTTTGTGTTTTGAATTTGCAGCATCCGCAGTTTTTTTTTTTTGTTTTTACGACTGCCCGTGACTGTCAGTCAAACAAACCGCCCACCCACTGTCCGAACTTCCTATCGAAGGGTTTCGGTGGACAGGGAGCGGGGGATGTTCTGCTTGACCTGATTACTGAACAACTCGCTGTTCCAAAACTGCCACTTCGGGTGGGTGTGAAAAAACAAAATTGACTTGAGTCGACCTTTTTTTTTCCTCTAATTCAGATTTTCAGGGTTTTCATACCTTGTCACCTTTCACCCCCCACCCCCTCTCCCCTCTCCCCCCCCCCCCCCCCACCCCCCCCCCCCCTCCCCTGACCACAGCCCCCCCCCCCCCCCCCCCCGGGCAGCTGCCCATCCATCACGTCATTCAGGGCAAGAAATCTGCCTTCCTTACCCGGTCTGGCCTCCCACGTGACTTCAGACCCACATCCAGGTGGCTGACTCATAGCTGTCCCCTTGAAATGGCCCAGCAAGCTACTCTGGATGTAAGAGGCTCACCACAACCTGCTCAACCACAAGGGCAATTAGGGATGGGCAATAAATACTGACCTTGCCAGAGATGCCCGCATCCCAAGTATGATTTTTTTTAAAAAAAGAGCGTGCTGTAACTTTAAGGTTATGTCCCGTAGTTCTGGACTCCCCTCAACCAGAGGAAATAGCTTCTCTTTACCCACCTTAGCAAATCCCTTAATCGTCTTCGACAGACCAATCAAATCACCTCTCAATCTCCCATCTGTCCCCATGATTGAACTCTTTAAGCCCTTCCCCCATCAAAAACCATAACAGAATAAGTATTTGCAGCCTAAATGTTCCTCTCTCTCCTGAATTTTTTTTTTACTAACCATATACTCATGGGTGCCCGTTAAATTATTTTACCTGACATCGTTAGTGCCTGTTTTAGACAACGGAAATCACACAACCAGATTCCTGCCTCAAAGACCCCAACCTCCTCTGGCCAACCCCTTCAACAACAACTTATGTTTATATGGCACCTTTAACGTAACGACTCATTCCCAAGGCGCTTCTCGGGTGGGGGGGGGCATTATAAACAAAACATGACACCGAGTTACATAAGGTGATACTAGGACAAGTGGCTGAACGTTTGGTCAAAGAGGGAGGTGTTAAGGACCGTCTTAAGGAGGAAGGTGAGGGAGAGAGAGAGAGAGAGACGGAGAGATTTAGGGAGAGAATTCCAGAGCTCGGAGCTCAGACAGCTGAAGGCACGGCCGCCAATGGTGGAGCGATTAAAACCAGAGACGTGGAGGCTCGAACTGGAGGAGTGCAGAGATCTCGGAAGATTGTGACGCTGGGGAAAGGGAGAGAGATAGGGATAAAGGAGGTCACTGAGGGCTATGAAAACAAGGATGAGGCGTTTGGAATCCAGGATTTTACAGCCCCTCCCGCCCGGTGGGACATTACGGTCCTGCCGGACTGAATGGAGATTTGAATGGCTCACCACACCCGCCGGGGGTGGGGCGGGGGGGGGGTGGGGCATTGGGGGAAAGACACACCATTGTGGGGGCCATAAAACCCTGGCCCAGGCGGTGTTTACCCCTTTGCCCTGAAATGCTGTAGACAAGGGAGGGGCTAAACTGCAGCATGTGAGGCATTGAGCTCAATGCAGCAGAGCAGGATCTGGCTTGGCTGGAGCAGGCCCAGGTGCAGCAACAAAAGGCCAGTCTGTACTCACACCTGTGCAGAGTGAGGGGTACACAGGAGTCTGTGTGGAGCAGGCAAGGGGAGACTGACAGATAACTGCGGAAGGGAAATAAACTTGGTCGAAAGAAGGAAGCTAGTCAGGGGCACTGATCCACCGCTCCAAACAAAGACAGCCAGTGACTGTGTGCATTCTTCCAACAACAGTATGCCCTGGTTAACACAGCTATCTCTTTAAGGCGAGACAGTCATGGAATCTGGTGTTGAAGCATTTGCTGTGAAATTCTGCCCCCTTGTGGTAACAGTGCAAACGCTGCCGGATCAGATTGTCTTCACTTTCTTAAAAGCAAATTGTCCCAGTTATCTCAGCATCACTCTTTATTTTTACTACTTTTAGGACTGTTCTACTTGGTCCCCACACCTTATTCGTTATAAACCACCTCCCTCATTCAACCCCTCTGCAAGGAAGGCTCATTTATATAAAACAAAAACAAAAGCACCTGGAGAAACTCAGCAGGTCTGACAGCATCTGCAGAGAGGGATACAGTTAACGCTTCGAGTCTGTATAGGGACTCAAAACGTTAACTGTATCCCTCTCCGCAGATACTGTCAGACCTGCTGAGTTTCTCCAGGTGTTTTTGTTTTTGTTCTAGATTTCCAGCATCCGCAGTATTTTGCTTTTATCTCATTAATATAAAGTTTTACAGCAGAGAAACAGGCCATTCAACCCTGTTCACTCTCCACCTGATCCTCCTCCCACCCTACTTCCTGTCACCAGTCCGCGTATCCTTCTATCCCTCTCTCCCTCGTGTTTACCCAGCTAACCCTTAAATGCATCAACACTATTCACCTCAACCACTCCCTGCGGGACCGAGTTCCACATTCTCCCCACTCTCTGGGTAAAGACTTTTCTCCTGAATTCCCAATTGGATTTGTTGGTGACCATCTTACTTCAATGGTCCCACTCTGGTCTCGCCCACAAATATATACTACGTCTTTTCTCAGCGCCACACCTTGCTTTCACTCTTTTTATAATGCTCCTGTTTGTTCCCCCGACATCGTTAGTTTAAATCCTCTAATGTAACTCTTCTGTAAGGATGTTAGTAATGGTCCATTTCCCACCCTGCGTGTATACCTCTTCATTGTCTCAGCCTCTTATCCCCATAGCCAACAAATCTGAAACACGTCCCTCTAAGACATGTTCCTCATCACGCATTCGGAGTCTGAAAGTCATCGGTTCAATCCCTTGCCTATCTAGCTGGCATTCCAGTGCAGGATAGTTGTACTGTTCAAGATGTTGCCTTTTGGATATGATATTTAAATTTAGGGATTGGGCAGTAAATGTTGGTCTCGCCAATGACACCTGCATCCCTTCAACAGATATTAAAAGAAATATCCAGGCCCTGTCCAACCTTTCAGGTGAATGTAAAAGATTCCCTGGCACTATTTCAAAAAGCTGGAGAGTCCTCCTCCCAGTCCTGGTCAATATCTATCCTTAAACGACATGTCTGAAACAGATTATCTAGTCATTTTTGAACCTTGTGGCTTACCTCTTAAAGGAGGTGGAGAGGTTCAGGGAGGGGATTCCAGACTTGGGGCCCAGGCTCAAGGCACAGCCGCCACCAATAAAATCAAGAGGGTGGAATTGGAGGAGTGCAAAGTTCATGCAGTGTCGTAGGGTTGGAGGAGATTGCAGAGATAGAGAGAAGTGGAAACCATGGATGGGTTAGAAAGCTGGAATGACAATTTTAAAATCAAAATGCTCGCTGTTTTGAACAGATCTGAAAACTGGGCACAGATCCAATTACTGCTGGTTAGCTGGTGAGCCTTGTCGGTGAGCTTTGTTGTAAATTAAGCTGCCGTTTTCCACCCCTGGAAGACCAATAATTGTCAATAGAGGAAATGTTGCGGTCAAAGCCAAAGTAAAATACCTGATGTGAATCAAGAGTTAGGGTCAGGGCCGGACTCCAGTTGGTGTATGCTCAGTTCATTCACCGCTGTAAATTTGCCCCGCTGATTGCAAATTATTTCTAGAGTTTTCCCTCTGGCTAATCCAGAGACTGAACCCATGATCCGGGCTGGAGCTCCCTGTGCAGCACTGAGGGAACTGTCAGAGGTACCGGATTTCTGATGAGATGTTACTCTGAAGTCATGTCTGCCCCCAGACAGATGTTAAAGAGCCGATGACACGATTTCAAGAGAGAGCAGCAAAGTTCTTCCATATTTCCCAGGTTCAATGTTTATCCCTCAACCAATATCACTGAAACACCAGTTATTTGGTCATCCATTTCACTACTATTTGTGGGAGCTTGCTGTGCACAAAGTGTCTGCCCCATTATAACGGTTTCCTACATTACAACAGTGACTGCACTTCAGAAGTACTTCGTTGGCTGTAAATTGTTTTGGAACATCCTGAGGTTGCAAAAGGTGCTTTAGGAATGCAAGTTATTTCTTTTCCATCTTGGTGTTCGACAACAGGCTCTCGATTTTACTGAATTCAGTTTCAGAATTTAGCACTCTGCTCAGGAGCTCTGGGTTTTCATCCAGTGTCAGAACCGCTGCAGCACTGCAACCTGTGTGGAGAACTGTACCCTGTGTGCAGCACTGTACACTGTGTGGAGAACTGTACCCTGTGTGCAGCATTGTACACTGTGTGGAGCACTGTACACTGTGTGCAGCACTGTACCCTGTGTGCAGCACTGTACACCGTGTGGAGAACTGTACCCTGTGTGCCGCATTGTACACTGTGTGGAGCACTGTACACTGTGTGCAGCACTGTACACTGTGTGCAGCACTGTACCCTGTGTGCAGCACTGTACCCTTAGTGGAGGACTGAACCCTGTGTGAAGGACTGTACCCTGTGTGGACCACTGTATGCTGTGTGGAGGACTGTACACTGTGTGCAGCACTGTACATTGTGTGGAAGACTGTACCCTGTGTGCAGCACTGTACCCTGTGTGGAGAACTGTACCCTGGGTGGAGCACTGTACCCTGTGTATAAGACTGTACCCGGCATGTTGGAATGTACCCTGTGTGGAGCACTGTACCCTGTGTATAAGACTGTACCCGGCATGTTGGAATGTACCCTGTGTGGAGCACTGTACCCTGTGTGGAGGACTGTACCCTGTGTGCAGCATTGTACCCTGTGTGGAGGACTGTACCCTGTGTGCAGCACTGTAGACATTGCTGCACACAGGGTACAGTCCTCCACACTGTGTGGAGGAATGTACACTGTGTCTATGAATGTACCCGGTGTGTAGGACTGTACATTGTGTGGAGAACTGTACCCTGTGTGCAGCACTGTATCCTGTGTGGAGGACTGTACCCTGTGTGGAGGACTGTACACTGTGTCTATGAATGTACCCAGTGTGTAGGACTGTACACTGTGTAGAGGACTGTACACTATGTGGAGTACTGTACACTGTGTCTATGAATGAACCGGGTGTGTAGGACTGTACACTGTGCGGAGGACTGTACCCTGTGTGGAGGAATGTAAACTGTGTCTATGAATGTACCCAGTGTGTAGGACTGTACACTGTGTGGAGTACTGTACACTGTGTCTATGAATAAACCCGGTGTGTAGGACTGTACACTGTGTGGAGGACTGTACCCTGTGTGGAGGACTGTACCCTGTGTGGAGCACTGTACACTGTGTGGAGCACTGCACCCTGTGTGGAGCACTGTACCCTGTGTGGAGCACTGTACGTTGTGTGCAGCACTGTACCCTATGTATAAGACTGTACCCAGCTTGTTGGAATGTACCCTGTGTGGAGCACTGTTTACTGTGTGCAGCACTGTACCCTGTATGAAGCACTGTATCCTGTGTGGAGCACAGTACACTGTGTGCAGCACTGTAACCTGTGTATAAGACTGTACCTGGTGTGTTGGAATGTACCCTGTGTGGAGCACTGTACCCTGTGTGTAGGACTGTGCCCTGTGTGCAGCACTCTACCCTGTGTGGATCACTGTAACTTGTGTGCAGTACTGTGCACTGTGAGGGGCACTGTACCCTGTATGGAACACTGTACCCTGTGGGGTGCACTGTACACTGTGTGGAGCACTGTACACTGTGTGCAGCACTGTATCCTGTGTGCAGCACTGTACCCTGTGTGGAGCACTGTACCCTTAGTGGAGGACTGAACCCTGTGTGCAGCACTGTACACTGTGTGGAGAACTGTACACTGTGTGCAGCACTGTACACTGTGTGGAGCACTGTCCCCTGTGTGCAGCACTGTACCCTGTGTGCAGCACTGTACCCTTAGTGGAGGACCGAACCCTGTGTGAAGGACTGTACCCTGTGTGGACCACTGTATGCTGTGGGGAGGACTGTACACTGTGTGCAGCACTGTACACTGTGTGGAAGACTGTACCCTGTGTGCAGCACTGTACCCTGTGTGGAGAACTGTACCCTGGGCGGAGCACTGTACCCTGTGTGTAAGACTGTACCCGGCATGTTGGAATGTACCCTGTGTGGAGCACTGTACCCTGTGTATAAGACTGTACCCGGCATGTTGAAATGTACCCTGTGTGGAGCACTGTACCCTGTGTGGAGGGCTGTACCCTGTGTGCAGCATTGTACCCTGTGTGGAGGACTGTACCCTGTGTGTAGGACTGTACCCTGTGTGCAGCATTGTACCCTGTGTGGAGGACTGTACCCTGTGTGGAGCACTGTACACAGTGCTGCACACAGGGTACAGTCCTCCACACTGTGTGGAGGAATGTACACTGTGTCTATGAATGTACCCGGTGTGTAGGACTGTACATTGTGTGGAGAACTGTACCCTGTGTGCAGCACTGTATCCTGTGTGGAGGACTGTACCCTGTGTGGAGGACTGTACCCTGTGTGGAGGATTGTACCCTGTGTGTAGGACTGTACACTGTGTCTATGAATGTACCCAGTGTGTAGGACTGTACACTGTGTAGAGGACTGTACACTATGTGGAGTACTGTACACTGTGTCTATGAATGAACCGGGTGTGTAGGACTGTACACTGTGTGGAGGACTGTACCCTGTGTGGAGCACTGTACACTGTGTGGAGCACTGCACCCTGTGTGGAGCACTGTACCCTGTGTGGAGCACTGTACGCTGTGTGGAGCACTGTACCCTGTGTGGGGCACTGTACGCTATGTCGAGCACTGCACCCTGTGTGGAGTACTGTGCACTGTGTGGAGTACTGTACACTGAGTCTATGAATAAACCTGGTGTGTAGGACTGTACACTGTGTGGAGGACTGCACACTGTGTGGAGGACTGTACACTGTGTGCAGCACTGTACACTGTGTGGAAGACTGTACCCTGTGTGCAGCACTGTACCCTGTGTGGAGAACTGTACCCTGGGCGGAGCACTGTACCCTGTGTGTAAGACTGTACCCGGCATGTTGGAATGTACCCTGTGTGGAGCACTGTACCCTGTGTATAAGACTGTACCCGGCATGTTGAAATGTACCCTGTGTGGAGCACTGTACCCTGTGTGGAGGACTGTGCCCTGTGTGCAGCATTGTACCCTGTGTGGAGGACTGTACCCTGTGTGCAGCACTGTACACAGTGCTGCACACAGGGTACAGTCCTCCACACTGTGTGGAGGAATGTACACTGTGTCTATGAATGTACCCGGTGTGTAGGACTGTACATTGTGTGGAGAACTGTACCCTGTGTGCAGCACTGTATCCTGTGTGGAGGACTGTACCCTGTGTGGAGGACTGGACACTGTGTCTATGAATGTACCCAGTGTGTAGGACTGTACACTGTGTAGAGGACTGTACACTATGTGGAGTACTGTACACTGTGTCTATGAATGAACCGGGTGTGTAGGACTGTACACTGTGTGGAGGACTGTACCCTGTGTGGAGCACTGTACACTGTGTGGAGCACTGCACCCTGTGTGGAGCACTGTACCCTGTGTGGAGCACTGTACGCTGTGTGGAGCACTGTACCCTGTGTGGGGCACTGTACGCTATGTCGAGCACTGCACCCTGTGTGCAGCACTGTACCCTGTGTGGAGTACTGTGCACTGTGTGGAGTACTGTACACTGTGTCTATGAATAAACCTGGTGTGTAGGACTGTACACTGTGTGGAGGACTGCACACTGTGTGGAGGACTGTACCCTGTGTGGAGGACTGTACACTGTGTGGAGGACTGTACCCTGTGTGGAGCACTGTACCCTGTGAGCAGCACTGTACCCTGTGTGGAGGATTGTACCCTGTGTGTAGGACTGTACACTGTGTGGAACACTGTACCCTGTGTGGAGCACTGTACCCTGTGTGCAGTACTGTACCCTCTGTGGAGCACTGTACCCTGTATGGAACACTGTACCCTGCGTCCAGTACGGTACCCTGTGTGGATCACTGTACCTTGTGTGCAGTACTGTGCACTGTGAGGGGCACTGTACCCTGTGTGGAGGACTGAACTATGTGGGGAGCACTGTACCCTTTGCGCAGCATTGTACACTGTGTGGAGAACTGCATTCTGTGAGGAAGACTGTACCCTGTGTGGAGCACTGTACCCTGTGTGGAGCACTGTACCCTGTGTGGAGCACTGTACCCTGTGTGCAGCACTGTACCCTGTGTGCAGCATTGTACCCTGTGTGCAGCACTGTACCCTGTGTGGAGGACTGTACCCTGTGTGTAGCACTGTACCCTGTGTGGAGCACTGTACCCTGTGTGGAGCATTGTACCCTTAGTGGAGGACTGAACCCTGTGTGAAGGACTGTACCCTGTGTGGAATACTGTAGGCTGTGGGGAGGACTGTACCCTGTGTGCAGCACTGTACCCTGTGTGAAGGACTGTACAGTGTGTGGAAGACTGTACACTGTGTGCAGCACTGTACCCTGTATGCAGCACTGGACCCTGTGTGAAGGACTGTACAGTGTGTGGAAGACTGTACACTGTCTGCAGCACTGTGTCCTGTGTGGAGCACTGTATCCTGTGTGCAGGAATGTACCCTGTGTGGAGGACTGTACCCTGTGTGTAGGACTGTACCCTGTGTGCAGCACTGTACCCTGTGTGGATCACTGTAACTTGTGTGCAGTACTGTGCACTGTGAGGGGCACTGTACCCTGTGTGGAGCACTGTACCCTGTGTGGAGGATTGTACCCTGTGTGTAGGACTGTACCCTGTGTGCAGCATGGTACCATGTGTGCAGTACTGTACCCTGTGTGGAGCACTGTACCCTGTATGGAACACTGTAACTTGTGTGCAGTACTGAGCACTGTGAGGGGCACTGTACCCAGTGTGGAGCACTGTACACTGTGTGGAGCACTGTACCCTGTGTGGAGCACTGTACCCTGTGTGGAGCACTGTTTACTGTGTGCAGCACTGTACCCTGTATGCAGCACTGTATCCTGTGTGGAGCACTGTACACTGTGTGCAGCACTGTAACCTGTGTATAAGACTGTACCTGGTATGTTGGAATGTACCCTGTGTGGAGCACTGTACCCTGTGTGTAGGACTGTACCCTGTGTGCAGCATTGTACCCTGTGTGGAGGACTGTACCCTGTGTGGAGCACTGTACACAGTGCTGCACACAGGGTACAGTCCTCCACACTGTGTGGAGGAATGTACACTGTGTCTATGAATGTACCCGGTGTGTAGGACTGTACATTGTGTGGAGAACTGTACCCTGTGTGCAGCACTGTATCCTGTGTGGAGCACTGTACCCTGTGTGGTGGACTGTACACTGTGTCTATGAATGTACCCAGTGTGTAGGACTGTACACTGTGTAGAGGACTGTACACTATGTGGAGTACTGTACACTGTGTCTATGAATAAACCCGGTGTGTAGGACTGTACACTGTGTGGAGGACTGTACCCTGTGTGGAGCACTGTACACTGTGTGGAGCACTGTACCCTGTGTGGAGCACTGTACGCTGTGTGGAGCACTGTACACTGTGTGCAGCACTGTATCCTGTGTGCAGCACTGTACCCTGTGTGGAGCACTGTACCCTTAGTGGAGGACTGAACCCTGTGTGCAGCACTGTACACTGTGTGGAGAACTGTATGCTGTGGGGAGGACTGTACACTGTGTGCAGCACAGTACACTGTGTGGAAGACTGTACCCTGTGTGCAGCACTGTACCCTGTGTGGAGAACTGTACCCTGGGTGGAGCACTGTACCCTGTGTATAAGACTGTACCCGGCATGTTGGAATGTACCCTGTGTGGAGCACTGTACCCTGTGTATAAGACTGTACCCGGCATGTTGGAATGTACCCTGTGTGGAGCACTGTACCCTGTGTGGAGGACTGTACCCTGTGTGCAGCATTGTACCCTGTGTGGAGGACTGTACCCTGTGTGCAGCACTGTACACAGTGCTGCACACAGGGTACAGTCCTCCACACTGTGTGGAGGAATGTACACTGTGTCTATGAATGTACCCGGTGTGTAGGACTGTACATTGTGTGGAGAACTGTACCCTGTGAGCAGCACTGTACCCTGTGTGGAGGATTGTACCCTGTGTGTAGGACTGTACACTGTGTCTATGAATGTACCCAGTGTGTAGGACTGTACACTGTGTAGAGGACTGTACACTATGTGGAGTACTGTACACTGTGTCTATGAATGAACCGGGTGTGTAGGACTGTACACTGTGTGGAGGACTGTACCCTGTGTGGAGCACTGTACACTGTGTGGAGCACTGCACCCTGTGTGGAGCACTGTACCCTGTGTGGAGCACTGTACGCTGTGTGGAGCACTGTACCCTGTGTGGGGCACTGTACGCTATGTCGAGCACTGCACCCTGTGTGGAGTACTGTGCTCTGTGTGGAGTACTGTACACTGTGTCTATGAATAAACCTGGTGTGTAGGACTGTACACTGTGTGGAGGACTGCACACTGTGTGGAGGACTGTACACTGTGTGCAGCACTGTACACTGTGTGGAAGACTGTACCCTGTGTGCAGCACTGTACCCTGTGTGGAGAACTGTACCCTGGGCGGAGCACTGTACCCTGTGTGTAAGACTGTACCCGGCATGTTGGAATGTACCCTGTGTGGAGCACTGTACCCTGTGTATAAGACTGTACCCGGCATGTTGAAATGTACCCTGTGTGGAGCACTGTACCCTGTGTGGAGGACTGTACCCTGTGTGCAGCATTGTACCCTGTGTGGAGGACTGTACCCTGTGTGCAGCACTGTACACAGTGCTGCACACAGGGTACAGTCCTCCACACTGTGTGGAGGAATGTACACTGTGTCTATGAATGTACCCGGTGTGTAGGACTGTACATTGTGTGGAGAACTGTACCCTGTGTGCAGCACTGTATCCTGTGTGGAGGACTGTACCCTGTGTGGAGGACTGTACACTGTGTCTATGAATGTACCCAGTGTGTAGGACTGTACACTGTGTAGAGGACTGTACACTATGTGGAGTACTGTACACTGTGTCTATGAATGAACCGGGTGTGTAGGACTGTACACTGTGTGGAGGACTGTACCCTGTGTGGAGCACTGTACACTGTGTGGAGCACTGCACCCTGTGTGGAGCACTGTACCCTGTGTGGAGCACTGTACCCTGTGTGGAGCACTGTACGCTGTGTGGAGCACTGTACCCTGTGTGGGGCACTGTACGCTATGTCGAGCACTGCACCCTGTGTGGAGTACTGTGCTCTGTGTGGAGTACTGTACACTGTGTCTATGAATAAACCTGGTGTGTAGGACTGTACACTGTGTGGAGGACTGCACACTGTGTGGAGGACTGTACACTGTGTGCAGCACTGTACACTGTGTGGAAGACTGTACCCTGTGTGCAGCACTGTACCCTGTGTGGAGAACTGTACCCTGGGCGGAGCACTGTACCCTGTGTGTAAGACTGTACCCGGCATGTTGGAATGTACCCTGTGTGGAGCACTGTACCCTGTGTATAAGACTGTACCCGGCATGTTGAAATGTACCCTGTGTGGAGCACTGTACCCTGTGTGGAGGACTGTACCCTGTGTGCAGCATTGTACCCTGTGTGGAGGACTGTACCCTGTGTGCAGCACTGTACACAGTGCTGCACACAGGGTACAGTCCTCCACACTGTGTGGAGGAATGTACACTGTGTCTATGAATGTACCCGGTGTGTAGGACTGTACATTGTGTGGAGAACTGTACCCTGTGTGCAGCACTGTATCCTGTGTGGAGGACTGTACCCTGTGTGGAGGACTGTACACTGTGTCTATGAATGTACCCAGTGTGTAGGACTGTACACTGTGTAGAGGACTGTACACTATGTGGAGTACTGTACACTGTGTCTATGAATGAACCGGGTGTGTAGGACTGTACACTGTGTGGAGGACTGTACCCTGTGTGGAGCACTGTACACTGTGTGGAGCACTGCACCCTGTGTGGAGCACTGTACCCTGTGTGGAGCACTGTACGCTGTGTGGAGCACTGTACCTTGTGTGGGGCACTGTACGCTATGTCGAGCACTGCACCCTGTGTGCAGCACTGTACCCTGTGTGGAGTACTGTGCACTGTGTGGAGTACTGTACACTGTGTCTATGAATAAACCTGGTGTGTAGGACTGTACACTGTGTGGAGGACTGCACACTGTGTGGAGGACTGTACCCTGTGTGGAGGACTGTACACTGTGTGGAGGACTGTACCCTGTGTGGAGCACTGTACCCTGTGAGCAGCACTGTACCCTGTGTGGAGGATTGTACCCTGTGTGTAGGACTGTACACTGTGTGGAACACTGTACCCTGTGTGGAGCACTGTACCCTGTGTGCAGTACTGTACCCTCTGTGGAGCACTGTACCCTGTATGGAACACTGTACCCTGCGTCCAGTACTGTACCCTGTGTGGATCACTGTACCTTGTGTGCAGTACTGTGCACTGTGAGGGGCACTGTACCCTATGTGGAGGACTGAACTATGTGGGGAGCACTGTACCCTTTGCGCAGCATTGTACACTGTGTGGAGAACTGCATTCTGTGAGGAAGACTGTACCCTGTGTGGAGCACTGTACCCTGTGTGGAGCACTGTACCCTGTGTGGAGCACTGTACCCTGTGTGCAGCACTGTACCCTGTGTGCAGCATTGTACCCTGTGTGCAGCACTGTACCCTGTGTGGAGGACTGTACCCTGTGTGTAGCACTGTACCCTGTGTGGAGCACTGTACCCTGTGTGGAGCATTGTACCCTTAGTGGAGGACTGAACCCTGTGTGAAGGACTGTACCCTGTGTGGAATACTGTAGGCTGTGGGGAGGACTGTACCCTGTGTGCAGCACTGTACCCTGTGTGAAGGACTGTACAGTGTGTGGAAGACTGTACACTGTGTGCAGCACTGTACCCTGTATGCAGCACTGTACCCTGTGTGAAGGACTGTACAGTGTGTGGAAGACTGTACACTGTCTGCAGCACTGTGTCCTGTGTGGAGCACTGTATCCTGTGTGCAGGAATGTACCCTGTGTGGAGGACTGTACCCTGTGTGTAGGACTGTACCCTGTGTGCAGCACTGTACCCTGTGTGGATCACTGTAACTTGTGTGCAGTACTGTGCACTGTGAGGGGCACTGTACCCTGTGTGGAGCACTGTACCCTGTGTGGAGGATTGTACCCTGTGTGTAGGACTGTACCCTGTGTGCAGCATGGTACCATGTGTGCAGTAATGTACCCTGTGTGGAGCACTGTACCCTGTATGGAACACTGTAACTTGTGTGCAGTACTGAGCACTGTGAGGGGCACTGTACCCTGTGTGGAGCACTGTACACTGTGTGGAGCACTGTACCCTGTGTGGAGCACTGTACCCTGTGTGGAGCACTGTTTACTGTGTGCAGCACTGTACCCTGTATGCAGCACTGTATCCTGTGTGGAGCACTGTACACTGTGTGCAGCACTGTAACCTGTGTATAAGACTGTACCTGGTATGTTGGAATGTACCCTGTGTGGAGCACTGTACCGTGTGTAGGACTGTACCCTGTGTGCAGCATTGTACCCTGTGTGGAGGACTGTACCCTGTGTGGAGCACTGTACCCTGTGTGGATCACTGTAACTTGTGTGCAGTACTGTGCACTGTGAGGGGCACTGTACCCTGTGTGGAGCACTGTACCCTGTGTGGAGGATTGTACCCTGTGTGTAGGACTGTACCCTGTGTGCAGCATGGTACCATGTGTGCAGTACTGTACCCTGTGTGGAGCACTGTACCCTATATGGAACACTGTAACTTGTGTGCAGTACTGAGCACTGTGAGGGGCACTGTACCCTGTGTGGAGCACTGTACACTGTGTGGAGCACTGTACCCTGTGTGGAGCACTGTACCCTGTGTGGAGCACTGTTTACTGTGTGCAGCACTGTAACCTGTGTATAAGACTGTACCTGGTATGTTGGAATGTACCCTGTGTGGAGCACTGTACCCTGTGTGTAGGACTGTACCCTGTGTGCAGCATTGTACCCTGTGTGGAGGACTGTACCCTGTGTGGAGCACTGTACACAGTGCTGCACACAGGGTACAGTCCTCCACACTGTGTGGAGGAATGTACACTGTGTCTATGAATGTACCCGGTGTGTAGGACTGTACATTGTGTGGAGAACTGTACCCTGTGTGCAGCACTGTATCCTGTGTGGAGGAGTGTACCCTGTGTGGTGGACTGTACACTGTGTCTATGAATGTACCCAGTGTGTAGGACTGTACACTGTGTGGAGGACTGTACACTATGTGGAGTACTGTACACTGTGTCTATGAATAAACCCGGTGTGTAGGACTGTACACTGTGTGGAGGACTGTACCCTGTGTGGAGCACTGTACACTGTGTGGAGCACTTTACCCTGTGTGGAGCACTGTACGCTGTGTGGAGCACTGTACACTGTGTGCAGCACTGTATCCTGTGTGCAGCACTGTACCCTGTGTGGAGCACTGTACCCTTAGTGGAGGACAGAACCCTGTGTGCAGCACTGTACACTGTGTGGAGAACTGTACACTGTGTGCAGCACTGTACACTGTGTGGAGCACTGTCCCCTGTGTGCAGCACTGTACCCTGTGTGCAGCACTGTACCCTTAGTGGAGGACCGAACCCTGTGTGAAGGACTGTACCCTGTGTGGACCACTGTATGCTGTGGGGAGGACTGTACACTGTGTGCAGCACTGTACACTGTGTGGAAGACTGTACCCTGTGTGCAGCACTGTATCCTGTGTGGAGAACTGTACCCTGGGTGGAGCACTGTACCCTGTGTATAAGACTGTACCCGGCATGTTGGAATGTACCCTGTGTGGAGCACTGTACCCTGTGTATAAGACTGTACCCGGCATGTTGGAATGTACCCTGTGTGGAGCACTGTACCCTGTGTGGAGGACTGTACCCTGTGTGCAGCATTGTACCCTGTGTGGAGGACTGTACCCTGTGTGCAGCACTGTACACAGTGCTGCACACAGGGTACAGTCCTCCACACTGTGTGGAGGAATGTACACTGTGTCTATGAATGTACCCGGTGTGTAGGACTGTACATTGTGTGGAGAACTGTACCCTGTGAGCAGCACTGTACCCTGTGTGGAGGATTGTACCCTGTGTGTAGGACTGTACACTGTGTCTATGAATGTACCCAGTGTGTAGGACTGTACACTGTGTAGAGGACTGTACACTATGTGGAGTACTGTACACTGTGTCTATGAATGAACCGGGTGTGTAGGACTGTACACTGTGTGGAGCACTGTACACTGTGTGGAGCACTGCACCCTGTGAGGGGCACTGTACCCTGTGTGGAGCACTGTACACTGTGTGGAGCACTGTACCCTGTGTGGAGCACTGTACACTGTGTGCAGCACAGTACACTGTGTGGAGAATTGTACCCTGTGTGGAGCACTGTACCCTGGGTTGAGCACTGTATCCTGTGTGCAGCACTGTACCCTGTGTGGAGGACTGTACACTGTGTGGAACACTGTACCCTGTGTGGAGCACTGTACCCTGTGTGCAGCACTGTACCCTGTGTGGAGGATTGTACCCTGTGTGTAGGACTGTTCACTGTGTGGAACACTTTACCCTGTGTGGAGCACTGTACCCTGTGTGCAGTACTGTACCCTCTGTGGAGCACTGTACCCTGTATGGAACACTGTACCCTGCGTCCAGTACTGTACCCTGTGTGGATCACTGTACCTTGTGTGCAGTACTGTGCACTGTGAGGGGCACTGTACCCTGTGTGGAGGACTGAACTATGTGGGGAGCACTGTACCCTTTGCGCAGCATTGTACACTGTGTGGAGAACTGCATTCTGTGATGAAGACTGTACCCTGTGTGGAGCACTGTATACTGTGTGCAGCATTGTACCCTGTGTGGAGAACTGTAACCTGTGTGCAGCATTGTATCCTGTGTGGAGCATTGTACCCTGTGTGCAGCACTGTACACTGTGTGGAGGACTGTACCCTGTGTGGAGCACTGTACCCTGTGTGCAGCACTGTACACTGTGTGGAGGACTGTACCCTGTGTGGAGGACTGTACCCTGTGGGGAGAACTGTACCCTGTGTGCAGCATTGTACCCTGTGTGGAGAACTGTATCCTGTGTACAGCATTGTAGCCTGTGTGCAGCACTGTACACTGTATGGAGCACTGTAGCCTGTGTGGAGCACTGTACCCTGTGTGCAGCACTGTACACTGCGTGGAGGACTGTACCCTGTGTGGAGGACTGTACACTGTGTGGAGGACTGTACCCTGTGTGCAGCACTGTACCCTGTGTGGAGAACTGTATCCTGTGTGGAGAATTGTACCCTGTGTGGAGCACTGTACACTGTGTGGAGGTCTGTACACTGTGTGGAGCAATGTAGCCTGTGTGGAGGACTGTACCCTGTGTGGAGCACTGTACCCTGTGTGCAACACTGTACACTGTGTGGAGGACTGTACCCTGTGTAGAGGACTGTACCCTCTGGAGAGCACTGTACCCTGTGTGCAGCATTGTACCCTGTGTGGAGAACAGTATCCTGTGTGGAGCATTGTACCCTGTGTGGAGCACTGTACACTGTGTGGAGGTCTGTACCCTGTGTGCAGCACTGTACCCTGTGTGCAGCATTGTACCCTGTGTGGAGAACTGTATCCTGTGTGGAGCATTGTACCCTGTGTGCAGCACTGTACACTGTGTGGAGGACTGTACCCTGTGTGCAACATTGTACACTGTGTGGAACACTGTACCCTTAGTGGAGGGCAGAACCCTGTGTGAAGGACTCTACCCTGTGTGCAGCACTGTACCCTGTGTATAAGACTGTACCCGTCGTGTTGGAATGTACCCAGTGTGCAGCACCGTACCCTGTGTGGAGCACTGTATCCTGTGTGGAGCACTGTACACTGTGTGCAGTACTGTACCCTGTGTGCAGCACTGTACCCTGTGTGGAGGATTGTACCCTGTGTGTAGGACTGTACCCTGTGTGGAGCACTGTACCCTGTGTGGAGCACTGTACCCTGTGTGCAGCACTGTACCCTGTGTGCAGCACTGTACCCTTTGTGGAGGACTGAACCTTGTGTAAAGGACTGTACCCTGTGTGTAGGACTGTACCCTCAGTGCAGCAATGTACCCTGTGTGGACCACTATAGGCTGTGTGGAGGACTGTACACTGTGTGCAGCACTGTACCCTATGTATAAGACTGTACCCAGCTTGTTGGAATGTACCCTGTGTGGAGCACTGTTTACTGTGTGCAGCACTGTACCCTGTATGCAGCACTGTATCCTGTGTGGAGCACTGTACACTGTGTGCAGCACTGTAACCTGTGTATAAGACTGTACCTGGTGTGTTGGAATGTACCCTGTGTGGAGCACTGTACCCTGTGTGTAGGACTGTACCCTGTGTGCAGCACTGTACCCTGTGTGGATCACTGTAACTTGTGTGCAGTACTGTGCACTGTGAGGGGCACTGTACCCTGTATGGAACACTGTACCCTGTGGGGTGCACTGTATACTGTGTGGAGCACTGTACACTGTGTGCAGCACTGTACCCTGTGTGGAGCACTGTACCCTTAGTGGAGGACTGAACCCTGTGTGTAGGACTATACCCTCAGTGCAGCAATGTACCCTTTGTGGACCACTGTAGGCTGTGGGAGGACTGTGCACTGTGTGCAGAACTTTACCCTGTGTGGAGGACTCTCCCCTGTGTGCAGCACTGTACCCTGTGTATAAGACTGTACCCAGCGTGTTGGAATGTACCCTGTGTGCAGCACTGTACCCTGAGTGGAGCACTGTACCCTGTGTGGAGTACTGAACCCTCTGTGGAGCACTATACCCTTTGAGGAGCACCGTACCCTCTGTCTATGAATGTACCCGGTGTGTAGGACTGTACACTGTGAGTGGCACTGTACCCCGTGTGGAGGACGTAACCCTGTGTGGAGCACTGTATCCTGTGAGCAACACTATACACTGTGTGCAGCACTGTACCCTTTGCGCAGCATTGTACGCTGTGTGGAGAACTGCATTCTGTGAGGAAGACTGTACCCTGTGTGGAGCACTGTACACTGTGTGCAGCCCTGTACACTGTGTGGAGGACTGTACCCTGTGTGTAGGACTATACCCTCAGTGCAGCAATGTACCCTCTGTGGACCTCTGTAGGCTGTGGGGAGGACTGTACACTGTGTGCAGAACTTTACCCTGTGTGTAGCACTGTACCCTGTGTGGACCACAGTACCCTGTGTGTAGCACTGTACCCTGTGTGGACCACGGTACCCTGTGTGCAGCACTGAACCCTGGGTGGAGCACTGTATCCTGTGTGGAGGACTGTACACTGTGTGGAAGACTGTACCCTGTGTGCAGCACTGAACCCTGGGTGGAGCACTGTATCCTGTGTGGAGGACTGTACACTGTGTGGAAGACTGTACCCTGTGTGCAGCACTGTACCCTGTGTGGAGGACTGTACTCTGTGTGAGGCACTGAACCCTGGCTGGAGCACTGTACCCTGTTTGGAAGACTGTACCCTGTGTGCAGCACTGAACCCTGGGTGGAAGACTGTACCCTGTGTGCAGCACTGAACCCTGTGTGCAGCACTGTACCCTGTGTGGAAGACTGTACCCTGTGTGCAGCACTGAACCCTGGGTGGAAGACTGTACCCTTAGTGGAGGACTGTACACTGTGTAGAGGACTGTACACTATGTGGAGTACTGTACACTGTGTCTATGAATGAACCGGGTGTGTAGGACTGTACACTGTGTGGAGGACTGTACACTGTGTGGAGAACTGTTCCCTGTGTGCAGCACTGTATCCTGTGCGGAGGACTGTACCCTGTGTGGAGGAATGTTAACTGTGTCTATGAATGTACCCAGTGTGTAGGACTGTACACTGTGTAGAGGACTGTACACTGTGTGGATTACTGTACACTGTGTCTATGAATAAACCCGGTGTGTTGGACTGTACACTGTGTGTAGGACTGTACACTGTGTGGAGGACTGTACCCTGTGTGGAGCACTGTACACTGTGTGGAGCACTGCACCCTGTGTGGAGCACTGTACCCTGTGTGGAGCACTGTACACTGTGTGGAGCACTGTACCCTGTGTGGGGCACTGTACGCTATGTCGAGCACTGCACCCTGTGTGCAGCACTGTACCCTGTGTGGAGTACTGTACACTGTGTGGAGTACTGTACACTGTGTCTATGAATAAACCCGATGTGTAGGACTGTACACTGTGTGGAGGACTGCACACTGTGTGGAGGACTCTACCCTGTGTGGAGGACTGTACACTGTGTGGAGCACTGTACCCTGTGAGCAGCACTGTACCCTGTGTGGAGGATTGTACCCTGTGTGTAGGACTGTACACTGTGTGGAACACTGTACCCTGTGTGGAGCACTGTACCCTGTGTGCAGCACTGTACCCTCTGTGGAGCACGGTACCCTGTATGGAATGCTGTACCCTGTGTCCAGTACTGTACCCTGTGTGGATCACTGTACCTTGTGTGCAGTACTGTGCACTGTGAGGGGCACTGTACCCTGTGTGGAGGACTGAACTATGTGTGCAGCACTGTACCCTTTGCGCAGCATTGTACACTGTGTGGAGAACTGCATTCTGTGAGGAAGACTGTACCCTGTGTGGAGCACTGTATACTGTGTGCAGCATTGTACCCTGTGTGGAGAACTGTATCCTGTGTGCAGCATTGTATCCTGTGTGGAGCATTGTACCCTGTGTGCAGCACTGTACACTGTGTGGAGGACTGTACCCTGTGTGGAGGACTGTACCCTGTGGGGAGAACTGTACCCTGTGTGCAGCATTGTACCCTGTGTGGAGAACTGTATCCTGTGTACAGCATTGTAGCCTGTGTGCAGCACTGTACACTGTATGGAGCACTGTAGCCTGTGTGGAGCACTGTACCCTGTGTGCAGCACTGTACACTGTGTGGAGGACTGTACCCTGTGTGGAGGACTGTACACTGTGTGGAGGACTGTACCCTGTGTGCAGCACTGTACCCTGTGTGGAGAACTGTATCCTGTGTGGAGAATTGTACCCTGTGTGGAGCACTGTACACTGTGTGGAGGTCTGTACACTGTGTGGAGCAATGTAGCCTGTGTGGAGGACTGTACCCTGTGTGGAGCACTGTACCCTGTGTGCAACACTGTACACTGTGTGGAGGACTGTACCCTGTGTAGAGGACTGTACCCTCTGGAGAGCACTGTACCCTGTGTGCAGCATTGTACCCTGTGTGGAGAACAGTATCCTGTGTGGAGCATTGTACCCTGTGTGGAGCACTGTACACTGTGTGGAGGTCTGTACCCTGTGTGGAGCACTGTACCCTGTGTGCAGCATTGTACCCTGTGTGGAGAACTGTATCCTGTGTGGAGCATTGTACCCTGTGTGCAGCACTGTACACTGTGTGGAGGACTGTACCCTGTGTGCAACATTGTACACTGTGTGGAACACTGTACCCTTAGTGGGGGGCAGAACCCTGTGTGAAGGACTCTACCCTGTGTGCAGCACTGTACCCTGTGTATAAGACTGTACCCGTCGTGTTGGAATGTACTCAGTGTGCAGCACCGTACCCTGTGTGGAGCACTGTATCCTGTGTGGAGCACTGTACACTGTGTGCAGTACTGTACCCTGTGTGCAGCACTGTACCCTGTGTGGAGGATTGTACCCTGTGTGTAGGACTGTACCCTGTGTGGAGCACTGTACCCTGTGTGGAGCACTGTACCCTGTGTGCAGCACTGTACCCTGTGTGCAGCACTGTACCCTTTGTGGAGGACTGAACCTTGTGTAAAGGACTGTACCCTGTGTGTAGGACTGTACCCTCAGTGCAGCAATGTACCCTGTGTGGACCACTATAGGCTGTGTGGAGGACTGTACACTGTGTGCAGCACTGTACCCTATGTATAAGACTGTACCCAGCTTGTTGGAATGTACCCTGTGTGGAGCACTGTTTACTGTGTGCAGCACTGTACCCTGTATGCAGCACTGTATCCTGTGTGGAGCACTGTACACTGTGTGCAGCACTGTAACCTGTGTATAAGACTGTACCTGGTGTGTTGGAATGTACCCTGTGTGGAGCACTGTACCCTGTGTGTAGGACTGTACCCTGTGTGCAGCACTGTACCCTGTGTGGATCACTGTAACTTGTGTGCAGTACTGTGCACTGTGAGGGGCACTGTACCCTGTATGGAACACTGTACCCTGTGGGGTGCACTGTACACTGTGTGGAGCACTGTACACTGTGTGCAGCACTGTACCCTGTGTGGAGCACTGTACCCTTAGTGGAGGACTGAACCCTGTGTGTAGGACTATACCCTCAGTGCAGCAATGTACCCTTTGTGGACCACTGTAGGCTGTGGGAGGACTGTGCACTGTGTGCAGAACTTTACCCTGTGTGGAGGACTCTCCCCTGTGTGCAGCACTGTACCCTGTGTATAAGACTGTACCCAGCGTGTTGGAATGTACCCTGTGTGCAGCACTGTACCCTGAGTGGAGCACTGTACCCTGTGTGGAGTACTGAACCCTCTGTGGAGCACTATACCCTTTGAGGAGCACCGTACCCTCTGTCTATGAATGTACCCGGTGTGTAGGACTGTACACTGTGAGTGGCACTGTACCCCGTGTGGAGGACGTAACCCTGTGTGGAGCACTGTATCCTGTGAGCAACACTATACACTGTGTGCAGCACTGTACCCTTTGCGCAGCATTGTACGCTGTGTGGAGAACTGCATTCTGTGAGGAAGACTGTACCCTGTGTGGAGCACTGTACACTGTGTGCAGCCCTGTACACTGTGTGGAGGACTGTACCCTGTGTGTAGGACTATACCCTCAGTGCAGCAATGTACCCTCTGTGGACCTCTGTAGGCTGTGGGGAGGACTGTACACTGTGTGCAGAACTTTACCCTGTGTGTAGCACTGTACCCTGTGTGGACCACAGTACCCTGTGTGTAGCACTGTACCCTGTGTGGACCACGGTACCCTGTGTGCAGCACTGAACCCTGGGTGGAGCACTGTATCCTGTGTGGAGGACTGTACACTGTGTGGAAGACTGTACCCTGTGTGCAGCACTGAACCCTGGGTGGAGCACTGTATCCTGTGTGGAGGACTGTACACTGTGTGGAAGACTGTACCCTGTGTGCAGCACTGTACCCTGTGTGGAGGACTGTACTCTGTGTGAGGCACTGAACCCTGGCTGGAGCACTGTACCCTGTTTGGAAGACTGTACCCTGTGTGCAGCACTGAACCCTGGGTGGAAGACTGTACCCTGTGTGCAGCACTGAACCCTGTGTGCAGCACTGTACCCTGTGTGGAAGACTGTACCCTGTGTGCAGCACTGAACCCTGGGTGGAAGACTGTACCCTTAGTGGAGGACTGTACACTGTGTGGAACACTGTACCCTGTGTGGAGCACTGTACCCTGTGTGCAGCACTGTACCCTGTGTGGAGGATTGTACCCTGTGTGTAGGACTGTTCACTGTGTGGAACACTTTACCCTGTGTGGAGCACTGTACCCTGTGTGCAGTACTGTACCCTCTGTGGAGCACTGTACCCTGTATGGAACACTGTACCCTGCGTCCAGTACTGTACCCTGTGTGGATCACTGTACCTTGTGTGCAGTACTGTGCACTGTGAGGGGCACTGTACCCTGTGTGGAGGACTGAACTATGTGGGGAGCACTGTACCCTTTGCGCAGCATTGTACACTGTGTGGAGAACTGCATTCTGTGATGAAGACTGTACCCTGTGTGGAGCACTGTATACTGTGTGCAGCATTGTACCCTGTGTGGAGAACTGTAACCTGTGTGCAGCATTGTATCCTGTGTGGAGCATTGTACCCTGTGTGCAGCACTGTACACTGTGTGGAGGACTGTACCCTGTGTGGAGCACTGTACCCTGTGTGCAGCACTGTACATTGTGTGGAGGACTGTACCCTGTGTGGAGGACTGTACCCTGTGGGGAGAACTGTACCCTGTGTGCAGCATTGTACCCTGTGTGGAGAACTGTATCCTGTGTACAGCATTGTAGCCTGTGTGCAGCACTGTACACTGTATGGAGCACTGTAGCCTGTGTGGAGCACTGTACCCTGTGTGCAGCACTGTACACTGCGTGGAGGACTGTACCCTGTGTGGAGGACTGTACACTGTGTGGAGGACTGTACCCTGTGTGCAGCACTGTACCCTGTGTGGAGAACTGTATCCTGTGTGGAGAATTGTACCCTGTGTGGAGCACTGTACACTGTGTGGAGGTCTGTACACTGTGTGGAGCAATGTAGCCTGTGTGGAGGACTGTACCCTGTGTGGAGCACTGTACCCTGTGTGCAACACTGTACACTGTGTGGAGGACTGTACCCTGTGTAGAGGACTGTACCCTCTGGAGAGCACTGTACCCTGTGTGCAGCATTGTACCCTGTGTGGAGAACAGTATCCTGTGTGGAGCATTGTACCCTGTGTGGAGCACTGTACACTGTGTGGAGGTCTGTACCCTGTGTGCAGCACTGTACCCTGTGTGCAGCATTGTACCCTGTGTGGAGAACTGTATCCTGTGTGGAGCATTGTACCCTGTGTGCAGCACTGTACACTGTGTGGAGGACTGTACCCTGTGTGCAACATTGTACACTGTGTGGAACACTGTACCCTTAGTGGAGGGCAGAACCCTGTGTGAAGGACTCTACCCTGTGTGCAGCACTGTACCCTGTGTATAAGACTGTACCCGTCGTGTTGGAATGTACCCAGTGTGCAGCACCGTACCCTGTGTGGAGCACTGTATCCTGTGTGGAGCACTGTACACTGTGTGCAGTACTGTACCCTGTGTGCAGCACTGTACCCTGTGTGGAGGATTGTACCCTGTGTGTAGGACTGTACCCTGTGTGGAGCACTGTACCCTGTGTGGAGCACTGTACCCTGTGTGCAGCACTGTACCCTGTGTGCAGCACTGTACCCTTTGTGGAGGACTGAACCTTGTGTAAAGGACTGTACCCTGTGTGTAGGACTGTACCCTCAGTGCAGCAATGTACCCTGTGTGGACCACTATAGGCTGTGTGGAGGACTGTACACTGTGTGCAGCACTGTACCCTATGTATAAGACTGTACCCAGCTTGTTGGAATGTACCCTGTGTGGAGCACTGTTTACTGTGTGCAGCACTGTACCCTGTATGCAGCACTGTATCCTGTGTGGAGCACTGTACACTGTGTGCAGCACTGTAACCTGTGTATAAGACTGTACCTGGTGTGTTGGAATGTACCCTGTGTGGAGCACTGTACCCTGTGTGTAGGACTGTACCCTGTGTGCAGCACTGTACCCTGTGTGGATCACTGTAACTTGTGTGCAGTACTGTGCACTGTGAGGGGCACTGTACCCTGTATGGAACACTGTATACTGTGTGGAGCACTGTACACTGTGTGCAGCACTGTACCCTGTGTGGAGCACTGTACCCTTAGTGGAGGACTGAACCCTGTGTGTAGGACTATACCCTCAGTGCAGCAATGTACCCTTTGTGGACCACTGTAGGCTGTGGGAGGACTGTGCACTGTGTGCAGAACTTTACCCTGTGTGGAGGACTCTCCCCTGTGTGCAGCACTGTACCCTGTGTATAAGACTGTACCCAGCGTGTTGGAATGTACCCTGTGTGCAGCACTGTACCCTGAGTGGAGCACTGTACCCTGTGTGGAGTACTGAACCCTCTGTGGAGCACTATACCCTTTGAGGAGCACCGTACCCTCTGTCTATGAATGTACCCGGTGTGTAGGACTGTACACTGTGAGTGGCACTGTACCCCGTGTGGAGGACGTAACCCTGTGTGGAGCACTGTATCCTGTGAGCAACACTATACACTGTGTGCAGCACTGTACCCTTTGCGCAGCATTGTACGCTGTGTGGAGAACTGCATTCTGTGAGGAAGACTGTACCCTGTGTGGAGCACTGTACACTGTGTGCAGCCCTGTACACTGTGTGGAGGACTGTACCCTGTGTGTAGGACTATACCCTCAGTGCAGCAATGTACCCTCTGTGGACCTCTGTAGGCTGTGGGGAGGACTGTACACTGTGTGCAGAACTTTACCCTGTGTGTAGCACTGTACCCTGTGTGGACCACAGTACCCTGTGTGTAGCACTGTACCCTGTGTGGACCACGGTACCCTGTGTGCAGCACTGAACCCTGGGTGGAGCACTGTATCCTGTGTGGAGGACTGTACACTGTGTGGAAGACTGTACCCTGTGTGCAGCACTGAACCCTGGGTGGAGCACTGTATCCTGTGTGGAGGACTGTACACTGTGTGGAAGACTGTACCCTGTGTGCAGCACTGTACCCTGTGTGGAGGACTGTACTCTGTGTGAGGCACTGAACCCTGGCTGGAGCACTGTACCCTGTTTGGAAGACTGTACCCTGTGTGCAGCACTGAACCCTGGGTGGAAGACTGTACCCTGTGTGCAGCACTGAACCCTGTGTGCAGCACTGTACCCTGTGTGGAAGACTGTACCCTGTGTGCAGCACTGAACCCTGGGTGGAAGACTGTACCCTTAGTGGAGGACTGTACACTGTGTAGAGGACTGTACACTATGTGGAGTACTGTACACTGTGTCTATGAATGAACCGGGTGTGTAGGACTGTACACTGTGTGGAGGACTGTACACTGTGTGGAGAACTGTTCCCTGTGTGCAGCACTGTATCCTGTGCGGAGGACTGTACCCTGTGTGGAGGAATGTTAACTGTGTCTATGAATGTACCCAGTGTGTAGGACTGTACACTGTGTAGAGGACTGTACACTGTGTGGATTACTGTACACTGTGTCTATGAATAAACCCGGTGTGTTGGACTGTACACTGTGTGTAGGACTGTACACTGTGTGGAGGACTGTACCCTGTGTGGAGCACTGTACACTGTGTGGAGCACTGCACCCTGTGTGGAGCACTGTACCCTGTGTGGAGCACTGTACACTGTGTGGAGCACTGTACCCTGTGTGGGGCACTGTACGCTATGTCGAGCACTGCACCCTGTGTGCAGCACTGTACCCTGTGTGGAGTACTGTACACTGTGTGGAGTACTGTACACTGTGTCTATGAATAAACCCGATGTGTAGGACTGTACACTGTGTGGAGGACTGCACACTGTGTGGAGGACTCTACCCTGTGTGGAGGACTGTACACTGTGTGGAGCACTGTACCCTGTGAGCAGCACTGTACCCTGTGTGGAGGATTGTACCCTGTGTGTAGGACTGTACACTGTGTGGAACACTGTACCCTGTGTGGAGCACTGTACCCTGTGTGCAGCACTGTACCCTCTGTGGAGCACGGTACCCTGTATGGAATGCTGTACCCTGTGTCCAGTACTGTACCCTGTGTGGATCACTGTACCTTGTGTGCAGTACTGTGCACTGTGAGGGGCACTGTACCCTGTGTGGAGGACTGAACTATGTGTGCAGCACTGTACCCTTTGCGCAGCATTGTACACTGTGTGGAGAACTGCATTCTGTGAGGAAGACTGTACCCTGTGTGGAGCACTGTATACTGTGTGCAGCATTGTACCCTGTGTGGAGAACTGTATCCTGTGTGCAGCATTGTATCCTGTGTGGAGCATTGTACCCTGTGTGCAGCACTGTACACTGTGTGGAGGACTGTACCCTGTGTGGAGCACTGTACCCTGTGTGCAGCACTGTACACTGTGTGGAGGACTGTACCCTGTGTGGAGGACTGTACCCTGTGGGGAGAACTGTACCCTGTGTGCAGCATTGTACCCTGTGTGGAGAACTGTATCCTGTGTACAGCATTGTAGCCTGTGTGCAGCACTGTACACTGTATGGAGCACTGTAGCCTGTGTGGAGCACTGTACCCTGTGTGCAGCACTGTACACTGTGTGGAGGACTGTACCCTGTGTGGAGGACTGTACACTGTGTGGAGGACTGTACCCTGTGTGCAGCACTGTACCCTGTGTGGAGAACTGTATCCTGTGTGGAGAATTGTACCCTGTGTGGAGCACTGTACACTGTGTGGAGGTCTGTACACTGTGTGGAGCAATGTAGCCTGTGTGGAGGACTGTACCCTGTGTGGAGCACTGTACCCTGTGTGCAACACTGTACACTGTGTGGAGGACTGTACCCTGTGTAGAGGACTGTACCCTCTGGTGAGCACTGTACCCTGTGTGCAGCATTGTACCCTGTGTGGAGAACAGTATCCTGTGTGGAGCATTGTACCCTGTGCGGAGCACTGTACACTGTGTGGAGGTCTGTACCCTGTGTGGAGCACTGTACCCTGTGTGCAGCATTGTACCCTGTGTGGAGAACTGTATCCTGTGTGGAGCATTGTACCCTGTGTGCAGCACTGTACACTGTGTGGAGGACTGTACCCTGTGTGCAACATTGTACACTGTGTGGAACACTGTACCCTTAGTGGGGGGCAGAACCCTGTGTGAAGGACTCTACCCTGTGTGCAGCACTGTACCCTGTGTATAAGACTGTACCCGTCGTGTTGGAATGTACTCAGTGTGCAGCACCGTACCCTGTGTGGAGCACTGTATCCTGTGTGGAGCACTGTACACTGTGTGCAGTACTGTACCCTGTGTGCAGCACTGTACCCTGTGTGGAGGATTGTACCCTGTGTGTAGGACTGTACCCTGTGTGGAGCACTGTACCCTGTGTGGAGCACTGTACCCTGTGTGCAGCACTGTACCCTGTGTGCAGCACTGTACCCTTTGTGGAGGACTGAACCTTGTGTAAAGGACTGTACCCTGTGTGTAGGACTGTACCCTCAGTGCAGCAATGTACCCTGTGTGGACCACTATAGGCTGTGTGGAGGACTGTACACTGTGTGCAGCACTGTACCCTATGTATAAGACTGTACCCAGCTTGTTGGAATGTACCCTGTGTGGAGCACTGTTTACTGTGTGCAGCACTGTACCCTGTATGCAGCACTGTATCCTGTGTGGAGCACTGTACACTGTGTGCAGCACTGTAACCTGTGTATAAGACTGTACCTGGTGTGTTGGAATGTACCCTGTGTGGAGCACTGTACCCTGTGTGTAGGACTGTACCCTGTGTGCAGCACTGTACCCTGTGTGGATCACTGTAACTTGTGTGCAGTACTGTGCACTGTGAGGGGCACTGTACCCTGTATGGAACACTGTACCCTGTGGGGTGCACTGTACACTGTGTGGAGCACTGTACACTGTGTGCAGCACTGTACCCTGTGTGGAGCACTGTACCCTTAGTGGAGGACTGAACCCTGTGTGTAGGACTATACCCTCAGTGCAGCAATGTACCCTTTGTGGACCACTGTAGGCTGTGGGAGGACTGTGCACTGTGTGCAGAACTTTACCCTGTGTGGAGGACTCTCCCCTGTGTGCAGCACTGTACCCTGTGTATAAGACTGTACCCAGCGTGTTGGAATGTACCCTGTGTGCAGCACTGTACCCTGAGTGGAGCACTGTACCCTGTGTGGAGTACTGAACCCTCTGTGGAGCACTATACCCTTTGAGGAGCACCGTACCCTCTGTCTATGAATGTACCCGGTGTGTAGGACTGTACACTGTGAGTGGCACTGTACCCCGTGTGGAGGACGTAACCCTGTGTGGAGCACTGTATCCTGTGAGCAACACTATACACTGTGTGCAGCACTGTACCCTTTGCGCAGCATTGTACGCTGTGTGGAGAACTGCATTCTGTGAGGAAGACTGTACCCTGTGTGGAGCACTGTACACTGTGTGCAGCCCTGTACACTGTGTGGAGGACTGTACCCTGTGTGTAGGACTATACCCTCAGTGCAGCAATGTACCCTCTGTGGACCTCTGTAGGCTGTGGGGAGGACTGTACACTGTGTGCAGAACTTTACCCTGTGTGTAGCACTGTACCCTGTGTGGACCACAGTACCCTGTGTGTAGCACTGTACCCTGTGTGGACCACGGTACCCTGTGTGCAGCACTGAACCCTGGGTGGAGCACTGTATCCTGTGTGGAGGACTGTACACTGTGTGGAAGACTGTACCCTGTGTGCAGCACTGAACCCTGGGTGGAGCACTGTATCCTGTGTGGAGGACTGTACACTGTGTGGAAGACTGTACCCTGTGTGCAGCACTGTACCCTGTGTGGAGGACTGTACTCTGTGTGAGGCACTGAACCCTGGCTGGAGCACTGTACCCTGTTTGGAAGACTGTACCCTGTGTGCAGCACTGAACCCTGGGTGGAAGACTGTACCCTGTGTGCAGCACTGAACCCTGTGTGCAGCACTGTACCCTGTGTGGAAGACTGTACCCTGTGTGCAGCACTGAACCCTGGGTGGAAGACTGTACCCTTAGTGGAGGACTGTACACTGTGTGGAACACTGTACCCTGTGTGGAGCACTGTACCCTGTGTGCAGCACTGTACCCTGTGTGGAGGATTGTACCCTGTGTGTAGGACTGTTCACTGTGTGGAACACTTTACCCTGTGTGGAGCACTGTACCCTGTGTGCAGTACTGTACCCTCTGTGGAGCACTGTACCCTGTATGGAACACTGTACCCTGCGTCCAGTACTGTACCCTGTGTGGATCACTGTACCTTGTGTGCAGTACTGTGCACTGTGAGGGGCACTGTACCCTGTGTGGAGGACTGAACTATGTGGGGAGCACTGTACCCTTTGCGCAGCATTGTACACTGTGTGGAGAACTGCATTCTGTGATGAAGACTGTACCCTGTGTGGAGCACTGTATACTGTGTGCAGCATTGTACCCTGTGTGGAGAACTGTAACCTGTGTGCAGCATTGTATCCTGTGTGGAGCATTGTACCCTGTGTGCAGCACTGTACACTGTGTGGAGGACTGTACCCTGTGTGGAGCACTGTACCCTGTGTGCAGCACTGTACACTGTGTGGAGGACTGTACCCTGTGTGGAGGACTGTACCCTGTGGGGAGAACTGTACCCTGTGTGTAGCATTGTACCCTGTGTGGAGAACTGTATCCTGTGTACAGCATTGTAGCCTGTGTGCAGCACTGTACACTGTATGGAGCACTGTAGCCTGTGTGGAGCACTGTACCCTGTGTGCAGCACTGTACACTGCGTGGAGGACTGTACCCTATGTGGAGGACTGTACACTGTGTGGAGGACTGTACCCTGTGTGCAGCACTGTACCCTGTGTGGAGAACTGTATCCTGTGTGGAGAATTGTACCCTGTGTGGAGCACTGTACACTGTGTGGAGGTCTGTACACTGTGTGGAGCAATGTAGCCTGTGTGGAGGACTGTACCCTGTGTGGAGCACTGTACCCTGTGTGCAACACTGTACACTGTGTGGAGGACTGTACCCTGTGTAGAGGACTGTACCCTCTGGAGAGCACTGTACCCTGTGTGCAGCATTGTACCCTGTGTGGAGAACAGTATCCTGTGTGGAGCATTGTACCCTGTGTGGAGCACTGTACACTGTGTGGAGGTCTGTACCCTGTGTGCAGCACTGTACCCTGTGTGCAGCATTGTACCCTGTGTGGAGAACTGTATCCTGTGTGGAGCATTGTACCCTGTGTGCAGCACTGTACACTGTGTGGAGGACTGTACCCTGTGTGCAACATTGTAGCCTGTGTGGAACACTGTACCCTTAGTGGAGGGCAGAACCCTGTGTGAAGGACTCTACCCTGTGTGCAGCACTGTACCCTGTGTATAAGACTGTACCCGTCGTGTTGGAATGTACCCAGTGTGCAGCACCGTACCCTGTGTGGAGCACTGTATCCTGTGTGGAGCACTGTACACTGTGTGCAGTACTGTACCCTGTGTGCAGCACTGTACCCTGTGTGGAGGATTGTACCCTGTGTGTAGGACTGTACCCTGTGTGGAGCACTGTACCCTGTGTGGAGCACTGTACCCTGTGTGCAGCACTGTACCCTGTGTGCAGCACTGTACCCTTTGTGGAGGACTGAACCTTGTGTAAAGGACTGTACCCTGTGTGTAGGACTGTACCCTCAGTGCAGCAATGTACCCTGTGTGGACCACTATAGGCTGTGTGGAGGACTGTACACTGTGTGCAGCACTGTACCCTATGTATAAGACTGTACCCAGCTTGTTGGAATGTACCCTGTGTGGAGCACTGTTTACTGTGTGCAGCACTGTACCCTGTATGCAGCACTGTATCCAGTGTGGAGCACTGTACACTGTGTGCAGCACTGTAACCTGTGTATAAGACTGTACCTGGTGTGTTGGAATGTACCCTGTGTGGAGCACTGTACCCTGTGTGTAGGACTGTACCCTGTGTGCAGCACTGTACCCTGTGTGGATCACTGTAACTTGTGTGCAGTACTGTGCACTGTGAGGGGCACTGTACCCTGTATGGAACACTGTACCCTGTGGGGTGCACTGTATACTGTGTGGAGCACTGTACACTGTGTGCAGCACTGTACCCTGTGTGGAGCACTGTACCCTTAGTGGAGGACTGTACCCTGTGTGGAGGAATGTTAACTGTGTCTATGAATGTACCCAGTGTGTAGGACTGTACACTGTGTAGAGGACTGTACACTGTGTGGATTACTGTACACTGTGTCTATGAATAAACCCGGTGTGTTGGACTGTACACTGTGTGTAGGACTGTACACTGTGTGGAGGACTGTACCCTGTGTGGAGCACTGTACACTGTGTGGAGCACTGCACCCTGTGTGGAGCACTGTACCCTGTGTGGAGCACTGTACACTGTGTGGAGCACTGTACCCTGTGTGGGGCACTGTACGCTATGTCGAGCACTGCACCCTGTGTGCAGCACTGTACCCTGTGTGGAGTACTGTACACTGTGTGGAGTACTGTACACTGTGTCTATGAATAAACCCGATGTGTAGGACTGTACACTGTGTGGAGGACTGCACACTGTGTGGAGGACTCTACCCTGTGTGGAGGACTGTACACTGTGTGGAGCACTGTACCCTGTGAGCAGCACTGTACCCTGTGTGGAGGATTGTACCCTGTGTGTAGGACTGTACACTGTGTGGAACACTGTACCCTGTGTGGAGCACTGTACCCTGTGTGCAGCACTGTACCCTCTGTGGAGCACGGTACCCTGTATGGAATGCTGTACCCTGTGTCCAGTACTGTACCCTGTGTGGATCACTGTACCTTGTGTGCAGTACTGTGCACTGTGAGGGGCACTGTACCCTGTGTGGAGGACTGAACTATGTGTGCAGCACTGTACCCTTTGCGCAGCATTGTACACTGTGTGGAGAACTGCATTCTGTGAGGAAGACTGTACCCTGTGTGGAGCACTGTATACTGTGTGCAGCATTGTACCCTGTGTGGAGAACTGTATCCTGTGTGCAGCATTGTATCCTGTGTGGAGCATTGTACCCTGTGTGCAGCACTGTACACTGTGTGGAGGACTGTACCCTGTGTGGAGCACTGTACCCTGTGTGCAGCACTGTACACTGTGTGGAGGACTGTACCCTGTGTGGAGGACTGTACCCTGTGGGGAGAACTGTACCCTGTGTGCAGCATTGTACCCTGTGTGGAGAACTGTATCCTGTGTACAGCATTGTAGCCTGTGTGCAGCACTGTACACTGTATGGAGCACTGTAGCCTGTGTGGAGCACTGTACCCTGTGTGCAGCACTGTACACTGTGTGGAGGACTGTACCCTGTGTGGAGGACTGTACACTGTGTGGAGGACTGTACTCTGTGTGCAGCACTGTACCCTGTGTGGAGCACTGTATCCTGTGTGGAGAATTGTACCCTGTGTGGAGCACTGTACACTGTGTGGAGGTCTGTACACTGTGTGGAGCAATGTAGCCTGTGTGGAGGACTGTACCCTGTGTGGAGCACTGTACCCTGTGTGCAACACTGTACACTGTGTGGAGGACTGTACCCTGTGTAGAGGACTGTACCCTCTGGAGAGCACTGTACCCTGTGTGCAGCATTGTACCCTGTGTGGAGAACAGTATCCTGTGTGGAGCATTGTACCCTGTGTGGAGCACTGTACACTGTGTGGAGGTCTGTACCCTGTGTGGAGCACTGTACCCTGTGTGCAGCATTGTACCCTGTGTGGAGAACTGTATCCTGTGTGGAGCATTGTACCCTGTGTGCAGCACTGTACACTGTGTGGAGGACTGTACCCTGTGTGCAACATTGTACACTGTGTGGAACACTGTACCCTTAGTGGGGGGCAGAACCCTGTGTGAAGGACTCTACCCTGTGTGCAGCACTGTACCCTGTGTATAAGACTGTACCCGTCGTGTTGGAATGTACTCAGTGTGCAGCACCGTACCCTGTGTGGAGCACTGTATCCTGTGTGGAGCACTGTACACTGTGTGCAGTACTGTACCCTGTGTGCAGCACTGTACCCTGTGTGGAGGATTGTACCCTGTGTGTAGGACTGTACCCTGTGTGGAGCACTGTACCCTGTGTGGAGCACTGTACCCTGTGTGCAGCACTGTACCCTGTGTGCAGCACTGTACCCTTTGTGGAGGACTGAACCTTGTGTAAAGGACTGTACCCTGTGTGTAGGACTGTACCCTCAGTGCAGCAATGTACCCTGTGTGGACCACTATAGGCTGTGTGGAGGACTGTACACTGTGTGCAGCACTGTACCCTATGTATAAGACTGTACCCAGCTTGTTGGAATGTACCCTGTGTGGAGCACTGTTTACTGTGTGCAGCACTGTACCCTGTATGCAGCACTGTATCCTGTGTGGAGCACTGTACACTGTGTGCAGCACTGTAACCTGTGTATAAGACTGTACCTGGTGTGTTGGAATGTACCCTGTGTGGAGCACTGTACCCTGTGTGTAGGACTGTACCCTGTGTGCAGCACTGTACCCTGTGTGGATCACTGTACCTTGTGTGCAGTACTGTGCACTGTGAGGGGCACTGTACCCTGTATGGAACACTGTACCCTGTGGGGTGCACTGTACACTGTGTGGAGCACTGTACACTGTGTGCAGCACTGTACCCTGTGTGGAGCACTGTACCCTTAGTGGAGGACTGAACCCTGTGTGTAGGACTATACCCTCAGTGCAGCAATGTACCCTTTGTGGACCACTGTAGGCTGTGGGAGGACTGTGCACTGTGTGCAGAACTTTACCCTGTGTGGAGGACTCTCCCCTGTGTGCAGCACTGTACCCTGTGTATAAGACTGTACCCAGCGTGTTGGAATGTACCCTGTGTGCAGCACTGTACCCTGAGTGGAGCACTGTACCCTGTGTGGAGTACTGAACCCTCTGTGGAGCACTATACCCTTTGAGGAGCACCGTACCCTCTGTCTATGAATGTACCCGGTGTGTAGGACTGTACACTGTGAGTGGCACTGTACCCCGTGTGGAGGACGTAACCCTGTGTGGAGCACTGTATCCTGTGAGCAACACTATACACTGTGTGCAGCACTGTACCCTTTGCGCAGCATTGTACGCTGTGTGGAGAACTGCATTCTGTGAGGAAGACTGTACCCTGTGTGGAGCACTGTACACTGTGTGCAGCCCTGTACACTGTGTGGAGGACTGTACCCTGTGTGTAGGACTATACCCTCAGTGCAGCAATGTACCCTCTGTGGACCTCTGTAGGCTGTGGGGAGGACTGTACACTGTGTGCAGAACTTTACCCTGTGTGTAGCACTGTACCCTGTGTGGACCACAGTACCCTGTGTGTAGCACTGTACCCTGTGTGGACCACGGTACCCTGTGTGCAGCACTGAACCCTGGGTGGAGCACTGTAACCTGTGTGGAGGACTGTACACTGTGTGGAAGACTGTACCCTGTGTGCAGCACTGAACCCTGGGTGGAGCACTGTATCCTGTGTGGAGGACTGTACACTGTGTGGAAGACTGTACCCTGTGTGCAGCACTGTACCCTGTGTGGAGGACTGTACTCTGTGTGAGGCACTGAACCCTGGCTGGAGCACTGTACCCTGTTTGGAAGACTGTACCCTGTGTGCAGCACTGAACCCTGGGTGGAAGACTGTACCCTGTGTGCAGCACTGAACCCTGTGTGCAGCACTGTACCCTGTGTGGAAGACTGTACCCTGTGTGCAGCACTGAACCCTGGGTGGAAGACTGTACCCTTAGTGGAGGACTGTACACTGTGTAGAGGACTGTACACTATGTGGAGTACTGTACACTGTGTCTATGAATGAACCGGGTGTGTAGGACTCTACACTGTGTGGAGGACTGTACACTGTGTGGAGAACTGTACCCTGTGTGCAGCACTGTATCCTGTGCGGAGGACTGTACCCTGTGTGGAGGAATGTTAACTGTGTCTATGAATGTACCCAGTGTGTAGGACTGTACACTGTGTAGAGGACTGTACACTGTGTGGATTACTGTACACTGTGTCTATGAATAAACCCGGTGTGTTGGACTGTACACTGTGTGTAGGACTGTACACTGTGTGGAGGACTGTACCCTGTGTGGAGCACTGTACACTGTGTGGAGCACTGCACCCTGTGTGGAGCACTGTACCCTGTGTGGAGCACTGTACCCTGTGTGGGGCACTGTACGCTATGTCGAGCACTGCACCCTGTGTGCAGCACTGTACCCTGTGTGGAGTACTGTACACTGTGTGGAGTACTGTACACTGTGTCTATGAATAAACCCGATGTGTAGGACTGTACACTGTGTGGAGGACTGCACACTGTGTGGAGGACTCTACCCTGTGTGGAGGACTGTACACTGTGTGGAGCACTGTACCCTGTGAGCAGCACTGTACCCTGTGTGGAGGATTGTACCCTGTGTGTAGGACTGTACACTGTGTGGAACACTGTACCCTGTGTGGAGCACTGTACCCTGTGTGCAGCACTGTACCCTCTGTGGAGCACGGTACCCTGTATGGAATGCTGTACCCTGTGTCCAGTACTGTACCCTGTGTGGATCACTGTACCTTGTGTGCAGTACTGTGCACTGTGAGGGGCACTGTACCCTGTGTGGAGGACTGAACTATGTGTGCAGCACTGTACCCTTTGCGCAGCATTGTACACTGTGTGGAGAACTGCATTCTGTGAGGAAGACTGTACCCTGTGTGGAGCACTGTATACTGTGTGCAGCATTGTACCCTGTGTGGAGAACTGTATCCTGTGTGCAGCATTGTATCCTGTGTGGAGCATTGTACCCTGTGTGCAGCACTGTACACTGTGTGGAGGACTGTACCCTGTGTGGAGCACTGTACCCTGTGTGCAGCACTGTACACTGTGTGGAGGACTGTACCCTGTGTGGAGGACTGTACCCTGTGGGGAGAACTGTACCCTGTGTGCAGCATTGTACCCTGTGTGGAGAACTGTATCCTGTGTACAGCATTGTAGCCTGTGTGCAGCACTGTACACTGTATGGAGCACTGTAGCCTGTGTGGAGCACTGTACCCTGTGTGCAGCACTGTACACTGTGTGGAGGACTGTACCCTGTGTGGAGGACTGTACCCTGTGTGGAGGACTGTACCCTGTGTGCAGCACTGTACCCTGTGTGGAGAACTGTACCCTGTGTGGAGAATTGTACCCTGTGTGGAGCACTGTACCCTTAGTGGAGGACTGAACCCTGTGTGTAGGACTCTACCCTCAGTGCAGCAATGTACCCTTTGTGGACCACTGTAGGCTGTGGGAGGACTGTGCACTGTGTGCAGAACTTTACCCTGTGTGGAGGACTCTCCCCTGTGTGCAGCACTGTACCCTGTGTATAAGACTGTACCCAGCGTGTTGGAATGTACCCTGTGTGCAGCACTGTACCCTGAGTGGAGCACTGTACCCTGTGTGGAGTACTGAACCCTCTGTGGAGCACTATACCCTTTGAGGAGCACCGTACCCTCTGTCTATGAATGTACCCGGTGTGTAGGACTGTACACTGTGAGTGGCACTGTACCCCGTGTGGAGGACGTAACCCTGTGTGGAGCACTGTATCCTGTGAGCAACACTATACACTGTGTGCAGCACTGTACCCTTTGCGCAGCATTGTACGCTGTGTGGAGAACTGCATTCTGTGAGGAAGACTGTACCCTGTGTGGAGCACTGTACACTGTGTGCAGCCCTGTACACTGTGTGGAGGACTGTACCCTGTGTGTAGGACTATACCCTCAGTGCAGCAATGTACCCTCTGTGGACCTCTGTAGGCTGTGGGGAGGACTGTACACTGTGTGCAGAACTTTACCCTGTGTGTAGCACTGTACCCTGTGTGGACCACAGTACCCTGTGTGTAGCACTGTACCCTGTGTGGACCACGGTACCCTGTGTGCAGCACTGAACCCTGGGTGGAGCACTGTATCCTGTGTGGAGGACTGTACACTGTGTGGAAGACTGTACCCTGTGTGCAGCACTGAACCCTGGGTGGAGCACTGTATCCTGTGTGGAGGACTGTACACTGTGTGGAAGACTGTACCCTGTGTGCAGCACTGTACCCTGTGTGGAGGACTGTACTCTGTGTGAGGCACTGAACCCTGGCTGGAGCACTGTACCCTGTTTGGAAGACTGTACCCTGTGTGCAGCACTGAACCCTGGGTGGAAGACTGTACCCTGTGTGCAGCACTGAACCCTGTGTGCAGCACTGTACCCTGTGTGGAAGACTGTACCCTGTGTGCAGCACTGAACCCTGGGTGGAAGACTGTACCCTTAGTGGAGGACTGTACACTGTGTGGAACACTGTACCCTGTGTGGAGCACTGTACCCTGTGTGCAGCACTGTACCCTGTGTGGAGGATTGTACCCTGTGTGTAGGACTGTTCACTGTGTGGAACACTTTACCCTGTGTGGAGCACTGTACCCTGTGTGCAGTACTGTACCCTCTGTGGAGCACTGTACCCTGTATGGAACACTGTACCCTGCGTCCAGTACTGTACCCTGTGTGGATCACTGTACCTTGTGTGCAGTACTGTGCACTGTGAGGGGCACTGTACCCTGTGTGGAGGACTGAACTATGTGGGGAGCACTGTACCCTTTGCGCAGCATTGTACACTGTGTGGAGAACTGCATTCTGTGATGAAGACTGTACCCTGTGTGGAGCACTGTATACTGTGTGCAGCATTGTACCCTGTGTGGAGAACTGTAACCTGTGTGCAGCATTGTATCCTGTGTGGAGCATTGTACCCTGTGTGCAGCACTGTACACTGTGTGGAGGACTGTACCCTGTGTGGAGCACTGTACCCTGTGTGCAGCACTGTACACTGTGTGGAGGACTGTACCCTGTGTGGAGGACTGTACCCTGTGGGGAGAACTGTACCCTGTGTGTAGCATTGTACCCTGTGTGGAGAACTGTATCCTGTGTACAGCATTGTAGCCTGTGTGCAGCACTGTACACTGTATGGAGCACTGTAGCCTGTGTGGAGCACTGTACCCTGTGTGCAGCACTGTACACTGCGTGGAGGACTGTACCCTATGTGGAGGACTGTACACTGTGTGGAGGACTGTACCCTGTGTGCAGCACTGTACCCTGTGTGGAGAACTGTATCCTGTGTGGAGAATTGTACCCTGTGTGGAGCACTGTACACTGTGTGGAGGTCTGTACACTGTGTGGAGCAATGTAGCCTGTGTGGAGGACTGTACCCTGTGTGGAGCACTGTACCCTGTGTGCAACACTGTACACTGTGTGGAGGACTGTACCCTGTGTAGAGGACTGTACCCTCTGGAGAGCACTGTACCCTGTGTGCAGCATTGTACCCTGTGTGGAGAACAGTATCCTGTGTGGAGCATTGTACCCTGTGTGGAGCACTGTACACTGTGTGGAGGTCTGTACCCTGTGTGCAGCACTGTACCCTGTGTGCAGCATTGTACCCTGTGTGGAGAACTGTATCCTGTGTGGAGCATTGTACCCTGTGTGCAGCACTGTACACTGTGTGGAGGACTGTACCCTGTGTGCAACATTGTAGCCTGTGTGGAACACTGTACCCTTAGTGGAGGGCAGAACCCTGTGTGAAGGACTCTACCCTGTGTGCAGCACTGTACCCTGTGTATAAGACTGTACCCGTCGTGTTGGAATGTACCCAGTGTGCAGCACCGTACCCTGTGTGGAGCACTGTATCCTGTGTGGAGCACTGTACACTGTGTGCAGTACTGTACCCTGTGTGCAGCACTGTACCCTGTGTGGAGGATTGTACCCTGTGTGTAGGACTGTACCCTGTGTGGAGCACTGTACCCTGTGTGGAGCACTGTACCCTGTGTGCAGCACTGTACCCTGTGTGCAGCACTGTACCCTTTGTGGAGGACTGAACCTTGTGTAAAGGACTGTACCCTGTGTGTAGGACTGTACCCTCAGTGCAGCAATGTACCCTGTGTGGACCACTATAGGCTGTGTGGAGGACTGTACACTGTGTGCAGCACTGTACCCTATGTATAAGACTGTACCCAGCTTGTTGGAATGTACCCTGTGTGGAGCACTGTTTACTGTGTGCAGCACTGTACCCTGTATGCAGCACTGTATCCAGTGTGGAGCACTGTACACTGTGTGCAGCACTGTAACCTGTGTATAAGACTGTACCTGGTGTGTTGGAATGTACCCTGTGTGGAGCACTGTACCCTGTGTGTAGGACTGTACCCTGTGTGCAGCACTGTACCCTGTGTGGATCACTGTAACTTGTGTGCAGTACTGTGCACTGTGAGGGGCACTGTACCCTGTATGGAACACTGTACCCTGTGGGGTGCACTGTATACTGTGTGGAGCACTGTACACTGTGTGCAGCACTGTACCCTGTGTGGAGCACTGTACCCTTAGTGGAGGACTGTACCCTGTGTGGAGGAATGTTAACTGTGTCTATGAATGTACCCAGTGTGTAGGACTGTACACTGTGTAGAGGACTGTACACTGTGTGGATTACTGTACACTGTGTCTATGAATAAACCCGGTGTGTTGGACTGTACACTGTGTGTAGGACTGTACACTGTGTGGAGGACTGTACCCTGTGTGGAGCACTGTACACTGTGTGGAGCACTGCACCCTGTGTGGAGCACTGTACCCTGTGTGGAGCACTGTACACTGTGTGGAGCACTGTACCCTGTGTGGGGCACTGTACGCTATGTCGAGCACTGCACCCTGTGTGCAGCACTGTACCCTGTGTGGAGTACTGTACACTGTGTGGAGTACTGTACACTGTGTCTATGAATAAACCCGATGTGTAGGACTGTACACTGTGTGGAGGACTGCACACTGTGTGGAGGACTCTACCCTGTGTGGAGGACTGTACACTGTGTGGAGCACTGTACCCTGTGAGCAGCACTGTACCCTGTGTGGAGGATTGTACCCTGTGTGTAGGACTGTACACTGTGTGGAACACTGTACCCTGTGTGGAGCACTGTACCCTGTGTGCAGCACTGTACCCTCTGTGGAGCACGGTACCCTGTATGGAATGCTGTACCCTGTGTCCAGTACTGTACCCTGTGTGGATCACTGTACCTTGTGTGCAGTACTGTGCACTGTGAGGGGCACTGTACCCTGTGTGGAGGACTGAACTATGTGTGCAGCACTGTACCCTTTGCGCAGCATTGTACACTGTGTGGAGAACTGCATTCTGTGAGGAAGACTGTACCCTGTGTGGAGCACTGTATACTGTGTGCAGCATTGTACCCTGTGTGGAGAACTGTATCCTGTGTGCAGCATTGTATCCTGTGTGGAGCATTGTACCCTGTGTGCAGCACTGTACACTGTGTGGAGGACTGTACCCTGTGTGGAGCACTGTACCCTGTGTGCAGCACTGTACACTGTGTGGAGGACTGTACCCTGTGTGGAGGACTGTACCCTGTGGGGAGAACTGTACCCTGTGTGCAGCATTGTACCCTGTGTGGAGAACTGTATCCTGTGTACAGCATTGTAGCCTGTGTGCAGCACTGTACACTGTATGGAGCACTGTAGCCTGTGTGGAGCACTGTACCCTGTGTGCAGCACTGTACACTGTGTGGAGGACTGTACCCTGTGTGGAGGACTGTACACTGTGTGGAGGACTGTACTCTGTGTGCAGCACTGTACCCTGTGTGGAGAACTGTATCCTGTGTGGAGAATTGTACCCTGTGTGGAGCACTGTACACTGTGTGGAGGTCTGTACACTGTGTGGAGCAATGTAGCCTGTGTGGAGGACTGTACCCTGTGTGGAGCACTGTACCCTGTGTGCAACACTGTACACTGTGTGGAGGACTGTACCCTGTGTAGAGGACTGTACCCTCTGGAGAGCACTGTACCCTGTGTGCAGCATTGTACCCTGTGTGGAGAACAGTATCCTGTGTGGAGCATTGTACCCTGTGTGGAGCACTGTACACTGTGTGGAGGTCTGTACCCTGTGTGGAGCACTGTACCCTGTGTGCAGCATTGTACCCTGTGTGGAGAACTGTATCCTGTGTGGAGCATTGTACCCTGTGTGCAGCACTGTACACTGTGTGGAGGACTGTACCCTGTGTGCAACATTGTACACTGTGTGGAACACTGTACCCTTAGTGGGGGGCAGAACCCTGTGTGAAGGACTCTACCCTGTGTGCAGCACTGTACCCTGTGTATAAGACTGTACCCGTCGTGTTGGAATGTACTCAGTGTGCAGCACCGTACCCTGTGTGGAGCACTGTATCCTGTGTGGAGCACTGTACACTGTGTGCAGTACTGTACCCTGTGTGCAGCACTGTACCCTGTGTGGAGGATTGTACCCTGTGTGTAGGACTGTACCCTGTGTGGAGCACTGTACCCTGTGTGGAGCACTGTACCCTGTGTGCAGCACTGTACCCTGTGTGCAGCACTGTACCCTTTGTGGAGGACTGAACCTTGTGTAAAGGACTGTACCCTGTGTGTAGGACTGTACCCTCAGTGCAGCAATGTACCCTGTGTGGACCACTATAGGCTGTGTGGAGGACTGTACACTGTGTGCAGCACTGTACCCTATGTATAAGACTGTACCCAGCTTGTTGGAATGTACCCTGTGTGGAGCACTGTTTACTGTGTGCAGCACTGTACCCTGTATGCAGCACTGTATCCTGTGTGGAGCACTGTACACTGTGTGCAGCACTGTAACCTGTGTATAAGACTGTACCTGGTGTGTTGGAATGTACCCTGTGTGGAGCACTGTACCCTGTGTGTAGGACTGTACCCTGTGTGCAGCACTGTACCCTGTGTGGATCACTGTACCTTGTGTGCAGTACTGTGCACTGTGAGGGGCACTGTACCCTGTATGGAACACTGTACCCTGTGGGGTGCACTGTACACTGTGTGGAGCACTGTACACTGTGTGCAGCACTGTACCCTGTGTGGAGCACTGTACCCTTAGTGGAGGACTGAACCCTGTGTGTAGGACTATACCCTCAGTGCAGCAATGTACCCTTTGTGGACCACTGTAGGCTGTGGGAGGACTGTGCACTGTGTGCAGAACTTTACCCTGTGTGGAGGACTCTCCCCTGTGTGCAGCACTGTACCCTGTGTATAAGACTGTACCCAGCGTGTTGGAATGTACCCTGTGTGCAGCACTGTACCCTGAGTGGAGCACTGTACCCTGTGTGGAGTACTGAACCCTCTGTGGAGCACTATACCCTTTGAGGAGCACCGTACCCTCTGTCTATGAATGTACCCGGTGTGTAGGACTGTACACTGTGAGTGGCACTGTACCCCGTGTGGAGGACGTAACCCTGTGTGGAGCACTGTATCCTGTGAGCAACACTATACACTGTGTGCAGCACTGTACCCTTTGCGCAGCATTGTACGCTGTGTGGAGAACTGCATTCTGTGAGGAAGACTGTACCCTGTGTGGAGCACTGTACACTGTGTGCAGCCCTGTACACTGTGTGGAGGACTGTACCCTGTGTGTAGGACTATACCCTCAGTGCAGCAATGTACCCTCTGTGGACCTCTGTAGGCTGTGGGGAGGACTGTACACTGTGTGCAGAACTTTACCCTGTGTGTAGCACTGTACCCTGTGTGGACCACAGTACCCTGTGTGTAGCACTGTACCCTGTGTGGACCACGGTACCCTGTGTGCAGCACTGAACCCTGGGTGGAGCACTGTAACCTGTGTGGAGGACTGTACACTGTGTGGAAGACTGTACCCTGTGTGCAGCACTGAACCCTGGGTGGAGCACTGTATCCTGTGTGGAGGACTGTACACTGTGTGGAAGACTGTACCCTGTGTGCAGCACTGTACCCTGTGTGGAGGACTGTACTCTGTGTGAGGCACTGAACCCTGGCTGGAGCACTGTACCCTGTTTGGAAGACTGTACCCTGTGTGCAGCACTGAACCCTGGGTGGAAGACTGTACCCTGTGTGCAGCACTGAACCCTGTGTGCAGCACTGTACCCTGTGTGGAAGACTGTACCCTGTGTGCAGCACTGAACCCTGGGTGGAAGACTGTACCCTTAGTGGAGGACTGTACACTGTGTAGAGGACTGTACACTATGTGGAGTACTGTACACTGTGTCTATGAATGAACCGGGTGTGTAGGACTCTACACTGTGTGGAGGACTGTACACTGTGTGGAGAACTGTACCCTGTGTGCAGCACTGTATCCTGTGCGGAGGACTGTACCCTGTGTGGAGGAATGTTAACTGTGTCTATGAATGTACCCAGTGTGTAGGACTGTACACTGTGTAGAGGACTGTACACTGTGTGGATTACTGTACACTGTGTCTATGAATAAACCCGGTGTGTTGGACTGTACACTGTGTGTAGGACTGTACACTGTGTGGAGGACTGTACCCTGTGTGGAGCACTGTACACTGTGTGGAGCACTGCACCCTGTGTGGAGCACTGTACCCTGTGTGGAGCACTGTACCCTGTGTGGGGCACTGTACGCTATGTCGAGCACTGCACCCTGTGTGCAGCACTGTACCCTGTGTGGAGTACTGTACACTGTGTGGAGTACTGTACACTGTGTCTATGAATAAACCCGATGTGTAGGACTGTACACTGTGTGGAGGACTGCACACTGTGTGGAGGACTCTACCCTGTGTGGAGGACTGTACACTGTGTGGAGCACTGTACCCTGTGAGCAGCACTGTACCCTGTGTGGAGGATTGTACCCTGTGTGTAGGACTGTACACTGTGTGGAACACTGTACCCTGTGTGGAGCACTGTACCCTGTGTGCAGCACTGTACCCTCTGTGGAGCACGGTACCCTGTATGGAATGCTGTACCCTGTGTCCAGTACTGTACCCTGTGTGGATCACTGTACCTTGTGTGCAGTACTGTGCACTGTGAGGGGCACTGTACCCTGTGTGGAGGACTGAACTATGTGTGCAGCACTGTACCCTTTGCGCAGCATTGTACACTGTGTGGAGAACTGCATTCTGTGAGGAAGACTGTACCCTGTGTGGAGCACTGTATACTGTGTGCAGCATTGTACCCTGTGTGGAGAACTGTATCCTGTGTGCAGCATTGTATCCTGTGTGGAGCATTGTACCCTGTGTGCAGCACTGTACACTGTGTGGAGGACTGTACCCTGTGTGGAGCACTGTACCCTGTGTGCAGCACTGTACACTGTGTGGAGGACTGTACCCTGTGTGGAGGACTGTACCCTGTGGGGAGAACTGTACCCTGTGTGCAGCATTGTACCCTGTGTGGAGAACTGTATCCTGTGTACAGCATTGTAGCCTGTGTGCAGCACTGTACACTGTATGGAGCACTGTAGCCTGTGTGGAGCACTGTACCCTGTGTGCAGCACTGTACACTGTGTGGAGGACTGTACCCTGTGTGGAGGACTGTACCCTGTGTGGAGGACTGTACCCTGTGTGCAGCACTGTACCCTGTGTGGAGAACTGTACCCTGTGTGGAGAATTGTACCCTGTGTGGAGCACTGTACACTGTGTGGAGGTCTGTACACTGTGTGGAGCAATGTAGCCTGTGTGGAGGACTGTACCCTGTGTGGAGCACTGTACCCTGTGTGCAACACTGTACACTGTGTGGAGGACTGTACCCTGTGTAGAGGACTGTACCCTCTGGAGAGCACTGTACCCTGTGTGCAGCATTGTACCCTGTGTGGAGAACAGTATCCTGTGTGGAGCATTGTACCCTGTGTGGAGCACTGTACACTGTGTGGAGGTCTGTACCCTGTGTGGAGCACTGTACCCTGTGTGCAGCATTGTACCCTGTGTGGAGAACTGTATCCTGTGTGGAGCATTGTACCCTGTGTGCAGCACTGTACACTGTGTGGAGGACTGTACCCTGTGTGCAACATTGTACACTGTGTGGAACACTGTACCCTTAGTGGGGGGCAGAACCCTGTGTGAAGGACTCTACCCTGTGTGCAGCACTGTACCCTGTGTATAAGACTGTACCCGTCGTGTTGGAATGTACTCAGTGTGCAGCACCGTACCCTGTGTGGAGCACTGTATCCTGTGTGGAGCACTGTACACTGTGTGCAGTACTGTACCCTGTGTGCAGCACTGTACCCTGTGTGGAGGATTGTACCCTGTGTGTAGGACTGTACCCTGTGTGGAGCACTGTACCCTGTGTGGAGCACTGTACCCTGTGTGCAGCACTGTACCCTGTGTGCAGCACTGTACCCTTTGTGGAGGACTGAACCTTGTGTAAAGGACTGTACCCTGTGTGTAGGACTGTACCCTCAGTGCAGCAATGTACCCTGTGTGGACCACTATAGGCTGTGTGGAGGACTGTACACTGTGTGCAGCACTGTACCCTATGTATAAGACTGTACCCAGCTTGTTGGAATGTACCCTGTGTGGAGCACTGTTTACTGTGTGCAGCACTGTACCCTGTATGCAGCACTGTATCCTGTGTGGAGCACTGTACACTGTGTGCAGCACTGTAACCTGTGTATAAGACTGTACCTGGTGTGTTGGAATGTACCCTGTGTGGAGCACTGTACCCTGTGTGTAGGACTGTACCCTGTGTGCAGCACTGTACCCTGTGTGGATCACTGTAACTTGTGTGCAGTACTGTGCACTGTGAGGGGCACTGTACCCTGTATGGAACACTGTACCCTGTGGGGTGCACTGTACACTGTGTGGAGCACTGTACACTGTGTGCAGCACTGTACCCTGTGTGGAGCACTGTACCCTTAGTGGAGGACTGAACCCTGTGTGTAGGACTATACCCTCAGTGCAGCAATGTACCCTTTGTGGACCACTGTAGGCTGTGGGAGGACTGTGCACTGTGTGCAGAACTTTACCCTGTGTGGAGGACTCTCCCCTGTGTGCAGCACTGTACCCTGTGTATAAGACTGTACCCAGCGTGTTGGAATGTACCCTGTGTGCAGCACTGTACCCTGAGTGGAGCACTGTACCCTGTGTGGAGTACTGAACCCTCTGTGGAGCACTATACCCTTTGTGGAGCACCGTACCCTCTGTCTATGAATGTACCCGGTGTGTAGGACTGTACACTGTGAGTGGCACTGTACCCCGTGTGGAGGACGTAACCCTGTGTGGAGCACTGTATCCTGTGAGCAGCACTATACACTGTGTGCAGCGCTGTACCCTTTGCGCAGCATTGTACGCTGTGTGGAGAACTGCATTCTGTGAGGAAGACTGTACCCTGTGTGGAGCACTGTACACTGTGTGCAGCCCTGTACACTGTGTGGAGGACTGTACCCTGTGTGTAGGACTATACCCTCAGTGCAGCAATGTACCCTCTGTGGACCTCTGTAGGCTGTGGGGAGGACTGTACACTGTGTGCAGAACTTTACCCTGTGTGTAGCACTGTACCCTGTGTGGACCACAGTACCCTGTGTGTAGCACTGTACCCTGTGTGGAGCACTGTACCCTGTGTGGAGCACTGTACCCTGTGTGGAGCACTGTACCCTGTGTGCAGCACTGTACCCTGTGTGCAGCATTGTACCCTGTGTGCAGCACTGTACCCTGTGTGGAGGACTGTACCCTGTGTGTAGCACTGTACCCTGTGTGGAGCATTGTACCCTGTGTGGAGCATTGTACCCTTAGTGGAGGACTGAACCCTGTGTGAAGGACTGTACCCTGTGTGGATTGCTGTAGGCTGTGGGGAGGACTGTACCCTGTGTGCAGCACTGTACCCTGTGTGAAGGACTGTACAGTGTGTGGAAGACTGTACACTGTGTGCAGCACTGTACCCTGTATGCAGCACTGGACCCTGTGTGAAGGACTGTACAGTGTGTGGAAGACTGTACACTGTCTGCAGCACTGTGTCCTGTGTGGAGCACTGTATCCTGTGTGCAGGAATGTACCCTGTGTGGAGGACTGTACCCTGTGTGTAGGACTGTACCCTGTGTGCAGCACTGTACCCTGTGTGGATCACTGTAACTTGTGTGCAGTACTGTGCACTGTGAGGGGCACTGTACCCTGTGTGGAGCACTGTACCCTGTATGGAGGATTGTACCCTGTGTGTAGGACTGTACCCTGTGTGCAGCATGGTACCATGTGTGCAGTACTGTACCCTGTGTGGAGCACTGTACCCTATATGGAACACTGTAACTTGTGTGCAGTACTGAGCACTGTGAGGGGCACTGTACCCTGTGTGGAGCACTGTACACTGTGTGGAGCACTGTACCCTGTGTGGAGCACTGTACACTGTGTACAGCACTGTACACTGTGTGGAGAACTGTACCCTGTGTGGAGCACTGTACCCGGGGTTGTGCACTGTATCCTGTGTACAGCACTGTAACCTGTGTGGAGGACTGAACCCTGTGTGTAGGACTGTACCCTCAGTGCAGCAATGTACCCTGTGTGGACCACTATAGGCTGTGTGGAGGACTGTACACTGTGTGCAGCACTGTACCCTATGTATAAGACTGTACCCAGCTTGTTGGAATGTACCCTGTGTGGAGCACTGTTTACTGTGTGCAGCACTGTACCCTATATGCAGCACTGTATCCTGTGTGGAGCACTGTACCCTGTGTGTAGGACTGTACCCTGTGTGCAGCATTGTACCCTGTGTGGAGGACTGTACCCTGTGTGGAGCACTGTACACAGTGCTGCACACAGGGTACAGTCCTCCACACTGTGTGGAGGAATGTACACTGTGTCTATGAATGTACCCGGTGTGTAGGACTGTACATTGTGTGGAGAACTGTACCCTGTGTGCAGCACTGTATCCTGTGTGGAGGACTGTACCCTGTGTGGTGGACTGTACACTGTGTCTATGAATGTACCCAGTGTGTAGGACTGTACACTGTGTGGAGGACTGTACACTATGTGGAGTACTGTACACTGTGTCTATGAATAAACCCGGTGTGTAGGACTGTACACTGTGTGGAGGACTGTACCCTGCGTGGAGCACTGTACACTGTGTGGAGCACTGTACCCTGTGTGGAGCATTGTACGCTGTGTGGAGCACTGTACCCTGTGTCGGGCACTGTACGCTATGTCGAGCACTGCACCCTGTGTGCAGCACTGTACCCTGTGTGGAGTACTGTACACTGTGTGGAGTACTGTGCACTGTGTCTATGAATAAACCCGGTGTGTAGGACTGTACACTGTGTGGAGCACTGCACACTTTGTGGAGGACTGTACCCTGTGTGGAGGACTGTACACTGTGTGGAGCACTGTACCCTGTGTGGAGCACTGTACCCTGTGAGCAGCACTGTACCCTGTGTGGAGGATTGTACCCTGTGTCTAGGACTGTACACTGTGTGGAACACTGTACCCTGTGTGGAGCACTGTACCCTGTGTGCAGCACTGTACCCTCTGTGGAGCAGTGTACCCTGTATGGAACACTGTACCCTGTGTCCAGTACTGTACCCTGTGTGGATCACTGTACCTTGTGTGCAGTACTGTGCACTGTGAGGGGCACTGTACCCTGTGTGGAGGACTGAACTATGTGGGGAGCACTGTACCCTTTGCGCAGCATTGTACACTGTGTGGAGAACTGCATTCTGTGAGGAAGACTGTACCCTGTGTGGAGCACTGTATACTGTGTGCAGCATTGTACCCTGTGTGGAGAACTGTATCCTGTGTGCAGCATTGTATCCTGTGTGGAGCATTGTACCCTGTGTGCAGCACTGTACACTGTGTGGAGGACTGTACCCTGTGTGGAGCACTGTACCCTGTGTGCAGCACTGTACACTGTGTGGAGGACTGTACCCTGTGTGGAGGACTGTACCCTGTGGGGAGAACTGTACCCTGTGTGCAGCATTGTACCCTGTGTGGAGAACTGTATCCTGTGTACAGCATTGTAGCCTGTGTGCAGCACTGTACACTGTATGGAGCACTGTAGCCTGTGTGGAGCACTGTACCCTGTGTGCAGCACTGTACACTGTGTGGAGGACTGTACCCTGTGTGGAGGACTGTACCCTGTGTGGAGGACTGTACCCTGTGTGCAGCACTGTACCCTGTGTGGAGAACTGTATCCTGTGTGGAGAATTGTACCCTGTGTGGAGCACTGTACACTGTGTGGAGGTCTGTACACTGTGTGGAGCAATGTAGCCTGTGTGGAGGACTGTACCCTGTGTGGAGCACTGTACCCTGTGTGCAACACTGTACACTGTGTGGAGGACTGTACCCTGTGTAGAGGATTGTACCCTCTGGAGAGCACTGTACCCTGTGTGCAGCATTGTACCCTGTGTGGAGAACAGTATCCTGTGTGGAGCATTGTACCCTGTGTGGAGCACTGTACACTGTGTGGAGGTCTGTACCCTGTGTGGAGCACTGTACCCTGTGTGCAGCATTGTACCCTGTGTGGAGAACTGTATCCTGTGTGGAGCATTGTACCCTGTGTGCAGCACTGTACACTGTGTGGAGGACTGTACCCTGTGTGCAACATTGTACACTGTGTGGAACACTGTACCCTTAGTGGAGGGCAGAACCCTGTGTGAAGGACTCTACCCTGTGTGCAGCACTGTACCCTGTGTATAAGACTGTACCCGGCGTGTTGGAATGTACCCAGTGTGCAGCACCGTACCCTGTGTGGAGCACTGTATCCTGTGTGGAGCACTGTACACTGTGTGCAGTACTGTACCCTGTGTGCAGCACTGTACCCTGTGTGGAGGATTGTACCCTGTGCGTAGGACTGTACCCTGTGTGGAGCACTGTACCCTGTGTGGAGCACTGTACCCTGTGTGCAGCACTGTACCCTGTGTGCAGCACTGTACCCTGTGTGCAGCATTGTACCCTGTGTGGAGCACTGTACCCTGTGTGGAGGACTGTACCCTGTGTGCAGCACTGTACCCTGTGTGGCGCACTGTACCCTGTGTGGAGCATTGTACCCTTAGTGGAGGACTGAACCCTGTGTGAAGGACTGTACCCTTTGTGGAGTACTGTAGGCTGTGGGGAGGACTGTACCCTGTGTGCAACATTGTACACTGTGTGGAACACTGTACCCTTAGTGGAGGGCAGAACCCTGTGTGAAGGACTCTACCCTGTGTGCAGCACTGTACCCTGTGTATAAGACTGTACCCGGCGTGTTGGAATGTACCCAGTGTGCAGCACCGTACCCTGTGTGGAGCACTGTATCCTGTGTGGAGCACTGTACACTGTGTGCAGTACTGTACCCTGTGTGCAGCACTGTACCCTGTGTGGAGGATTGTACCCTGTGTGTAGGACTGTACCCTGTGTGGAGCACTGTACCCTGTGTGGAGCACTGTACCCTGTGTGCAGCACTGTACCCTGTGTGCAGCACTGTACCCTGTGTGCAGCATTGTACCCTGTGTGGAGCACTGTACCCTGTGTGGAGGACTGTACCCTGTGTGCAGCACTGTACCCTGTGTGGCGCACTGTACCCTGTGTGGAGCATTGTACCCTTAGTGGAGGACTGAACCCTGTGTGAAGGACTGTACCCTGTGTGGAGTACTGTAGGCTGTGGGGAGGACTGTACCCTGTGTGCAGCACTGTACCCTGTGTGAAGGACTGTACAGTGTGAGGATGACTGTACACTGTCTGCAGCACTGTACCCTGTGTGCAGCACTGTACCCTGTGTGAAGGACTGTACAGTGTGTGGAAAACTGTACACTGTCTGCAGCACTGTGTCCTGTGTGGAGCACTGTATCCTGTGTGCAGGAATGTACCCTGTGTGGAGCACTGTACCCTGTGTGTAGGACTGTACCCTGTGTGCAGCACTGTACCCTGTGTGGATCACTGTAACTTGTGTGCAGTACTGTGCACTGTGAGGGGCACTGTACCCTGTGTGGAGCACTGTACCCTGTGTGGAGGATTGTACCCTGTGTGTAGGACTGTACCCTGTGTGCAGCATGGTACCATGTGTGCAGCACTGTACCCTGTGTGGATCACTGTAACTTGTGTGCAGTACTGTGCACTGTGAGGGGAACTGTACCCTGTATGGAACACTGTACCCTGTGGGGTGCACTGTACACTGTGTGGAGCACTGTACACTGTGTGCAGCACTGTACCCTGTGTGGAGCACTGTACCCTTAGTGGAGGACTGAACCCTGTGTGTAGGACTATACCCTCAGTGCAGCAATGTACCCTTTGTGGACCACTGTAGGCTGTGGGAGGACTGTGCACTGTGTGCAGCTCTGTACCCTGTGTATAAGACTGTACCCAGCGTGTTGGAATGTACCCTGTGTGCAGCACTGTACCCTGAGTGGAGCACTGTACCCTGTGTGGAGTACTGAACCCTCTGTGGAGCACTATACCCTTTGTGGAGCACCGTACCCTCTGTCTATGAATGTACCCGGTGTGTAGGACTGTACACTGTGAGTGGCACTGTACGCCGTGTGGAGGACGTAACCCTGTGTGGAGACTGTATCCTGTGTGCAGCACTGTACACTGTGTGCAGCACTGTACCCTTTGCGCAGCATTGTACGCTGTGTGGAGAACTGCATTCTGTGAGGAAGACTGTACCCTGTGTGGAGCACTGTACACTGTGTGCAGCCCTGTACACTGTGTGGAGGACTGTACCCTGTGTGTAGGACTATACCCTCAGTGCAGCAATGTACCCTCTGTGGACCTCTGTAGGCTGTGGGGAGGACTGTACACTGTGCGCAGAACTTTACCCTGTGTGTAGCACTGTACCCTGTGTGGACCACAGTACCCTGTGTGTAGCACTGTACCCTGTGTGGACCACGGTACCCTGTGTGCAGCACTGAACCCTGGGTGGAGCACTGTATCCTGTGTGGAGGACTGTACACTGTGTGGAAGACTGTACCCTGTGTGCAGCACTGAACCCTGGGTGGAGCACTGTATCCTGTGTGGAGGACTGTACACTGTGTGGAAGACTGTACCCTATGTGCAGCACTGTACCCTGTGTGGAGGACTGTACTCTGTGTGAGGCACTGAACACTGGCTGGAGCACTGTACCCTGTTTGGAAGACTGTACCCTGTGTGCAGCACTGAACCCTGGGTGGAAGACTGTACCCTGTGTGCAGCACTGAACCCTGTGTGCAGCACTGTACCCTGTGTGGAAGACTGTACCCTGTGTGCAGCACTGAACCCTGGGTGGAAGACTGTACCCTTAGTGGAGGACTGAACCCTGTGTGCAGCACTGTACACTGTGTGGAGAACTGTACCCTGTGTGCAGCACTGTACACTGTGTGGAACACTGTACACTGTGTGCAGCACTGTACCCTGTGTGCAGCACTGTACCCTGTGTGCAGCACTGTACACTGTGTGGAGAACTGTACCCTGTGTGCAGCACTGTACACTGTGTGGAGCACTGTACACTGTGTGCAGCACTGTACAGTGTGCGCAGCACTGTACCCTGTGTGCAGCACTGTGCCCTTAGTGGAGGACTGAACCCTGTGTGAAGGACTGTACCCTGTGTGGACCACTGTATGCTGTGGGGAGGACTGTACACTGTGTGCAGCACTGTACACTGTGTGGCAGACTGTACCCTGTGTGCAGCACTGTACCCTGTGTGGAGAACTGTACCCTGGGTGGAGCACTGTACCCTGTGTATAAGACTGTACCCGGCATGTTGGAATGTACCCTGTGTGGAGCACTGTACCCTGTGTGGAGGAAGGTACACTGTGTCTATGAATGTACCCGGTGTGTAGGACTGTACATTGTGTGGAGAACTGTACCCTGTGCGCAGCACTGTATCCTGTGTGGAGGACTGTACCCTGTGTGGAGGACTGTACACTGTGTAGAGGACTGTACACTATGTGGAGTACTTTACACTGTGTCTATGAATGAACCGGGTCTGTAGGACTGTACACTGTGTGGAGAACTGTACCCTGTGTGCAGCACTGTATCCTGTGCGGAGGACTGTACCCTGTGTGGAGGAATGTTAACTGTGTCTATGAATGTACCCAGTGTGTTGGACTGTACACTGTGTAGAGGACTGTACACTGTGTGGATTACTGTACACTGTGTCTATGAATAAACCCGGTGTGTAGGACTGTACACTGTGTGTAGGACTGTACACTGTGTGGAGGACTGTACCCTGTGTGGAGCACTGTACACTGTGTGGAGCACTGCACCCTGTGTGGAGCACTGTACCCTGTGTGGAGCACTGTACGCTGTGTGGAGCACTGTACCCTGTGTGGGGCACTGTACGCTATGTCGAGCACTGCACCCTGTGTGCAGCCCTGTACCCTGTGTGGAGTACTGTACACTGTGTGGAGTACTGTACACTGTGTCTATGAATAAACCCGATGTGTAGGACTGTACACTGTGTGGAGGACTGCACACTGTGTGGAGGACTGTACCCTGTGTGGAGGACTGTACACTGTGTGGAGCACTGTACCCTGTGAGCAGCACTGTACCCTGTGTGGAGGATTGTACCCTGTGTGTAGGACTGTACACTGTGTGGAGGACTGTACCCTGTGTGGAGGACTGTACACTGTGTGGAGCACTGTACCCTGTGTGCAGCACTGTACCCTCTGTGGAGCACGGTACCCTGTATGGAATGCTGTACCCTGTGTCCAGTACTGTACCCTGTGTGGATCACTGTACCTTGTGTGCAGTACTGTGCACTGTGAGGGGCACTGTACCCTGTGTGGAGGACTGAACTATGTGGGGAGCACTGTACCCTTTGCGCAGCATTGTACACTGTGTGGAGAACTGCATTCTGTGAGGAAGACTGTACCCTGTGTGGAGCACTGTATACTGTGTGCAGCATTGTACCCTGTGTGGAGAACTGTATCCTGTGTGCAGCATTGTATCCTGTGTGGAGCATTGTACCCTGTGTGCAGCACTGTACACTGTGAGGAGGACTGTACCCTGTGTGGAGCACTGCACCCTGTGTGCAGCACTGTACACTGTGTGGAGGACTGTACCCTGTGTGGAGGACTGTACCCTGTGGGGAGAACTGTACCCTGTGTGCAGCATTGTACCCTGTGTGGAGAACTGTATCCTGTGTACAGCATTGTAGCCTGTGTGCAGCACTGTACCCTGTGTGGAGAACTGTATCCTGTGTGGAGAATTGTACCCTGTGTGCAGCTCTGTACACTGTGTGAAGGACTGTACCCCGTGTGGAGCACTGTACTCTGTGTGCAACACTGTACACTGTGTGGAGGACTGTACCCTGTGTGGAGGACTGTACCCTCTGGAGAGCACTGTACCCTGTGTGCAGCATTGTCCCCTGTGTGGAGAACAGTATCCTGTGTGGAGCATTGTACCCTGTGTGGAGCACTGCACACTGTGTGGAGGTCTGTACCCTGTGTGGAGCACTGTACCCTGTGTGCAGCATTGTACCCTGTGTGGAGAACTGTATCCTGTGTGGAGCATTGTACGCAGTGTGCAGCACTGTACACTGTGTGGAGGACTGTACCCTGTGTGCAACATTGTACACTGTGTGGAACACTGTACCCTTAGTGGAGGATAGAACCCTGTGTGAAGGACTCTATCCTGTGTGCAGCACTGTACCCTGTGTATAAGACTGTACCCGGCGTGTCGGAATGTACCCAGTGTGCAGCACTGTACCCTGTGTGGAGCACTGTATCCTGTGTGGAGGACTGTACACTGTGTGGAAGACTGTACCCTGTGTGCAGCACTGTACCCTGTGTGGAGGACTGTACTCTGTGTGAGGCACTGAACCCTGGCTGGAGCACTGTACCCTGTTTGGAAGACTGTACCCTGTGTGCAGCACTGAACCCTGGGTGGAAGACTGTACCCTGTGTGCAGCACTGAACCCTGTGTGCAGCACTGTACCCTGTGTGGAAGACTGTACCCTGTGTGCAGCACTGAACCCTGGGTGGAAGACTGTACCCTTAGTGGAGGACTGAACCCTGTGTGCAGCACTGTACACTGTGTGGAGAACTGTACCCTGTGTGGAGTACTGTACACTGTGTCTATGAATAAACCCGATGTGTAGGACTGTACACTGTGTGGAGGACTGCACACTGTGTGGAGGACTCTACCCTGTGTGGAGGACTGTACACTGTGTGGAGCACTGTACCCTGTGAGCAGCACTGTACCCTGTGTGGAGGATTGTACCCTGTGTGTAGGACTGTACACTGTGTGGAGGACTGTACCCTGTGTGGAGGACTGTACACTGTGTGGAGCACTGTACCCTGTGTGCAGCACTGTACCCTCTGTGGAGCACGGTACCCTGTATGGAATGCTGTACCCTGTGTCCAGTACTGTACCCTGTGTGGATCACTGTACCTTGTGTGCAGTACTGTGCACTGTGAGGGGCACTGTACCCTGTGTGGAGGACTGAACTATGTGGGGAGCACTGTACCCTTTGCGCAGCATTGTACACTGTGTGGAGAACTGCATTCTGTGAGGAAGACTGTACCCTGTGTGGAGCACTGTATACTGTGTGCAGCATTGTACCCTGTGTGGAGAACTGTATCCTGTGTGCAGCATTGTATCCTGTGTGGAGCATTGTACTCTGTGTGCAGCACTGTACACTGTGTGGAGGACTGTACCCTGTGTGGAGCACTGTACCCTGTGTGCAGCACTGTACACTGTGTGGAGGACTGTACCCTGTGTGGAGGACTGTACCCTGTGTGGAGAACTGTACCCTGTGTGCAGCATTGTACCCTGTGTGGAGAACTGTATCCTGTGTACAGCATTGTAGCCTGTGTGCAGCACTGTACCCTGTGTGGAGAACTGTATCCTGTGTGGAGAATTGTACCCTGTGTGCAGCTCTGTACACTGTGTGGAGGACTGTACCCCGTGTGGAGCACTGTACTCTGTGTGCAACACTGTACACTGTGTGGAGGACTGTACCCTGTGTGGAGGACTGTACCCTCTGGAGAGCACTGTACCCTGTGTGCAGCATTGTCCCCTGTGTGGAGAACAGTATCCTGTGTGGAGCATTGTACCCTGTGTGGAGCACTGTACCCTGTGTGGAGGTCTGTACCCTGTGTGGAGCACTGTACCCTGTGTGCAGCATTGTACCCTGTGTGGAGAACTGTATCCTGTGTGGAGCATTGTACGCTGTGTGCAGCACTGTACACTGTGTGGAGGACTGTACCCTGTGTGCAACATTGTACACTGTGTGGAACACTGTACCCTTAGTGGAGGATAGAACCCTGTGTGAAGGACTCTACCCTGTGTGCAGCACTGTACCCTGTGTATAAGACTGTACCCGGCGTGTCGGAATGTACCCAGTGTGCAGCACTGTACCCTGTGTGGAGCACTGTATCCTGTGTGGAGGACTGTACACTGTGTGGAAGACTGTACCCTGTGTGCAGCACTGTACCCTGTGTGGAGGACTGTACTCTGTGTGAGGCACTGAACCCTGGCTGGAGCACTGTACCCTGTTTGGAAGACTGTACCCTGTGTGCAGCACTGAACCCTGGGTGGAAGACTGTACCCTGTGTGCAGCACTGAACCCTGTGTGCAGCACTGTACCCTGTGTGGAAGACTGTACCCTGTGTGCAGCACTGAACCCTGGGTGGAAGACTGTACCCTTAGTGGAGGACTGAACCCTGTGTGCAGCACTGTACACTGTGTGGAACACTGTACACTGTGTGCAGCACTGTACCCTGTGTGCAGCACTGTACCCTGTGTGGAGAACTGTACCCTGGGTGGAGCTCTGTACCCTGTGTATAAGACTGTACCCGGCATGTTGGAATGTACCCTGTGTGGAGCACTGTACCCTGTGTGGAGGAAGGTACACTGTGTCTATGAATGTACCCGGTGTGTAGGACTGTACATTGTGTGGAGAACTGTACCCTGTGCGCAGCACTGTATCCTGTGTGGAGGACTGTACCCTGTGTGGAGGACTGTACACTGTGTAGAGGACTGTACACTATGTGGAATACTGTACACTGTGTCTATGAATGAACCGGGTCTGTAGGACTGTACACTGTGTGGAGGACTGTACACTGTGTGGAGAACTGTACCCTGTGTGCAGCACTGTATCCTGTGCGGAGGACTGTACCCTGTGTGGAGGAATGTTAACTGTGTCTATGAATGTACCCAGTGTGTTGGACTGTACACTGTGTAGAGGACTGTACACTGTGTGGATTACTGTACACTGTGTCTATGAATAAACCCGGTGTGTAGGACTGTACACTGTGTGTAGGACTGTACACTGTGTGGAGGACTGTACCCTGTGTGGAGCACTGTACACTGTGTGGAGCACTGCACCCTGTGTGGAGCACTGTACCCTGTGTGGAGCACTGTACGCTGTGTGTAGCACTGTACCCTGTGTGGGGCACTGTACGCTATGTCGAGCACTGCACCGTGTGCAGCCCTGTACCCTGTGTGGAGTACTGTACACTGTGTGGAGTACTGTACACTGTGTCTATGAATAAACCCGATGTGTAGGACTGTACACTGTGTGGAGGACTGCACACTGTGTGGAGGACTGTACCCTGTGTGGAGGACTGTACACTGTGTGGAGCACTGTACCCTGTGAGCAGCACTGTACCCTGTGTGGAGGATTGTACCCTGTGTGTAGGACTGTACACTGTGTGGAGGACTGTACCCTGTGTGGAGGACTGTACACTGTGTGGAGCACTGTACCCTGTGTGCAGCACTGTACCCTCTGTGGAGCACGGTACCCTGTATGGAATGCTGTACCCTGTGTCCAGTACTGTACCCTGTGTGGATCACTGTACCTTGTGTGCAGTACTGTGCACTGTGAGGGGCACTGTACCCTGTGTGGAGGACTGAACTATGTGGGGAGCACTGTACCCTTTGCGCAGCATTGTACACTGTGTGGAGAACTGCATTCTGTGAGGAAGACTGTACCCTGTGTGGAGCACTGTATACTGTGTGCAGCATTGTACCCTGTGTGGAGAACTGTATCCTGTGTGCAGCATTGTATCCTGTGTGGAGCATTGTACCCTGTGTGCAGCACTGTACACTGTGTGGAGGACTGTACCCTGTGTGGAGGACTGTACCCTGTGGGGAGAACTGTACCCTGTGTGCAGCATTGTACCCTGTGTGGAGAACTGTATCCTGTGTACAGCATTGTAGCCTGTGTGCAGCACTGTACCCTGTGTGGAGAACTGTATCCTGTGTGGAGAATTGTACCCGGTGTGCAGCTCTGTACACTGTGTGGAGGACTGTACCCCGTGTGGAGCACTGTACTCTGTGTGCAACACTGTACACTGTGTGGAGGACTGTACCCTGTGTGGAGGACTGTACCCTCTGGAGAGCACTGTACCCTGTGTGCAGCATTGTCCCCTGTGTGGAGAACAGTATCCTGTGTGGACCATTGTACCCTGTGTGGAGCACTGCACACTGTGTGGAGGTCTGTACCCTGTGTGGAGCACTGTACCCTGTGTGCAGCATTGTACCCTGTGTGGAGAACTGTATCCTGTGTGGAGCATTGTACGCTGTGTGCAGCACTGTACACTGTGTGGAGGACTGTACCCTGTGTGCAACATTGTACCCTGTGTGGAACACTGTACCCTTAGTGGAGGATAGAACCCTGTGTGAAGGACTCTACCCTGTGTGCAGCACTGTACCCTGTGTATAAGACTGTACCCGGCGTGTCGGAATGTACCCAGTGTGCAGCACTGTACCCTGTGTGGAGCACTGTATCCTGTGTGGAGGACTGTACACTGTGTGGAAGACTGTACCCTGTGTGCAGCACTGTACCCTGTGTGGAGGACTGTACTCTGTGTGAGGCACTGAACCCTGGCTGGAGCACTGTACCCTGTTTGGAAGACTGTACCCTGTGTGCAGCACTGAACCCTGGGTGGAAGACTGTACCCTGTGTGCAGCACTGAACCCTGTGTGCAGCACTGTACCCTGTGTGGAAGACTGTACCCTGTGTGCAGCACTGAACCCTGGGTGGAAGACTGTACCCTTAGTGGAGGACTGAACCCTGTGTGCAGCACTGTACACTGTGTGGAGAACTGTACCCTGTGTGGAGTACTGTACACTGTGTCTATGAATAAACCCGATGTGTAGGACTGTACACTGTGTGGAGGACTGCACACTGTGTGGAGGACTGTACCCTGTGTGGAGGACTGTACACTGTGTGGAGCACTGTACCCTGTGAGCAGCACTGTACCCTGTGTGGAGGATTGTGCCCTGTGTGTAGGACTGTACACTGTGGAGGACTGTACCCTGTGTGGAGGACTGTACACTGTGTGGAGCACTGTACCCTGTGTGCAGCACTGTACCCTCTGTGGAGCACGGTACCCTGTATGGAATGCTGTACCCTGTGTCCAGTACTGTACCCTGTGTGGATCACTGTACCTTGTGTGCAGTACTGTGCACTGTGAGGGGCACTGTACCCTGTGTGGAGGACTGAACTATGTGGGGAGCACTGTACCCTTTGCGCAGCATTGTACACTGTGTGGAGAACTGCATTCTGTGAGGAAGACTGTACCCTGTGTGGAGCACTGTATACTGTGTGCAGCATTGTACCCTGTGTGGAGAACTGTATCCTGTGTGCAGCATTGTATCCTGTGTGGAGCATTGTACCCTGTGTGCAGCACTGTACACTGTGTGGAGGACTGTACCCTGTGTGGAGCACTGTACCCTGTGTGCAGCACTGTACACTGTGTGGAGGACTGTACCCTGTGTGGAGGACTGTACCCTGTGGGGAGAACTGTACCCTGTGTGCAGCATTGTACCCTGTGTGGAGAACTGTATCCTGTGTACAGCATTGTAGCCTGTGTGCAGCACTGTACCCTGTGTGGAGAACTGTATCCTGTGTGGAGAATTGTACCCTGTGTGCAGCTCTGTACACTGTGTGGAGGACTGTACCCCGTGTGGAGCACTGTACTCTGTGTGCAACACTGTACACTGTGTGGAGGACTGTACCCTGTGTGGAGGACTGTACCCTCTGGAGAGCACTGTACCCTGTGTGCAGCATTGTCCCCTGTGTGGAGAACAGTATCCTGTGTGGAGCATTGTACCCTGTGTGGAGCACTGCACACTGTGTGGAGGTCTGTACCCTGTGTGGAGCACTGTACCCTGTGTGCAGCATTGTACCCTGTGTGGAGAACTGTATCCTGTGTGGAGCATTGTACGCTGTGTGCAGCACTGTACACTGTGTGGAGGACTGTACCCTGTGTGCAACATTGTACACTGTGTGGAACACTGTACCCTTAGTGGAGGATAGAACCCTGTGTGAAGGACTCTACCCTGTGTGCAGCACTGTACCCTGTGTATAAGACTGTACCCGGCGTGTCGGAATGTACCCAGTGTGCAGCACTGTACCCTGTGTGGAGCACTGTATCCTGTGTGGAGGACTGTACACTGTGTGGAAGACTGTACCCTGTGTGCAGCACTGTACCCTGTGTGGAGGACTGTACTCTGTGTGAGGCACTGAACCCTGGCTGGAGCACTGTACACTGTTTGGAAGACTGTACCCTGTGTGCAGCACTGAACCCTGGGTGGAAGACTGTACCCTGTGTGCAGCACTGAACCCTGTGTGCAGCACTGTACCCTGTGTGGAAGACTGTACCCTGTGTGCAGCACTGAACCCTGGGTGGAAGACTGTACCCTTAGTGGAGGACTGAACCCTGTGTGCAGCACTGTACACTGTGTGGAGAACTGTACCCTGTGTGCAGCACTGTACACTGTGTGGAACACTGTACACTGTGTGCAGCACTGTACCCTGTGTGCAGCACTGTACCCTGTGTGCAGCACTGTACACTGTGTGGAGAACTGTACCCTGTGTGCAGCACTGTACACTGTGTGGAGCACTGTACACTGTGTGCAGCACTGTACAGTGTGTGCAGCACTGTACCCTGTGTGCAGCACTGTACCCTTAGTGGAGGACTGAACCCTGTGTGAAGGACTGTACCCTGTGTGGACCACTGTATGCTGTGGGGAGAACTGTACCCTGGGTGGAGCACTGTACCCTGTGTATAAGACTGTACCCGGCATGTTGGAATGTACCCTGTGTGGAGCACTGTACCCTGTGTGGAGGAAGGTACACTGTGTCTATGAATGTACCCGGTGTGTAGGACTGTACATTGTGTGGAGAACTGTACCCTGTGCGCAGCACTGTATCCTGTGTGGAGGACTGTACCCTGTATGGAGGACTGTACACTGTGTAGAGGACTGTACACTATGTGGAATACTGTACACTGTGTCTATGAATGAACCGGGTCTGTAGGACTGTACACTGTGTGGAGGACTGTACACTGTGTGGAGAACTGTACCCTGTGTGCAGCACTGTATCCTGTGCGGAGGACTGTACCCTGTGTGGAGGAATGTTAACTGTGTCTATGAATGTACCCAGTGTGTTGGACTGTACACTGTGTAGAGGACTGTACACTGTGTGGATTACTGTACACTGTGTCTATGAATAAACCCGGTGTGTAGGACTGTACACTGTGTGTAGGACTGTACACTGTGTGGAGGACTGTACCCTGTGTGGAGCACTGTACACTGTGTGGAGCACTGCACCCTGTGTGGAGCACTGTACCCTGTGTGGAGCACTGTACGCTGTGTGTAGCACTGTACCCTGTGTGGGGCACTGTACGCTATGTCGAGCACTGCACCGTGTGCAGCCCTGTACCCTGTGTGGAGTACTGTACACTGTGTGGAGTACTGTACACTGTGTCTATGAATAAACCCGATGTGTAGGACTGTACACTGTGTGGAGGACTGCACACTGTGTGGAGGACTGTACCCTGTGTGGAGGACTGTACACTGTGTGGAGCACTGTACCCTGTGAGCAGCACTGTACCCTGTGTGGAGGATTGTACCCTGTGTGTAGGACTGTACACTGTGTGGAGGACTGTACCCTGTGTGGAGGACTGTACACTGTGTGGAGCACTGTACCCTGTGTGCAGCACTGTACCCTCTGTGGAGCACGGTACCCTGTATGGAATGCTGTACCCTGTGTCCAGTACTGTACCCTGTGTGGATCACTGTACCTTGTGTGCAGTACTGTGCACTGTGAGGGGCACTGTACCCTGTGTGGAGGACTGAACTATGTGGGGAGCACTGTACCCTTTGCGCAGCATTGTACACTGTGTGGAGAACTGCATTCTGTGAGGAAGACTGTACCCTGTGTGGAGCACTGTATACTGTGTGCAGCATTGTACCCTGTGTGGAGAACTGTATCCTGTGTGCAGCATTGTATCCTGTGTGGAGCATTGTACCCTGTGTGCAGCACTGTACACTGTGTGGAGGACTGTACCCTGTGTGGAGCACTGTACCCTGTGTGCAGCACTGTACACTGTGTGGAGGACTGTACCCTGTGTGGAGGACTGTACCCTGTGGGGAGAACTGTACCCTGTGTGCAGCATTGTACCCTGTGTGGAGAACTGTATCCTGTGTACAGCATTGTAGCCTGTGTGCAGCACTGTACCCTGTGTGGAGAACTGTATCCTGTGTGGAGAATTGTACCCGGTGTGCAGCTCTGTACACTGTGTGGAGGACTGTACCCCGTGTGGAGCACTGTACTCTGTGTGCAACACTGTACACTGTGTGGAGGACTGTACCCTGTGTGGAGGACTGTACCCTCTGGAGAGCACTGTACCCTGTGTGCAGCATTGTCCCCTGTGTGGAGAACAGTATCCTGTGTGGAGCATTGTACCCTGTGTGGAGCACTGCACACTGTGTGGAGGTCTGTACCCTGTGTGGAGCACTGTACCCTGTGTGCAGCATTGTACCCTGTGTGGAGAACTGTATCCTGTGTGGAGCATTGTACGCTGTGTGCAGCACTGTACACTGTGTGGAGGACTGTACCCTGTGTGCAACATTGTACACTGTGTGGAACACTGTACCCTTAGTGGAGGATAGAACCCTGTGTGAAGGACTCTACCCTGTGTGCAGCACTGTACCCTGTGTATAAGACTGTACCCGGCGTGTCGGAATGTACCCAGTGTGCAGCACTGTACCCTGTGTGGAGCACTGTATCCTGTGTGGAGGACTGTACACTGTGTGGAAGACTGTACCCTGTGTGCAGCACTGTACCCTGTGTGGAGGACTGTACTCTGTGTGAGGCACTGAACCCTGGCTGGAGCACTGTACCCTGTTTGGAAGACTGTACCCTGTGTGCAGCACTGAACCCTGGGTGGAAGACTGTACCCTGTGTGCAGCACTGAACCCTGTGTGCAGCACTGTACCCTGTGTGGAAGACTGTACCCTGTGTGCAGCACTGAACCCTGGGTGGAAGACTGTACCCTTAGTGGAGGACTGAACCCTGTGTGCAGCACTGTACACTGTGTGGAGAACTGTACCCTGTGTGGAGTACTGTACACTGTGTCTATGAATAAACCCGATGTGTAGGACTGTACACTGTGTGGAGGACTGCACACTGTGTGGAGGACTGTACCCTGTGTGGAGGACTGTACACTGTGTGGAGCACTGTACCCTGTGAGCAGCACTGTACCCTGTGTGGAGGATTGTGCCCTGTGTGTAGGACTGTACACTGTGGAGGACTGTACCCTGTGTGGAGGACTGTACACTGTGTGGAGCACTGTACCCTGTGTGCAGCACTGTACCCTCTGTGGAGCACGGTACCCTGTATGGAATGCTGTACCCTGTGTCCAGTACTGTACCCTGTGTGGATCACTGTACCTTGTGTGCAGTACTGTGCACTGTGAGGGGCACTGTACCCTGTGTGGAGGACTGAACTATGTGGGGAGCACTGTACCCTTTGCGCAGCATTGTACACTGTGTGGAGAACTGCATTCTGTGAGGAAGACTGTACCCTGTGTGGAGCACTGTATACTGTGTGCAGCATTGTACCCTGTGTGGAGAACTGTATCCTGTGTGCAGCATTGTATCCTGTGTGGAGCATTGTACCCTGTGTGCAGCACTGTACACTGTGTGGAGGACTGTACCCTGTGTGGAGCACTGTACCCTGTGTGCAGCACTGTACACTGTGTGGAGGACTGTACCCTGTGTGGAGGACTGTACCCTGTGGGGAGAACTGTACCCTGTGTGCAGCATTGTACCCTGTGTGGAGAACTGTATCCTGTGTACAGCATTGTAGCCTGTGTGCAGCACTGTACCCTGTGTGGAGAACTGTATCCTGTGTGGAGAATTGTACCCTGTGTGCAGCTCTGTACACTGTGTGGAGGACTGTACCCCGTGTGGAGCACTGTACTCTGTGTGCAACACTGTACACTGTGTGGAGGACTGTACCCTGTGTGGAGGACTGTACCCTCTGGAGAGCACTGTACCCTGTGTGCAGCATTGTCCCCTGTGTGGAGAACAGTATCCTGTGTGGAGCATTGTACCCTGTGTGGAGCACTGCACACTGTGTGGAGGTCTGTACCCTGTGTGGAGCACTGTACCCTGTGTGCAGCATTGTACCCTGTGTGGAGAACTGTATCCTGTGTGGAGCATTGTACGCTGTGTGCAGCACTGTACACTGTGTGGAGGACTGTACCCTGTGTGCAACATTGTACACTGTGTGGAACACTGTACCCTTAGTGGAGGATAGAACCCTGTGTGAAGGACTCTACCCTGTGTGCAGCACTGTACCCTGTGTATAAGACTGTACCCGGCGTGTCGGAATGTACCCAGTGTGCAGCACTGTACCCTGTGTGGAGCACTGTATCCTGTGTGGAGGACTGTACACTGTGTGGAAGACTGTACCCTGTGTGCAGCACTGTACCCTGTGTGGAGGACTGTACTCTGTGTGAGGCACTGAACCCTGGCTGGAGCACTGTACACTGTTTGGAAGACTGTACCCTGTGTGCAGCACTGAACCCTGGGTGGAAGACTGTACCCTGTGTGCAGCACTGAACCCTGTGTGCAGCACTGTACCCTGTGTGGAAGACTGTACCCTGTGTGCAGCACTGAACCCTGGGTGGAAGACTGTACCCTTAGTGGAGGACTGAACCCTGTGTGCAGCACTGTACACTGTGTGGAGAACTGTACCCTGTGTGCAGCACTGTACACTGTGTGGAACACTGTACACTGTGTGCAGCACTGTACCCTGTGTGCAGCACTGTACCCTGTGTGCAGCACTGTACACTGTGTGGAGAACTGTACCCTGTGTGCAGCACTGTACACTGTGTGGAGCACTGTACACTGTGTGCAGCACTGTACAGTGTGTGCAGCACTGTACCCTGTGTGCAGCACTGTACCCTTAGTGGAGGACTGAACCCTGTGTGAAGGACTGTACCCTGTGTGGACCACTGTATGCTGTGGGGAGAACTGTACCCTGGGTGGAGCACTGTACCCTGTGTATAAGACTGTACCCGGCATGTTGGAATGTACCCTGTGTGGAGCACTGTACCCTGTGTGGAGGAAGGTACACTGTGTCTATGAATGTACCCGGTGTGTAGGACTGTACATTGTGTGGAGAACTGTACCCTGTGCGCAGCACTGTATCCTGTGTGGAGGACTGTACCCTGTATGGAGGACTGTACACTGTGTAGAGGACTGTACACTATGTGGAGTACTGTACATTGTGTCTATGAATGAACCGGGTGTGTAGGACTGTACACTGTGTGGAGGACTGTACACTGTGTGGAGGACTGTACCCTGTGTGCAGCACTGTATCCTGTGCGGAGGACTGTACCCTGTGTGGAGGAATGTTAACTGTGTAGAGGACTGTACACTGTGTGGATTACTGTGCACTGTGTCTATGAATAAACCCGTTGTGTAGGACTGTACACTGTGTGTAGGACTGTACACTGTGTGGAGGAATGTGCACTGTGTCTATGAATAAACCCGGTGTGTAGGACTGTACACTGTGTGTAGGACTGTACACTGTGTGGAGGACTGTACCCTTGTGGAGCACTGTACACTGTGTGGAGCACTGCACCCTGTGTGGAGCACTGTACCCTGTGTGGAGCACTGTACGCTGTGTGCAGCACTGTACCCTGTGTGGAGTAGTGTACACTGTGTGGAGTACTGTACACTGTGTCTATGAATAAACCCGGTGTGTAGCGCTGTACACTGTGTGGAGGACTGTACACTGTGTGGAACACTGTACCCTGTGTGGAGCACTGTACCCTGTGTGCAGCACTGTACCCTCTGTGGAGCACGGTACCCTGTATGGAACGCTGTACCCTGTGTCCAGTACTGTACCCTGTGTGGATCACTGTACCTTGTGTGCAGTACTGTGCACTGTGAGGGGCACTGTACCCTGTGTGGAGGACTGAACTATGTGGGGAGCACTGTACCCTTTGCGCAGCATTGTACACTGTGTGGAGAACTGTATCCTGTGTGCAGCATTGTATCCTGTGTGGAGCATTGTACCCTGTGTGCAGCACTGTACACTGTGTGGAGGACTGTACCCTGTGTGGAGCACTGTACCCTGTGTGCAGCACTGTACACTGTGTGGAGGACTGTACCCTGTGTGGAGGACTGTACCCTGTGGGGAGAACTGTACCCTGTGTGCAGCATTGTACCCTGTGTGGAGAACTGTATCCTGTGTACAGCATTGTAGCCTGTGTGCAGCACTGTACCCTGTGTGGAGAACTGTATCCTGTGTGGAGAATTGTACCCTGTGTGCAGCTCTGTACACTGTGTGGAGGACTGTACCCCGTGTGGAGCACTGTACTCTGTGTGCAACACTGTACACTGTGTGGAGGACTGTACCCTGTGTGGAGGACTGTACCCTCTGGAGGGCACTGTACCCTGTGTGCAGCATTGTACCCTGTGTGGAGAACAGTATCCTGTGTGGAGCATTGTACCCTGTGTGGAGCACTGCACACTGTGTGGAGGTCTGTACCCTGTGTGGAGCACTGTACCCTGTGTGCAGCATTGTACCCTGTGTGGAGAACTGTATCCTGTGTGGAGCATTGTACCCTGTGTGCAGCACTGTACACAGTGTGGAGGACTGTACCCTGTGTGCAACATTGTACACTGTGTGGAACACTGTACCCTTAGTGGAGGATAGAACCCTGTGTGAAGGACTCTACCCTGTGTGCAGCACTGTACCCTGTGTATAAGACTGTACCCGGCGTGTCGGAATGTACCCAGTGTGGAGCACTGTACCCTGTGTGCAGCACTGTACCCTGTGTGCAGCATTGTACCCTGTGTGCAGCACTGTACCCTGTGTGGAGCATTGTACACTTAGTGGAGGACTGAACCCTGTGTGAAGGGCTGTACCCTGTGTGGAGTACTGTAGGCTGTGTGGAGCACTGTACCCTGTGTGCAGCACTGTACCCTGTGTGAAGGACGGTACAGTGTGTGGAAGATTGTACACTGTCTGCAGCACTGTGTCCTGTGTGGAGCACTGTATCCTGTGTGCAGGAATGTACCCTGTGTGGAGCACTGTATCCTGTGTGTAGGACTGTACCCTGTGTGCAGCACTGTACCCTGTGTGGATCACTGTAACTTGTGTGCAGTACTGTGCACTGTGAGGGGCACTGTACCCTGTGTGGAGCACTGTACCCTGTGTGGAGGATTGTACCCTGTGTGTAGGACTGTACCCTGTGTGCAGCATGGTACCATGTGTGCAGTACTGTACCCTGTGTGGAGCACTGTACCCTGTATGGAACACTGTAACTTGTGTGCAGTACTGTGCACTGTGAGGGGCACTGTACCCTGTGTGGAGGACTGAACCCTGTGGGGAGCACTGTACCCTGTGTGGAGCACTGTACACTGTGTGGAGCACTGTATCCTGTGTGCAGCACTGTACCCTGTGTGGAGGACTGTACCCTTAGTGGAGGACTGAACCCTGTGTAAAGGACTGTACCCTCAGTGCAGCAATGTACCCTGTGTGGACCACTATAGGCTGTGTGGAGGACTGTACACTGTGTGCAGCACTGTACCCTATTTATAAGACTGTACCCAGCTTGTTGGAATGTACCCTGTGTGGAGCACTGTTTACTGTGTGCAGCACTGTACCCTGTATGCAGCACTGTATCCTGTGTGGAGCACTGTACACTGTGTGCAGCACTGTAACCTGTGTATAAGACTGTACCTGGTGTGTTGGAATGTACCCTGTGTGGAGCACTGTACCCTGTGTGTAGGACTGTACCCTGTGTGCAGCACTGTACCCTGTGTGGATCACTGTAACTTGTGTGCAGTACTGTGCACTGTGAGGGGCACTGTACCCTGTATGGAACACTGTACCCTGTGGGGTGCACTGTACACTGTGGGGTGCACTGTACACTGTGTGCAGCACTGTATCCTGTGTGCAGCACTGTACCCTGTGTGGAGCACTGTACCCTTAGTGGAGGACTGAACCCTGTGTGTAGGACTGTACCCTCAGTGCAGCAATGTACCCTTTGTGGACCACTGTAGGCTGTGGGGAGGACTGTGCACTGTGTGCAGAACTTTACCCTGTGTGGAGGACTGTCCCCTGTGTGCAGCACTGTACCCTCTGTATAAGACTGTACCCAGCGTGTTGGAATGTACCCTGTGTGCAGCACTGTACCCTGAGTGGAGCACTGTACCCTGTGTGGAGTACTGAACCCTCTGTGGAGCACTATACCCTTTGTGGAGCACCGTACCCTCTGTCTATGAATGTACCCGGTGTGTAGGACTGTACACTGTGAGTGGCACTGTACCCCGTGTGGAGGACGTAACCCTGTGTGGAGCACTGTATCCTGTGTGCAGCACTGTACACTGTGTGCAGCACTGTACCCTTTGCGCAGCATTGTACGCTGTGTGGAGAACTGCATTCTGTGAGGAAGACTGTACCCTGTGTGGAGCACTGTACACTGTGTGCAGCCCTGTACACTGTGTGGAGGACTGTACCCTGTGTGTAGGACTGTACCCTCAGTGCAGAAATGTACCCTCTGTGGACCTCTGTAGGCTGTGGGGAGGACTGTACACTGTGTGCAGAACTTTACCCTGTGTGTAGCACTGTACCCTGTGTGGACCACAGTACCCTGTGTGTAGCACTGTACCCTGTGTGGACCACGGTACCCTGTGTGCAGCACTGAACCCTGGGTGGAGCACTGTATCCTGTGTGGAGGACTGTACACTGTGTGGAAGACTGTACCCTGTGTGCAGCACTGAACCCTGAGTGGAGCACTGTATCCTGTGTGGAGGACTGTACACTGTGTGGAAGACTGTACCCTGTGTGCAGCACTGTACCCTGTGTGGAGGACTGTACTCTGTGTGAGGCACTGAACCCTGGGTGGAAGACTGTACCCTGTGTGCAGCACTGAACCCTGGGTGGAAGATTGTACCCTGTGTGCAGCACTGAACCCTGTGTGCAGCACTGTACCCTGTGTGGAAGACTGTACCCTGTGTGCAGCACTGAACCCTGGGTGGAAGACTGTACCCTGTGTGCAGCACTGTACCCTTAGTGGAGGACTGTACCCTTAGTGGAGGACTGAACCCTGAGTAAAGGACTATACCCTGTGTGCAGCACTGTACCCTGTGTATAAGTCTGTACCCGGCGTGTTGGAATGTACCCTGTGTGGAGCACTGTACCCTGTGTGGAGGACTGTACACTGTGTGGAGTACTGTACACTGTGTCGAGCACTGTACCCTGTGTGGAGGCCTGTACACTCTGTGGAGTACTGTACACTGTGTCGAGGACTGTACCCTGTGTGCAGCACTGTACCTTGTGTGTAGGATTGTACACTGTGTGGAGAACTGTACACTGTGTCTATGAATGTACACGGAGTGTAGGACTGTACACTGTATGGAGCACTGTACCCTGTGTGGAGGATTGTACCCTATGTGTAGGACTGTGCCCTGTGTGCAGCACTGTACCCTGTGTGCAGCACTGTATCCCGTGTGGAAGACTGTACCCTGTGTGCAGCACTGAACCCTGTGTGGAAGACTGTACCCTGTGTGCAGCAGTGAACCCTGTGTGCAGCACTGTACCCTGTGTGGAAGACTGTACCCTGTGTGCAGCACTTAACCCTGTGTGGAGCAGTGCATCCTGTGTACAGCACTGTACACTGTGTGGAGGACTGCACCCTGTGTGGAGGACTGTACACTGTGTGGAGGACTGAACTCTGTGTCAAGGACTGTACCCTGCGTGCAGCACTGTACCCTGTGTATAAGACTGTACCCGGTGTGTTGGAATGTACCCTGTGTGCAGCACTGTTCCCTGTGTGGAGCACTGTACCCTGTGTGGACCACTGTACCAGTGTGCAGCACTGTACACTGTGTGTAAGACTGTATCCTGTGTGCAGCACTGTACCCTGTGTGGAGCACTGTACCCTGAGTGGAGGACTGTGCCCTATATGCAGCACTGTATGCTCTGTCGAGCATTGTACCCTGTGTGCAGCACTTTACCCTGTGTGGAGGACTGTACACTGTGTGGAGGACTGTACCCTGTGTGGAGGACTGTACACTGTGTGGAGCACTGTACCCTGGGTGGAGCACTGTACCCTTTGTGCAGCACTGTACCCTGTGTGCAGCACTGTACCCTGTGTGCAGCTCTGTACCCTGTGTGCAGCACTGTACCCTGTGTGGATCACTGTACCCTGTATGGAACACTGTACCCTGTGTCCAGTACTGTACCCTGTGTGGATCACTGTACCTTGTGTGCAGTACTGTGCACTGTGAGGGGCCCTGTACACTGTGTGGAGGTCTGTACCCTGTGTGCAGCACTGTACCCTGTGTGGAGGTAGGTACCCTGTGTGCAGCACTGTACACTGTGTGGAGGTCTGTACCCTGTGTGCAGCACTGTACCCTGTGTGGAGGTCTGTACCCTGTGTGCAGCACTGTACACTGTGTGGAGGACTGTACACTGTGTGCAGCACTGTACCCTATGTGGAGGATTGTACCCTGTGTGTAGGACTGTTCCCTGTGTGCAGCATGGTACCATGTGTGCGGTACTGTATCCTGTATGGATCACTGTACCCTGTGTCCAGTACTGTACCCTGTGTAGATCACTGTAACTTGTGTGCAGTACTGTGCACTGTGAGGGGCACTGTACCCTGTTTGGAGGACTGAACTATGTGGGGAGCACTGTACCCTTTGCGCAGCATTGTACACTGTGTAGAGAGCTGCATTCTGTGAGGAAGACTGTACCCTGTGTGGAGCACTGTATACTGTGTGCAGCACTGTACACTCTGTGCAGCACTGTACCCTGTGCAGAGCACTGTATCCTGTGTGGAGTACTATACCCTGTGTGGAGCATTGTACCCTGTGTGCAGCACTGTACACTGTGTGGAGCACTGTACACTGTCTGCAGCACTGCACCCTGTGAGGATCACTGTACCCCGTATTCAGCACTGTGCCCTGTGTGGAGAACTGTACCCTGGGTGCAGCACTGTATCCAGTGTGCAGCACTCTATCCTCTGTGGAGCACTGTACCCTGTGTGGAGCACCGTACCCTGTTTGCAGCACTGTACACTGTGTGGAGCACTGTAAACTGAGTGGAGCACTGTACACTGTGTGGAGGACTGTACACTGTGTGGAGGATTGTACCCTATGAACAGCACAGTACAGGGTGTGCAGCACTGTACCCTGTGTGCAGCACTGTACACTGTGTGGAGCACTGTACCATTAGTGGAGGACTGTACACTGTGTGCTGCACTGTACCCTGTGTGGAGGATTTAACCCTGAGTCGAGGACTGTACCCTGTGTGGAGCACTGTACCCTGAGTGCAGTACTGTACCCTGTGTGCAGCACTGTACCCTGAGTGCAGTACTGTACCCTGTGTGGAGCACTGTACCCTGAGTGCAGTACTGTACCCTGTGTGCAGCACTGTACCCTGAGTGCAGTACTGTACCCTGTGTGGAGCACTGTACCCTGTGTGCAGTAATGTACACATTTTGGAGGACAGTACCCTATGTGGAAGAATGTACCCTGTGTGGAGGACTGTACCCTGTGTGCAGCACTGTACCTTGCATGGAGCACTGTACCCTGTGTGGAGCACTGTACACTGAGTGCAGCACTTTATCCTGTGTGCAGCACTGTACACTGTGTGAGCAGTGTACCCTGTGTGGGGCACTGTGCACTGTGTGCAGCACTGTACCCTGTGTGGCACACTATACCCTTTGTACAGCACTGTACACTCTGTGGAGCAATGAACCCTCTGTGTAGCACTGCACACTGTGTGCAGCACTGTACACTGTGTGGAGCACTGCACTGTGTGTAGAGTACTGTACCCTGTGTGGAGCAATGCACCCTGTGTGGAGCACTGTACCCTGTGTGGAGCACTGTACCCTGTGTGGAGCACTGTACCCTGTGTTCAGCACTGTACACAGTGTGGAGCACTGTTCCCTGTTTGGAGCAATGTACCCTGTGTGCAGCGCTGTACACTGTGTGCAGCACTTTACCCAGTGTGGTGCACTGTGCCCTGTGTGGAGCAAGGTACCCTGTGTGCAGCACTGTACCCTGCATGCAATACAGTATCCTATGTGTTACATGGTATGCTTTTTGGAGCAATGTACCCTGTTTGGAGCACTGTACTCTGTGTGCAGCACTGCACCCTGTGTGGAGCACTGTATCCTGTGTGCAGCGCTGTACCCTTTGTGGAGCACTGTACACTTTGTGTAGCACTGTACACTGTGTGGAGGACTGTACCCTATGTAGAGCTCGTTACAGGGTGTGCAACACTGTACCCTGTGTGGAGCACACTACTCTGTATTCAGCACTGTGCCCTGTGTGGATCACTGTAACTTGTGTGCAGCACTGTACCCTGTGTGGAGCACTGTACCCTCTATGCAGCACTGTATCCTGTGTAGAGCACTGTACCCTGTGTGGAGGAAAGCACCCTGTGTGGAGTACTGTACCCTATGTGGAGCACTGTACACTGTGTGCAGTACTGTACCCTGTGTGGACCACTGTATCCTGTGTGGAACACTGTACACTGTGTGCAGCGCTGTACCCTCTGTGGAGGATTGTACACTGTGTGGAGCACTGTACCCTGTGTGCAGTACTGTACCCTGTATTCAGCACTGTGCCCTGTGTGGAGAACTATACCCTGGGTGGAGCACTGTATCCAGTGTGCAGCACTCTATCCTCTGTGGAGCACTGTACCCTGTGTGGAGGAGTGCATGCTGTGTGCAGCTTGGTACCCTGTGTGCAGCACTGTACACTGTATGGAGCACTGTACTCTTAGTGGAGGACTGAACCATGTGTGAAGGACTGTACCCTGTGTGCAGCACTGTACACTGTGTGGAGGAATGTACCCTGTGTTTAGGACTGTACCCTCAGTGCAGCAATGTGCACTGTGTGGACCACTCTAGGCTGTGGGGAGGACTGTACACTGTGTGCAGAATATTGCCCTGTGTGGAGGACTGTCCTCTGTGTGCAGCACTGTACCCTGTGTATAAGACTGTACCCGGCATGTCGGAATGTACCCTGTGTGGAGCACTGTACCCTGTGTGGAGTACTGTATCCTGTGTGGAGCACTGTACCCTGTGTGCAGCACTGTACACTGTGTAGTACTGTACACTGTGTGGAGTACTGTACACTGTGTGGAGGACTGTACCCTGTGTGCAGCACTGTACCCTCTGTGTAGGACTGTACCCTGTGTGCAGCACGGTACCATGTGTGCAGTACTGTTCCATGTGTGGAGCACTGTACACTGTGTGCAGCACTGTACCCTGTGATGGGCACTCTACCCTGTATTCAGCACTGTACACTGTGTAGAGGATTGTACCCTAAGTAGAGCACTGTACTGGGTGTGCTGCACTGTACCCTGTGTAGAGCACTGTACGCTGTGTGGAGCAATGCACCCTGTGTGGAGTACTGTACCCTGTGTGCAGCACTGTATAATGCGTGGAGCACTGTATCCTGAGTGGAGCACTGTACACTGTGTGCAGCACTGTGCCTGTGTGGAGCACTGTACCCTGTGTGGAGCAATGTACCCTGTGTGCAGCACTGTACACTGTCTGGCGGATTGTACACTTCGTGTAGGACTGTACCCTGTGTGCAGCACTGTACCCTGAGTGCAGTACTGTACCCTGTGTGGAGCACTGTACCCTGTGTGGAGCACTGTACACTGTGTGCAGTAATGTACACATTGTGGAGCACTGTACCCTGTGTGGAGAATTGTACCCTGTGTGCAGCACTGTACACTGTGTGGCGGATTGTACACTGTGTGTAGAACTGTACCCTGTGTGCAGCACTGTACCCTGAGTGCAGTACTGTACCCTGTGTGGAGCACAGTACCCGGTGTGGAGCACTGTACCCTGTGTGCAGTAATGTACACATTATGGAGGACTGTACCCTGTGTGGAAGAATGTACCCTGTGTGGAGCACTGTACCATGTTTGCAGCACTGTACACTGTGTGGAGCACTGTACACTGTGACGAGGACTGTACACTGTGTGGAGGACTGTACACTTTGTGGATGACTGTACCCAATGTAGGGCACTGTACAGGGTGTGAAGCACTGTACTCTGTGTCCAGCACTGTGCCCTGTGTGGAGCACTGTACCCTGTGTGGAGGACTTTATCATGTGTGGAGCACTGTACCCTGTGTGGAGCACTGTACCCTGTGTGGAGGACTGTATTCTGTGTGGAGCACTGTACACTGTGTGGAGCACTTTACACTGTCTGCCGCACTCTAACCTGTGAGGAGCACTCTACCCTGTATTCAGCACTGTACCCTGTGTGGAGCACTGTACCCTGTGTGCAGCACTGTACCCTGTGTGGAGCACTTTACACTGTCTGCCGCACTCTAACCTGTGAGGAGCACTCTACCCTGTATTCAGCACTGTACCCTGTGTGGAGGAGTGCATCCTGTGTGCAGGACTGTACCTTGTGTGCAGCACTGTACACTGTGTGCAGCACTGTACACTGTGTGGAGCACTGTACCCTTAGTGGAGGACTGAACCCTGTGTGAAGGACTGTACCCTGTGTGCAGTACTGTACCCTGTGTGCAGCACTGTAACCTTAGTGGAGGACTGCACACTGTGTGCTGCACTGAACCCTGTGAGGAGGACTTAACCCTGAGTCGAGGACCGTACTCTGTGTGGAGGATTGTACACTTTGTTTAGGACTGTACCCTGTGTGCAGCACTGTAGCCTGAGTGCAGTACTGTACCCTGTGTGCAGCACTGTACACTGTGTGCAGTAATGTACACATTGTGGAGGACAGCACCCTATGTGGAAGGATGTACCCTGTGTGGAGCACTGTACCCTGTGTGGAGCACTGTACCCTCTGTGTAGCACTGTACCCTGTGTGGAGCACTGTACCCTGTGTGGAGGACTGTACCCTGTGTGCAGCACTGTACCTTGCATGGAGCACTGTACCCTGTGTGGAGCACTGTACACTGAGTGCAGCACTTTATCCTGTGTGCAGCACTGTACACTGTGTGAGCAGTGTACCCTGTGTGGGGCACTGTGCACTGTGTGCAGCACTGTACCCTGTGTGGCACACTATACCCTTTGTACAGCACTGTACACTCTGTGGAGCAATGAACCCTCTGTGTAGCACTGCACACTGTGTGCAGCACTGTACACTGTGTGGAGCACTGCACTGTGTGTAGAGTACTGTACCCTGTGTGGAGCAATGCACCCTGTGTGGAGCACTGTACCCTGTGTGGAGCACTGTACCCTGTGTGGAGCACTGTACCCTGTGTTCAGCACTGTACACAGTGTGGAGCACTGTTCCCTGTTTGGAGCAATGTACCCTGTGTGCAGCGCTGTACACTGTGTGCAGCACTTTACCCAGTGTGGTGCACTGTGCCCTGTGTGGAGCAAGGTACCCTGTGTGCAGCACTGTACCCTGCATGCAATACAGTATCCTATGTGTTACATGGTATGCTTTTTGGAGCAATGTACCCTGTTTGGAGCACTGTACTCTGTGTGCAGCACTGCACCCTGTGTGGAGCACTGTATCCTGTGTGCAGCGCTGTACCCTTTGTGGAGCACTGTACACTTTGTGTAGCACTGTACACTGTGTGGAGGACTGTACCCTATGTAGAGCTCGTTACAGGGTGTGCAACACTGTACCCTGTGTGGAGCACACTACTCTGTATTCAGCACTGTGCCCTGTGTGGATCACTGTAACTTGTGTGCAGCACTGTACCCTGTGTGGAGCACTGTACCCTCTATGCAGCACTGTATCCTGTGTAGAGCACTGTACCCTGTGTGGAGGAAAGCACCCTGTGTGGAGTACTGTACCCTATGTGGAGCACTGTACACTGTGTGCAGTACTGTACCCTGTGTGGACCACTGTATCCTGTGTGGAACACTGTACACTGTGTGCAGCGCTGTACCCTCTGTGGAGGATTGTACACTGTGTGGAGCACTGTACCCTGTGTGCAGTACTGTACCCTGTATTCAGCACTGTGCCCTGTGTGGAGAACTATACCCTGGGTGGAGCACTGTATCCAGTGTGCAGCACTCTATCCTCTGTGGAGCACTGTACCCTGTGTGGAGGAGTGCATGCTGTGTGCAGCTTGGTACCCTGTGTGCAGCACTGTACACTGTATGGAGCACTGTACTCTTAGTGGAGGACTGAACCATGTGTGAAGGACTGTACCCTGTGTGCAGCACTGTACACTGTGTGGAGGAATGTACCCTGTGTTTAGGACTGTACCCTCAGTGCAGCAATGTGCACTGTGTGGACCACTCTAGGCTGTGGGGAGGACTGTACACTGTGTGCAGAATATTGCCCTGTGTGGAGGACTGTCCTCTGTGTGCAGCACTGTACCCTGTGTATAAGACTGTACCCGGCATGTCGGAATGTACCCTGTGTGGAGCACTGTACCCTGTGTGGAGTACTGTATCCTGTGTGGAGCACTGTACCCTGTGTGCAGCACTGTACACTGTGTAGTACTGTACACTGTGTGGAGTACTGTACACTGTGTGGAGGACTGTACCCTGTGTGCAGCACTGTACCCTCTGTGTAGGACTGTACCCTGTGTGCAGCACGGTACCATGTGTGCAGTACTGTTCCATGTGTGGAGCACTGTACACTGTGTGCAGCACTGTACCCTGTGATGGGCACTCTACCCTGTATTCAGCACTGTACACTGTGTAGAGGATTGTACCCTAAGTAGAGCACTGTACTGGGTGTGCTGCACTGTACCCTGTGTAGAGCACTGTACGCTGTGTGGAGCAATGCACCCTGTGTGGAGTACTGTACCCTGTGTGCAGCACTGTATAATGCGTGGAGCACTGTATCCTGAGTGGAGCACTGTACACTGTGTGCAGCACTGTGCCTGTGTGGAGCACTGTACCCTGTGTGGAGCAATGTACCCTGTGTGCAGCACTGTACACTGTCTGGCGGATTGTACACTTCGTGTAGGACTGTACCCTGTGTGCAGCACTGTACCCTGAGTGCAGTACTGTACCCTGTGTGGAGCACTGTACCCTGTGTGGAGCACTGTACACTGTGTGCAGTAATGTACACATTGTGGAGCACTGTACCCTGTGTGGAGAATTGTACCCTGTGTGCAGCACTGTACACTGTGTGGCGGATTGTACACTGTGTGTAGAACTGTACCCTGTGTGCAGCACTGTACCCTGAGTGCAGTACTGTACCCTGTGTGGAGCACAGTACCCGGTGTGGAGCACTGTACCCTGTGTGCAGTAATGTACACATTATGGAGGACTGTACCCTGTGTGGAAGAATGTACCCTGTGTGGAGCACTGTACCATGTTTGCAGCACTGTACACTGTGTGGAGCACTGTACACTGTGACGAGGACTGTACACTGTGTGGAGGACTGTACACTTTGTGGATGACTGTACCCAATGTAGGGCACTGTACAGGGTGTGAAGCACTGTACTCTGTGTCCAGCACTGTGCCCTGTGTGGAGCACTGTACCCTGTGTGGAGGACTTTATCATGTGTGGAGCACTGTACCCTGTGTGGAGCACTGTACCCTGTGTGGAGGACTGTATTCTGTGTGGAGCACTGTACACTGTGTGGAGCACTTTACACTGTCTGCCGCACTCTAACCTGTGAGGAGCACTCTACCCTGTATTCAGCACTGTACCCTGTGTGGAGCACTGTACCCTGTGTGCAGCACTGTACCCTGTGTGGAGCACTTTACACTGTCTGCCGCACTCTAACCTGTGAGGAGCACTCTACCCTGTATTCAGCACTGTACCCTGTGTGGAGGAGTGCATCCTGTGTGCAGGACTGTACCTTGTGTGCAGCACTGTACACTGTGTGCAGCACTGTACACTGTGTGGAGCACTGTACCCTTAGTGGAGGACTGAACCCTGTGTGAAGGACTGTACCCTGTGTGCAGTACTGTACCCTGTGTGCAGCACTGTAACCTTAGTGGAGGACTGCACACTGTGTGCTGCACTGAACCCTGTGAGGAGGACTTAACCCTGAGTCGAGGACTGTACTCTGTGTGGAGGATTGTACACTTTGTTTAGGACTGTACCCTGTGTGCAGCACTGTAGCCTGAGTGCAGTACTGTACCCTGTGTGCAGCACTGTACACTGTGTGCAGTAATGTACACATTGTGGAGGACAGCACCCTATGTGGAAGGATGTACCCTGTGTGGAGCACTGTACCCTGTGTGGAGCACTGTACCCTCTGTGTAGCACTGTACCCTGTGTGGAGCACTGTACCCTGTGTGGAGGACTGTACCCTGTGTGCAGCGCTGTACCTTGCGAGGAGCACTGTACCCTGTGTGGAGCACTGTACACTGTGTGCAGCACTTTATCCTGTGTGCAGCACTGTACCCTGTGTGAGCACTGTACGCTCTGTGGAGCAATGAACCCTCTGTTTAGCACTGCACCCTGTGTGCAGCACTGTACACTGTGTGGAGCACTGCACTGTGTGTAGAGGACTGTACCCTGTGTGGGGCAATGTACCCTGTGTGGAGCACTGTACCCTGTGTGGAGCACTGTATCCTGTGTGGAGCACTGTACCCTTTTTTCAGCACTGTACACAGTGTGGAGCACTGTACCCTGTTTGGAGCAATGTACCCTGTGTGCAGCACTGTACACTGTGCGCAGCACTTTACCCAGTGTGGAGCACTGTACCCTGTGTGGAGCAAGGTACCCTGTGTGCAGCACTGTACCCTGCATGCAGTACTGTATCCTGTGTGTTACATGGTATGCTCTGTGCAGCACTGTACCCTGTGTGGAGCACTGTACCCTATGTGCAGCACTGTATCCTGTGTAGAGCACCGTACCCTGTGTGGAGGAAAGCACCCTGTGTGGAGTACAGTACCCTGTGTGGTGCACTGTACCCTGTGTGCAGCACTTTACCCTGTGTGGAGCACTGTATTCTGTTTGGAGCACTGTACACTGTGTGCAGCATTGTACCCTGTGTGCAGCACTGTACACTGTGTGGAGGACTGTACCCTGTGTGGAGCACTGTACACTGTCTGCAGCACTGTACCCTGTGAGGAGCACCCTACCTTGTATTCAGCACTGTGCCCTGTGTGGAGAACTGTACCCTGGGTGCAGCACTGTATCCAGTGTGCAGCACTCTATCCTCTGTGGAGCACTGTACCCTGTGTGGAGCACTGTAAACTGAGTGGAGCACTGTAAACTGTGTGCAGCACTGTACACTGTGTGGGGCACTGTACACTGTGTGGAACACTGTACGCTCTGTGGAGCAATGAACCCTCTGTTTAGAACTGCACCCTGTGTGCAGCACTGTACCTTGCATGGAGGACTGTACCCTGTGTGCAGCACTGTACCTTGCGTGGAGCACTGTACCCTGTCCGGAGCACTGTACACTGTGTGCAGCACTGTACCCTGGGTGGAGCAATGAACCCTGTGTGGGACACTGTACACTGTGTGCAGCACTTTATCCTGTGTGCAGCACTGTACCCTGTGTGGAGCAATGAACCCTGTGTGGGGCACTGTACACTGTGTGCAGCAGTGTACCCTGTGTGGCACACTGTACCCTGTGTACAGCACTGTACGCTCTGTGGAGCAATGAACCCTCTGTGTAGCACTGCACACTGTGTGCAGCACTGTACGCTGTGTAGAGCACTGCACTGTGTGTAGAGTACTGTACCCTGTGTGGAGCAATGTACCCTGTGTGGAGCACTGTACCCTGTGTGGAGCACTGTACCCTGTGTGGAGCACTGTACCCTTTGTTCAGCACTTTACACAGTGTGGAGCACTGTACCCTGTTTGGAGCAATGTACCCTGTGTGCAGCACTGTACACTGTGCGCAGCACTTTACCCAGTGTGGAGCACTGTACCCTGTGTGGAGCAAGGTACCCTGTGTGCAGCACTGTACCTTGCATGCAGTACTGTATCCTGTGTGCTACATGGTATGCTCTGTGCAGCACTGTACCCTGTGTGGAGCACTGTACCCTGTGTGCAGCACTGCACCCTGTGTGGAGCATTGTATCCTGTCTGCCGCACTGTACCCTCTGTGGAGCACTGTACACTTTGTGCAGCACTGTACACTGTGTGGAGGACTGTACACTCTGTGGAGGACTGTGCCCTATGTAGAGCTCTGTACAGGGTGTGCAACACTGTACCCTGTGTGGAGCACACTACTCTGTATTCAGCACTGTGCTCTGCGTGGATCACTGTAACTTGTGTGCAGCACTGTACCCTGTGTGGAGGACTGTAACCAGTGTGCAGCACTGTATCCTGTGTAGAGCACTGTACCCTGTGTAGAGGAAAGCACCCTGTGTGGAGTACTGTACCCTATGTGGAGCACTGTACCCTGTGTGCAGCACGGTACCCTCTGTGGAGAATTGTACCCTGTGTGGAGCATTTTACCCTGTGTGCAGCACTGTACACTGTGTGGAGGATTGTACACTGTGTGGAGGACTGTACACTGTGTGGAGCACTCTACCCTGTATTCAGCACTGTGCCCTGTGTGGAGAATTGTACCCTGAGTGGAGCACTGTATCCAGTGTGCAGCACTCTGTCCTCTGTGGAGCACTGTACCCTGTGTGGAGGAATTCATGCTGTGTGCAGCTCTGTACCCTGTGTGCAGCACTGTACACTGTGTGGAGCACTGTACCCTTAGTGGAGGACTGAACCACGTGTGAAGGACTGTACCCTGTGTGCAGCAATGTACACTGTGTGGAGGAATGTACCCTGTGTGTAGGACTGTACCCTCAGTGCAGCAATGTACACTGTGTGGACCACTCTAGGTTGTGGGGAGGACTGTACACTGTGTGCAGAACATTACCCTGTGTGGAGGACTGTCCCCTGTGTGCAGCACTGTACCCTGTGTGGAGGATGGTACCCTGAGTCGAGGACTGTACCCTGTGTGGAGGATTGTACATTATGTGTAGGACTGTACCCTGTGTGCAGCACTGTACCCTGAGTGCAGTACTGTACCCTGTGTGGAGCACTGTACCCTGTGTGGAGCACTGTACCCTGTGTGCAGTAATGTACACATTGTGGAGGACTGTACCCTGTGTGGAGCACTGTACCAGGTTTGCAGCACTGTACCTTGCGTGGAGCACTGTACCATGTGTGGAGCACTGTACACTGTGTGCAGCACTGTACCCTGTGTGGAGCACACTACTCTGTGTTCAGCACTGTGCCCTGTGTGGATCACGGCACCCTGTGTGCAGCACTGTATCCTGTGTAGAGCACCATACCCTGTGTGGAGTACAGTACCCTCTGTGGTGCACTGTACCCTGTGTGCAGCACTTTAACCTGTGTGGAGCACTCTATTCTGTGTGGAGCACTGTACACTGTGTGCAGCATTGTACCCTGTGTGCAGCACTGTACACTGTCTGCAGCACTGTACCCTGTGAGGAACACCCTACCCCTGTATTCAGCACTGTGCCCTGTGTGGAGAACTGTACCCTGGGTGCAGCACTGTATCCAGTGTGCAGCACTCTATCCTCTGTGGAGCACTGTACACTGTGTGGAGGACTGTACCCTGAGTCGAGGACTGTACCCTGTGTGGAGGATTGTACCCTGTGTGGAGCAATGTACCCTGTGTGCAGCACTGTACACTGGGTGCAGCACTGTACCAAGTGTGGAGTACTGTACCCTGTGTGGAGCACTGTACCCTGCATGCAGCACTGTATCCTGTGTGCAGCACTGTACCCTGTGTGCAGCACTGTACCCTGTGTGTAGCACTTCACCCTCTGTGGAGCACTGTATCCTGTGTGCAGCACTGTACCCTGTCTGTAGGACTGTACCCTGTGTGGAGCACTGTACCCTGTGTAGAGTACTGTACACTGTGTGCAGCACTGTACACTGTGTGGAAGACTGTACATTTTGTGGAGGACTGTACCCTGTGTGGAGCACTGTACGCTGTGTGGAGCAATGCACCCTGTGTGGAGTACTGTACCCTATGTGGAGCACTGTAGCCTGTGCGGAGCACTGTATCCTGAGTGGAGCACTGTACACTGTGTGCAGCACAGTACCTGTGTGGAGCACTGCACCCTGTGTGGAGCATTGTACTCTGTGTGCAGCGCTGTACACTTTGTGCAGCACTGTACACTGTGTGGAGGACTGTACACTCTGTGGAGGACTGTACCCTATGTAGAGCACTGTACAGGGTGTGCAAAACTGTACCCTGTGTGGAGCACACTACTCTGTATTCAGCACTGTGCCCTGTGTGGATCACTGTACCCTGTGTGGAGTACTGTACCCTGTGTGCAGCACTGTATAATGCGTGGAGCACTGTATCCTGAGTGGAGCACTGTACACTGTGTGCAGCACTGTGCCTGTGTGGAGCACTGTACCCTGTGTGGAGCACTGTACACTGTGTGGCGGATTGTACACTGTGTGTAGAACTGTACCCCGTGTGCAGCACTGTACCCTGTGTGGAGCACTGTACCCTGAGTGCAGTACTGTACCCTGTGTGGAGCACAGTACCCGGTGTGGAGCACTGTACCCTGTGTGCAATAATGTACACATTGTGGAGGACTGTACCCTGTGTGGAAGAATGTACCCTGTGTGCAGCACTGTACCCTGAGTGCAGTACTGTACCCTGTGTGGAGCACTGTATCCTGTGTGGAGAACTGTACACTGTGTCAAGGACTGTACACTGTGTGGAGGACTGTACACTTTGTGGATGACTGTACCCAATGTAGGGCACTGTACAGGGTGTGAAGCACTGTACTCTGTGTCCAGCACTGTGCCCTGTGTGGATCACTGTACCCTGTGTGGAGCACTGTACCCTGTGTGGAGCAATGCACCCTGTGTGGAGGAAAGCACCCTGTGTGGAGTACTGTACCCTGTGTGGAGCACTGTACCCTGTGTGGAGCACTGTACCCTGTGTGGAGCACTGTACACTGTGTGCAGCACTGTACCCTGTGTGCAGCACTGTACCCTGTGTGCAGCACTGTACCCTGTGTGGAGCAATGCACCCTGTGTGCAGCGCTGTATCCTGTGTGGAGTACTGTACCCTGTGTGGAGCATTGTACACTGTGTGGATCACTGTACCCTGTGTGGAGTACTGTACCCTGTGTGGAGCACTGTACCCTGTCTGCAGCACTGTACCCTGTGTGGAGCACTTTACACTGTATTCAGCACTGTGCCCTGTGTGGAGAACTGTACCCTGGGTGGAGGAGTGCATCCTGTGTGCAGGACTGTACCTTGTGTGCAGCACTGTACACTGTGTGCAGCACTGTACACTGTGTGGAGCACTGTACCCTTAGTGGAGGACTGAACCCTGTGTGAAGGACTGTATCCTGTGTGCAGCACTGTACCCTGTGTGCAGCACTGTACCCTTTGTGCAGCACTGTAACCTTAGTGGAGGACTGCACACTGTGTGCTGCACTGAACCCTGTGAGGAGGACTTAAACCTGAGTCGAGGACTGTACTCTGTGTGGAGGATTGTACACTTTGTTTAGGACTGTACCCTGTGTGCAGCACTGTAGCCTGAGTGCAGTACTGTACCCTGTGTGCAGCACTGTACACTGTGTGGAGCACTGTACCCTGTGTGGAGGACTGTACCCTGTGTGGAGCACTGTACCCTGTGTGGAGGACTGTACCCTGTGTGCAGCACTGTACCTTGCGTGGAGCACTGTACCCTGTGTGGAGCACTGTACACTGTGCATAGCACTGTACGCTGTCTGGTGGACTGTACCCTGTGTGCAGCACTGTACCCGCTGTGGAGGACTATACACTGTGTGCAGCACATTATCCTGTGTGCAGCACTGTACCCTGGGTAGAGCACTGTGCGCTCTGTGGAGCAATGAACCCTCTGTTTAGCACTGCACCCTGTGTGCAGCACTGTACACTGTGTGGAGCACTGCACTGTGTGTAGAGGACTGTACTCTGTGTGGAGCAATATACCCTGTGTGGAGCACTGTACCCTGTGTGGAGCACTGTGCCCTGTGTGGAGAACTGTACCCTTTGTTCAGCACTGTACACAGTGTGGAGCACTGTACCCTGTTTGGAGCATTGTACCCTGTGTGCAGCACTGTATACAGTGTGGAGGAAATTACCCTATGTGCAGCACTGTACCCTGTGTGCAGGAAAATACCCTGTGTGCAGCACTGTAACCTGTGTGGAGCACTGTACACTGTGCGTAGCACTGTACGCTGTGTGGTGGGCTGTACCCTGTGTGCAGCACTGTACCCTGGGTGGAGCTCTGTATCCTGTGTGGATCAATGTATCCTGTGTGGAGCACTGTATCCTGTGTGGAGGAATGTACCCTGTGTGTAGGACTGTACACTGTGTGCAGCACTGTACCCTGTGTGGAGCACTGTACACTGTATGGAGCACTGTACATTTTGTGGAGAAATGTACCCAGTGTGGAGCACTGTACCCTGCATGGAGCACTATACGCTGTGTGCAGCAATGTACCCTGTGTGCAGCACTGTACACTGGGTGCAGCACTGTACCAAGTGTGGAGTACTGTACCCTGTGTGGAGCACTGTACCCTGCATGCAGCACTGTATCCTGTGTGCAGCACTGTACCCTGTGTGCAGCACTGTACCCTGTGTGTAGTACTTCACCCTCTGTGGAGCACTGTATCCTGTGTGCAGCACTGTACCCTGTCTGTAGGACTGTACCCTGTGTGGAGCACTGTACCCTGTGTAGAGTACTGTACACTGTGTGCAGCACTGTACACTGTGTGGAAGACTGTACATTTTGTGGAGGACTGTACCCTGTGTGGAGCACTGTACGCTGTGTGGAGCAATGCACCCTGTGTGGAGTACTGTACCCTATGTGGAGCACTGTAGCCTGTGCGGAGCACTGTATCCTGAGTGGAGCACTGTACACTGTGTGCAGCACAGTACCTGTGTGGAGCACTGCACCCTGTGTGGAGCATTGTACTCTGTGTGCAGCACTGTACACTTTGTGCAGCACTGTACACTGTGTGGAGGACTGTACACTCTGTGGAGGACTGTACCCTATGTAGAGCACTGTACAGGGTGTGCAAAACTGTACCCTGTGTGGAGCACACTACTCTGTATTCAGCACTGTGCCCTGTGTGGATCACTGTACCCTGTGTGGAGTACTGTACCCTGTGTGCAGCACTGTATAATGCGTGGAGCACTGTATCCTGAGTGGAGCACTGTACACTGTGTGCAGCACTGTGCCTGTGTGGAGCACTGTACCCTGTGTGGAGCACTGTACACTGTGTGGCGGATTGTACACTGTGTGTAGAACTGTACCCCGTGTGCAGCACTGTACCCTGTGTGGAGCACTGTACCCTGAGTGCAGTACTGTACCCTGTGTGGAGCACTGTACCCTGTGTGCAATAATGTACACATTGTGGAGGACTGTACCCTGTGTGGAAGAATGTACCCTGTGTGCAGCACTGTACCCTGAGTGCAGTACTGTACCCTGTGTGGAGCACTGTATCCTGTGTGGAGAACTGTACACTGTGTCAAGGACTGTACACTGTGTGGAGGACTGTACACTTTGTGGATGACTGTACCCAATGTAGGGCACTGTACAGGGTGTGAAGCACTGTACTCTGTGTCCAGCACTGTGCCCTGTGTGGATCACTGTACCCTGTGTGGAGCACTGTACCCTGTGTGGAGCAATGCACCCTGTGTGGAGGAAAGCACCCTGTGTGGAGTACTGTACCCTGTGTGGAGCACTGTACCCTGTGTGGAGCACTGTACCCTGTGTGGAGCACTGTACACTGTGTGCAGCACTGTACCCTGTGTGCAGCACTGTACCCTGTGTGCAGCACTGTACCCTGTGTGGAGCAATGCACCCTGTGTGCAGCGCTGTATCCTGTGTGGAGTACTGTACCCTGTGTGGAGCATTGTACACTGTGTGGATCACTGTACCCTGTGTGGAGTACTGTACCCTGTGTGGAGCACTGTACCCTGTCTGCAGCACTGTACCCTGTGTGGAGCACTTTACACTGTATTCAGCACTGTGCCCTGTGTGGAGAACTGTACCCTGGGTGGAGGAGTGCATCCTGTGTGCAGGACTGTACCTTGTGTGCAGCACTGTACACTGTGTGCAGCACTGTACACTGTGTGGAGCACTGTACCCTTAGTGGAGGACTGAACCCTGTGTGAAGGACTGTATCCTGTGTGCAGCACTGTACCCTGTGTGCAGCACTGTACCCTTTGTGCAGCACTGTAACCTTAGTGGAGGACTGCACACTGTGTGCTGCACTGAACCCTGTGAGGAGGACTTAAACCTGAGTCGAGGACTGTACTCTGTGTGGAGGATTGTACACTTTGTTTAGGACTGTACCCTGTGTGCAGCACTGTAGCCTGAGTGCAGTACTGTACCCTGTGTGCAGCACTGTACACTGTGTGGAGCACTGTACCCTGTGTGGAGGACTGTACCCTGTGTGGAGCACTGTACCCTGTGTGGAGGACTGTACCCTGTGTGCAGCACTGTACCTTGCGTGGAGCACTGTACCCTGTGTGGAGCACTGTACACTGTGCATAGCACTGTACGCTGTCTGGTGGACTGTACCCTGTGTGCAGCACTGTACCCGCTGTGGAGGACTATACACTGTGTGCAGCACATTATCCTGTGTGCAGCACTGTACCCTGGGTAGAGCACTGTGCGCTCTGTGGAGCAATGAACCCTCTGTTTAGCACTGCACCCTGTGTGCAGCACTGTACACTGTGTGGAGCACTGCACTGTGTGTAGAGGACTGTACTCTGTGTGGAGCAATATACCCTGTGTGGAGCACTGTACCCTGTGTGGAGCACTGTGCCCTGTGTGGAGAACTGTACCCTTTGTTCAGCACTGTACACAGTGTGGAGCACTGTACCCTGTTTGGAGCATTGTACCCTGTGTGCAGCACTGTATACAGTGTGGAGGAAATTACCCTATGTGCAGCACTGTACCCTGTGTGCAGGAAAATACCCTGTGTGCAGCACTGTAACCTGTGTGGAGCACTGTACACTGTGCGTAGCACTGTACGCTGTGTGGTGGGCTGTACCCTGTGTGCAGCACTGTACCCTGGGTGGAGCTCTGTATCCTGTGTGGATCAATGTATCCTGTGTGGAGCACTGTATCCTGTGTGGAGGAATGTACCCTGTGTGTAGGACTGTACACTGTGTGCAGCACTGTACCCTGTGTGGAGCACTGTACACTGTATGGAGCACTGTACATTTTGTGGAGAAATGTACCCAGTGTGGAGCACTGTACCCTGCATGGAGCACTATACGCTGTGTGCAGCAATGTACCCTGTGTGCAGCACTGTACACTGGGTGCAGCACTGTACCAAGTGTGGAGTACTGTACCCTGTGTGGAGCACTGTACCCTGCATGCAGCACTGTATCCTGTGTGCAGCACTGTACCCTGTGTGCAGCACTGTACCCTGTGTGTAGTACTTCACCCTCTGTGGAGCACTGTATCCTGTGTGCAGCACTGTACCCTGTCTGTAGGACTGTACCCTGTGTGGAGCACTGTACCCTGTGTAGAGTACTGTACACTGTGTGCAGCACTGTACACTGTGTGGAAGACTGTACATTTTGTGGAGGACTGTACCCTGTGTGGAGCACTGTACGCTGTGTGGAGCAATGCACCCTGTGTGGAGTACTGTACCCTATGTGGAGCACTGTAGCCTGTGCGGAGCACTGTATCCTGAGTGGAGCACTGTACACTGTGTGCAGCACAGTACCTGTGTGGAGCACTGCACCCTGTGTGGAGCATTGTACTCTGTGTGCAGCACTGTACACTTTGTGCAGCACTGTACACTGTGTGGAGGACTGTACACTCTGTGGAGGACTGTACCCTATGTAGAGCACTGTACAGGGTGTGCAAAACTGTACCCTGTGTGGAGCACACTACTCTGTATTCAGCACTGTGCCCTGTGTGGATCACTGTACCCTGTGTGGAGTACTGTACCCTGTGTGCAGCACTGTATAATGCGTGGAGCACTGTATCCTGAGTGGAGCACTGTACACTGTGTGCAGCACTGTGCCTGTGTGGAGCACTGTACCCTGTGTGGAGCACTGTACACTGTGTGGCGGATTGTACACTGTGTGTAGAACTGTACCCCGTGTGCAGCACTGTACCCTGTGTGGAGCACTGTACCCTGAGTGCAGTACTGTACCCTGTGTGGAGCACTGTACCCTGTGTGCAATAATGTACACATTGTGGAGGACTGTACCCTGTGTGGAAGAATGTACCCTGTGTGCAGCACTGTACCCTGAGTACAGTACTGTACCCTGTGTGGAGCACTGTATCCTGTGTGGAGAACTGTACACTGTGTCAAGGACTGTACACTGTGTGGAGGACTGTACACTTTGTGGATGACTGTACCCAATGTAGGGCACTGTACAGGGTGTGAAGCACTGTACTCTGTGTCCAGCACTGTGCCCTGTGTGGATCACTGTACCCTGTGTGGAGCACTGTACCCTGTGTGGAGCAATGCACCCTGTGTGGAGGAAAGCACCCTGTGTGGAGTACTGTACCCTGTGTGGAGCACTGTACCCTGTGTGGAGCACTGTACCCTGTGTGGAGCACTGTACACTGTGTGCAGCACTGTACCCTGTGTGCAGCACTGTACCCTGTGTGCAGCACTGTACCCTGTGTGGAGCAATGCACCCTGTGTGCAGCGCTGTATCCTGTGTGGAGTACTGTACCCTGTGTGGAGCATTGTACACTGTGTGGATCACTGTACCCTGTGTGGAGTACTGTACCCTGTGTGGAGCACTGTACCCTGTCTGCAGCACTGTACCCTGTGTGGAGCACTTTACACTGTATTCAGCACTGTGCCCTGTGTGGAGAACTGTACCCTGGGTGGAGGAGTGCATCCTGTGTGCAGGACTGTACCTTGTGTGCAGCACTGTACACTGTGTGCAGCACTGTACACTGTGTGGAGCACTGTACCCTTAGTGGAGGACTGAACCCTGTGTGAAGGACTGTATCCTGTGTGCAGCACTGTACCCTGTGTGCAGCACTGTACCCTTTGTGCAGCACTGTAACCTTAGTGGAGGACTGCACACTGTGTGCTGCACTGAACCCTGTGAGGAGGACTTAAACCTGAGTCGAGGACTGTACTCTGTGTGGAGGATTGTACACTTTGTTTAGGACTGTACCCTGTGTGCAGCACTGTAGCCTGAGTGCAGTACTGTACCCTGTGTGCAGCACTGTACACTGTGTGGAGCACTGTACCCTGTGTGGAGGACTGTACCCTGTGTGGAGCACTGTACCCTGTGTGGAGGACTGTACCCTGTGTGCAGCACTGTACCTTGCGTGGAGCACTGTACCCTGTGTGGAGCACTGTACACTGTGCATAGCACTGTACGCTGTCTGGTGGACTGTACCCTGTGTGCAGCACTGTACCCGCTGTGGAGGACTATACACTGTGTGCAGCACATTATCCTGTGTGCAGCACTGTACCCTGGGTAGAGCACTGTGCGCTCTGTGGAGCAATGAACCCTCTGTTTAGCACTGCACCCTGTGTGCAGCACTGTACACTGTGTGGAGCACTGCACTGTGTGTAGAGGACTGTACCCTGTGTGGAGCAATGTACCCTGTGTGGAGCACTGTACCCTGTGTGGAGCACTGTGCCCTGTGTGGAGCACTGTACCCTTTGTTCAGCACTGTACACAGTGTGGAGCACTGTACCCTGTTTGGAGCATTGTACCCTGTGTGCAGCACTGTATACAGTGTGGAGGAAATTACCCTGTGTGCAGCACTGTACCCTGTGTGCAGGAAAATACCCTGTATGCAGCACTGTAACCTGTGTGGAGCACTGTACACTGTGCGTAGCACTGTACGCTGTGTGGTGGGCTGTACCCTGTGTGCAGCACTGTACCCTGGGTGGAGCTCTGTATCCTGTGTGGATCAATGTATCCTGTGTGGAGCACTGTATCCTGTGTGGAGGAATGTACCCTGTGTGTAGGACTGTACACTGTGTGCAGCACTGTACCCTGTGTGGAGCACTGTACACTGTATGGAGCACTGTACATTTTGTGGAGAAATGTACCCAGTGTGGAGCACTGTACCCTGCATGGAGCACTATACGCTGTGTGCAGCAATGTACCCTGTGTGCAGCACTGTACCCTAGGTGCAGCACTGTACCCTCTATGGTGCACTGTACCCTGTGTAGAGCAATGTACCCAGTGTGGAGCAATGTACCCTGTGTGGAGCACTCTAAGTTGAATGGAGCACTCTACCCTGTGTGGAGGACGGTATCCTGTGTAGAGGACTGTAGCCTATGTGGAACACTGCATTCAGTGTGCAGCACTGTACCCTCTGTGGAGCACTGTGCCCTGTGTGGAGGAGTGTAAACTGGTTGGAGCACTGTACCCTGTGTGCTGCACTGTACCCTGAGTGGAGGAAAATACCCTGTGTGCAGCACTGTACCCTGTGTGGAGCACTGTACACTGTGCGTAGCACTGTACGCTGTGTGGTGGACTGTACCCTGTGTGCAGCACTGTACCCGCTGTGGAGGACTATACACTGTGTGCAGCACTGTACCCTGTGTGGAGGACTGTACCATGTGTGCAGCACTGTACCCTGTGTGGAGCAATGTACCTTGGGTGCAGCACTGTACACTGTGTGGAGCACTGTACTCTGTGTGGAGCACTGTACCCTTTTTGGAGCACTGTAAAACGTGTGCAGCATGGTACACTGTGTGCAGCACTGTACCTTGCGTGGAGAACTGTATCCTGTGTGGAGCACTGTACCCTGTGTGCAGCACTGTACACTGGGTGGAGCACTGTATCCTCTGTGGATCAATGTATCCTGTGTGGAGCACTGTATCCTGTGTGGAGCAATGTACCCTTTGTGCAGCACTGTACCCTGTGTGGAGCACTGTATCCTGTGTGGAGCACAGTACACGGTGCGCAACACTGTCCCCTGTGTGGAGCACTGTACCCTGTGTGAAACAATGTGCCCTGTGTGGAGCACTGTACCCTGTGCGAAGTAATGTACCCTGTGTGTAGCACTGTACGCTGTGTGGGGTACTGTACCCTGTGTAGAGCACTGTACCCTGTGTGGAGCTCTGTATCCTGGGTGGAACCCTGTATCCTGTGTGGAGCACTGTACCCTGTGTTCAGTGCTGTACCCTGTCTGGAGCACTGTACCCTGTGTGGAGAACTGTACCCTCTGTGCAGCACTGTATCATCTGTGGAGTTCTGTACCCTGTGTGGAGGAATGCACCCTGTGTGGAGCACTGTACCCTGTGTGGGGCACTGTACACTGTGTGGAGGACTGTACCCTCTGAGGAGCACTGTACCCTGCTTGCAGCTCAGTACACTTAGTGGAGGACTGTACGCTGTGGGTAGGACTGTACCATATGTCAAGTACTGTACCCTGTGTATAGGACAGTACCCGGTGTGTAGCGCTGTACCCTGTGTTGAGAACTGTACCGTGTGTGGAGCACTGTACACTTTGTGGATGACTGTACTCTGTGTGAAGCAACGTACCTTGTGTGGAGCACGGTACCCTCTGTGGAGCACTGTATACTGTGTGGAGGACTGTACCCTGTGTGGAGGAAAATACCCTGTGTGCAGCACTGTATGCTGTGTGGTGGACTGTACCCTGTGTGCAGCACTGTACCCGGTGTGGAGGACTATACCCTCTGTGCAGAACAGTATCCTGTGTGGAGGACTGTACATTTGTGGAGGACTGTATCCTGTGTGGAGCACTGTACCCTTTTTGGAGCACTGTAAACTGTGTGCAGCACTGTACCTTGCATGGAGCACTGTACCCTGTGTGCAGCACTGTACCCTAGGAGGAACACTGTATCCTGTGTGGATCAATGTATCCTGTGTGGAGCAATGTACCCTTTTTGGAGCACTGTATCCTGTGTGCAGCAATGTACCCTGTGTGGAGCATTGTACCCTGCGTCCAGCACTGTACCGTGTGTGGAGCACAGTGCACTGTGTGCAGCACTGTATCCGGTGTGCATCACTGTACCCTGTGTGGTGCACTGTACACTGTGTGGAGCTCTGCACCCTGTGTGCAGCACTATACACTGTGTGCTGCACTGTACCCTCTGTGGAGCACTGTACACCATGTGGAGCACTGTATCCTTTGAGGAGGACTGAACTCTTTTTGGAAGACTGCACCCTGTATGCAGCACTGTACCCTGGGTGCAGCACTGTACCCTATGTGGAGCACAGTATCCTGTGCCCAGCACTGTACCCTGTGTGGAGCACTGTACCCTGTGCACAGCACTGTACCCTGTGTGGAGCACTGTACCCTGCGGGGAGCACTGTACACTTCGTGGAGCACTGTACCCTCTATGGGGCACTGTACCCTGTGTGCAGCACTGTACCCTAGGTGCAGCACTGTACCCTCTATGGGGCACTGTACCCTGTGTAGAGCAATGTACCCTGTGTGGAGCACTGTACCCTGTGTGCAGCACTGTACCCTGTGTGCAGCACTGTACCCTGTGTGGAGCAATGTACACTGTGCGCAACACTGTACCCTGTGTGGAGCACTGTACCCTGCGTGGAGCACTGTACCCTGTGTGGAACACTTTAACCATTTTGGAGCACTGTACCCTGTGTGGCACACAGAACACTGTGTGCAGCACTGTACGCTGTGTGCAGCATTGTACGCTGTGTGCAGCAATGTACCCTGCGTCCAGCACTGTACCCTGTGTGCAGCACTGTACCCTAGGAGGAACACTGTACCCTGTGTAGAGCAATGTACCCTGTGTGGAGCAATGTACCCTGTGTGCAGGAAAATACTCTGTGTGCAGCACTGTAACCTGTGTGGAGCACTGTACACTGCGCGTAGCACTGTACGCTGTGTGGTGGACTGTACCCTGTGTGCAGTACTGTACCCTGGGTGGAGCTCTGTATCCTGTGTGGATCAATGTATCCTGTGTGGAGCACTGTATCCTGTGTGGAGGAATGTACCCTGTGTGTAGGATTGTACACTGTGTGCAGCACTGTACCCTGTGTGGAGCACTGTACACTGTGTGGAGCACTGTACATTTTGTGGAGAAATGTACCCAGTGTGGAGCACTGTACCCTGCGTGGAGCACTATACGCTGTGTGTAGCAATGTACCCTGTGTGCAGCACTGTACCCTAGGTGCAGCACTGTACCCTCTATGGTGCACTGTACCTGTGTAGAGCGATGTACCCAGTGTGCAGCAATGTACCCTGTGTGGAGCACTCTAAGTTGAATGGAGCACTGTATCCTGTGTGGAGGACTGTATCCTGTGTGGAGCACTGCATTCAGTGTGCAGCACTGGACCCTCTGTGGAGCACTGTACCCTGTGTGGAGGAGTGTAAACTGGTTGGAGCATTGTACCCTGTGTGCAGCACTGTACCCTGTGTGGAGCACTGTACACTGTGCGTAGCACTGTACGCTGTGTGGTGGGTGGACTGTACCCTGTGTGCAGCACTGTACGCTGAGTGGAGGAAAATACCCTGTGTGCAGCACTGTACCCTGTGTAGAGCGCTGTACACTGTGCGTAGCACTGTACGCTGTGTGGTGGGTGGACTGTACCCTGTGTGCAGCACTGTACCCTGTGTGGAGAACTATACGCTGTGTGGAGCACTGTACCCTGTGTGGAGGACTGTAGCATGTGTGCAGCACTGTACCCTGTGTAGAGCGCTGTACACTGTGTGTAGCACTGTACGCTGTGTGGTGGGTGGACTGTACCCTGTGTGCAGCACTGTACCCGGTGTGGAGAACTATACGCTGTGTGGAGTACTGTACCCTGTGTGGAGGACTGTAGCATGTGTGCAGCACTGTACCCTGTGTGGAGCACTGTAGCCTGTGTGCCGCATTGTACCCTGTCTGGAGGAATGAACCCTGTGTGTAGGACTATACGCTGTGTGCAGCAATGTACCCTGTGTGCAGCACTGTACCCTAGGTGCAGCACTGTACCCTCTATGGGGCACTGTACCCTGTGTAGAGCGATGTACCCAGTGTGCAGCAATGTACCCTGTGTGGAGCACTCTAAGCTGAATGGAGCACTGTATCCTGTGTGGAGGACTGTATCCTGTGTGGAGCACTGTACCCTGGGTGGAGCACTGTATCCTGTGTGGATCAATGTATCCTGTGTGGAGCAATGTACCCTTTGTGCAGCACTGTACCCTGTGTGGAGCACTGTATCCTGTGTGGAGCACAGTACACGGTGCGCAACACTGTCCCCTGTGTGGAGAACTGTACCCTGTGTGAAGAAATGTGTCCTGTGTGGAGCACTGTACCCTGTGTGCATCACTGTACCCTGTGTGCAGCACTGTACCCTGTGTGCATCACTGTACCCTCTGTGGAGCACTGTACACTATGTGGAGCACTGTATCCTTTGAGGAGGACTGAAATCTGTTTGGAGGACTGTACTCTGTGTGCAGCACTGTACCCTGTGTGGAGGAATGATCCTTGTGTGTAGGACTGTACATTGTGTGCAGCACTGTACCCTGTGTGGAGCACTGTACACTGTTTGGAGCACTGTACATTTTGTGGAGAAATGTACACTCGGTGGAGCACTGTACACTATGTGGAGCACTGTATCCTTTGAGGAGGACTGAACTCCTTTTGGAGGACTGTACACTGTGTGCAGCACTGTACCCTGTGTGGAGGAATGTACCCTGTGTGTAGGACTGTACACTGTGTGGAGAACTGTACCCTGTGTGGAGCACTGTACCCTTTTTTGAGCACTGTAAACTGTGTGCAGCACTGTACCTTGCGTGGAGCACTGTGCACTGTGTGGAGAACTGTACACTGTGTGGAGCACTTTACATTTTGTGGAGAAATGTACACTCTGTGAAGCACTGTACCCTGTGTGCAGCAATGTACCTAGCGTGTAGGACTGTACCCTGTGTGGAGCGCTGTGTCCTGTGTCCAGCACTGTACTCTGTGTGCAGCAGTGTACCTTGTGTGGAGGACTGTACCCTTTGTGCATCACTGTAAACTGTGTGCAGCACTGTACCCTGTGTGGAGCACTGTATGCTGTGTGGAGCACTGTACCCTGTGTGGAGGACTGTACCCTGTGTGGGGAACTGTATGCTGTGTAGAGCACTGTACCCTGTGTGGAGGACTGTACCCTCTGTGCATCACATTACCCTGTGTGCAGCACTGTACCCTGTGTTGAGCACTGTATCTTGTGTGGAGCACAGTACACGGTGCGCAACACTGTACCCTGTGTGGAGCACTGTACTCTGTGTGCAGCAATGTACACTGTTTGGAGCATTGTATCCTGTGTCCAGGACTGAAACCTGTGTGCAGCACTCTACCATGTGTGGAGCACAGTACACTGTGTGCAGCACTGTATCCTGTGTGCATCACTGTACCCCGTGTGGTGCACTGTACACTGTGTGGAGCTCTGCACCCTGTGGGCAGCACTATACACTGTGTGCTGCACTGTACCCTCTGTGGATCACTGTACACTATGTGGAGCACTGTATCCTTTGAGGAGGACTGAACTCTGTTTAGAGGACTGTACCCTGTGTGCAGCACTATACACTGTGTGGAGGAATGTACCCTGTGTGTAGGACTGTACACTGTGTGCAGCACTGTACCCTGTGTGGAGCACTGTGCACAGTGTGGACCACTGTACATTTTGTGGAGAAATGTACACACTGTGGGCACTATACACTGTATGCAGCAATGTACCTAGCGTGTAGGACTGTACCCTGTGTGGAGATCTGTACCCTGGGTGCAGAACTGTACCCTGTGTGGTGCGCTGTACACTGTGTGCAGCACGGTATCCTGTGTGGAGCACTCTACACTGTGTGGAGAACTCTACACTGTGTGCAGCACTGTACCCTGTGTTGAGCACTGTATCTTGTGTGGAGCACAGTACACGGTGCGCAACACTGTACCCTGTGTGGAGCACTGTACTCTGTGTGCAGCAATGTACACTGTGTGGAGCATTGTACCCTGTGTCCAGGACTGAAACCTGTGTGCAGCACTCTACCATGTGTGGAGCACAGTACACTGTGTGCAGCACTGTATCCTGTGTGCATCACTGTACCCCGTGTGGTGCACTGTACACTGTGTGGAGCTCTGCACCCTGTGGGCAGCACTATACACTGTGTGCTGCACTGTACCCTCTGTGGATCACTGTACACTATGTGGAGCACTGTATCCTTTGAGGAGGACTGAACTCTGTTTAGAGGACTGTACCCTGTGTGCAGCACTGTACACTGTGTGGAGGAATGTACCCTGTGTGTAGGACTGTACACTGTGTGCAGCACTGTACCCTGTGTGGAGCACTGTACACAGTGTGGACCACTGTACATTTTGTGGAGAAATGTACACACTGTGGGCACTATACACTGTATGCAGCAATGTACCTAGCGTGTAGGACTGTACCCTGTGTGGAGATCTGTACCCTGGGTGCAGAACTGTACCCTGTGTGGTGCGCTGTACACTGTGTGCAGCACTGTATCCTGTGTGGAGCACTCTACACTGTGTGGAGAACTGTACCCAGTGTGGAACACTGTACACTGTGTGCAGCAACGTACCTTGCGTGGAGCACTGTACCTGTGTGGAACAATGTATGCTGTCTGGAGCACTGTACACTGGGTGGAGCACTGTACACTGTGTGCAGCATTGTACCCTGTGTGGAGCACTGCACCCTCTGTGGAGTACTGTACCCTGCGTACAGCAGTGTTCCCTTTATGCAGCTGTGCAACTTGTGTGGACCACTATACCCACTGTGCCGGACTGTATCCTGTGTGGTGCACTGTACCCTGTGTGGAGCACTCTGCACTGTGTGAAGCACTGTACCCTGTGTGGAGGATTTACACTTTGCGGAGGACTGTACCCTGTGTGGAGCACGTTACCCTGTGACAAGCACTGTAGCCTGTGTGGAGGACTGTATCCTGTGCGGAGCACTGTATTCGGTGTGCAGCACTGGACACTCTGTGGAGCACTGTACCCTGTGTGGAGGACTGCAAACTGTGTGGAGCATTGTACCCTGTGTGCTGCACTGTATACTGTGTGGAGGACTGTACACTGTGTGCAGCACTGTATGCTGTGTGGAGCAATGTACCATGGGTGCAGCACTGTACCCGGTGTGGAGCACTGTACCCTGTGGGCAGCACTGTACCCGGTGTGGAGGAAAATACCCTGTGTGCAGAACTGTACCCTGTGTGGAGCAATGCACCGTGGGTGCTGCACTGTACACTGTGTGGAGAACTGTACCCTTTTTGGAGCATTGTAAACTGTGTGCAGCATGGTACACTGTCTGCAACACTGTACCCTGGGTGGAACACTGTACCCTGTGTGGAGAACTGTACCCTGTGTGCAGCACTGTTCCTTGGGTGGAGCACTGTATTCTGTGTGGATCAATGTATCCTGTGTGGAGCACTGTATCCTGTGTGGTGCAATGTACCGTGTGTGCAGCACTGTACCCTCTGTGGAGCACTGTATCCTGTGTGGAGCACAGTACACGGTGCGCAACACTGTACCAAGTGTGGAGCACTGTACACTGTGTGCAGCAATATGCCCTGTGTGGAGCACTGTATCCTGTGTGCATCACTGTACCCTGTGTGGTGCACTGTACACTGTGTGGAGCTCTGCACCCTGTGGGCAGCACTATACACTGTGTGCTGCACTGTACCCTCTGTGGAGCACTGTACACTATGTGAGCACTGTATCCTTTGAAGAGGACTGAACTCTGTTTGGAGGACTGTACCCTGTGTGCAGCACTGTACACTGTGTGGAGGAATGTACCCTGTGTGTAGGACTGTACACTGTGTGCAGCACTGTACCCTGTGTGCAGCACTTTACCTTGCATGGAGCACTGTACCCTGTGTGGAGAACTGTACCCAGTGTGGAACACTGTTCACTGTGTGCAGCAACGTACCTTGCGTGCAGCACTGTACCTGTGTGGAACAATGTATCCTGTCTGGAGCACTGTACACTGGGTGGAGCACTGTACACTGTGTGCAGCATTGTACCCTGTGTGGAGCACTGCACCCTCTGTGGAGTACTGTACCCTGCGTACAGCAGTGTTCCCTGTGTGCAGCTGTGCAACTTGTGTGGACCACTATACCCACTGTGCCGGACTGTATCCAGTGTGGTACACTGTACCCTGTGTGGAGGACTGTATACTGTGTGCAGCACTGTACCCTGTGTGGAGTACTCTGCACTGTGTGGAGCACTGTACCCTGTGTGGAGGATTTACACTTTGCGGAGGACTGTACCCTGTGTGGAGCACGGCACCCTGTGACGAGCACTGTAGCCTGTGTGGAGGACTGTATCCTGAGTGGAGCACTGTATTCGGTGTGCAGCACTGGACCCTCTATGGAACACTGTACCCTGTGTGGAGGACTACAAACTGTGTGGAGCATTGTACCCTGTGTGCTGCACTGTACACTGTGTGGAGGACTGTACACTGTGTGCAGCACTGTATGCTGTGTGGAGCTATGTACCGTGGGTGCAGCACTGTAACCGGTGTGGAGGAAAATACCCTGTGTGCAGCACTGTACCCTGTGTGGAGCACTGTACACTGAGTGCAGCACTGTATGCTGTGTGTAGCAATGTACCGTGGGTGCAGCACTGTACACTGTGTGGAGCACTGTACCCTGTGTGGAGCACTATACCCTTTTTGGAGCACTGTAAACTGTGTGCAGCACAGTACACTGTGTGCAACACTGTACTCTGGGTGGAGCACTGTACCCTGTGTGGAGAACTGTACCCTGTGTACAGCACTGTACCCTGTATGCAGCACTCTATTGTGTGTGGAGCCCAGTACAGTGTGTGCAGCACTGTATCCTGTGTGCATCACTGTACCCTGTGTGATACACTGTACACTGTGTGGAGCTCTGCACCTTGTGTGCAGCACTATACACTGTGTGCTTCACTGTACCCTCTGTGGAGCACTGTACACTGTGGACGAATGTACCCTGTCTGTAGGACTGAACACTGTGTGCAGCACTGTACCCTGTGTGGAGCACTGTACACTGTGTGGAGCACTGTACATTTTGTGGAGAACTGTACACTCTGTGGAGCACTGTACACTGTATGCAGCAATGTACCTAGCATTTAGGACTGTACCCTGTGTTGAGATCTGTACCCTGGGTGCAGAACTGCACCCTGTGTGGAGCGCTGTGTTCTGTGTCCAGAACTGTACCCAATGTGCAGCACTGTACCCTGTGTGGAGCACCGTACACTGTGTGGAGGACTCTACACTGTGTGCGGCACTGTACCCTGTGTGCAGCACTGTACACTGTGTGGAGCACTGTACCCTGTGTGGAGCACTGTACCCTTTCTGGAGCACTGTAAACTGTGTGCAGTACTGTACACTGTGTGCAACACTGTACCCTGGGTGGAGCACTGTACCCTGTGTGGAGAACTGTAACCTGTGTGCAGCACTGTTCCCTGGGTGGAGCACTGTACCCTGTGTGGAGCAATGTACCGTGTGTGCAGCACTGTACCCTCTGTGGAGCACTGTATCCTGTGTGGAGCACTGTACACTGTGTGCAGCAACGTGCCCTGTGTGGAGCATTGTATCCTGTGTCCAGCACTGTACCCTGTGTCCAGCACTGTACCCTGTATGCAGCACTCTATTGTGTGTGGACCCCAGTACAGTGTGTGCAGCACTGCATCCTGTGTGCATCACTGTACCCTGTGTGATGCACTGTACACTGTGTGGAGCTCTGCACCTTGTGTGCAGCACTATACACTGTGTGCTTCACTGTACCCTCTGTGTAGCACTGTACACTGTGGAGGAATGTACCCTGTCTGTAGGACTGAACACTGTGTGCAGCACTGTACCCTGTGTGGAGCACTGTACACTGTGTGGAGCACTGTACATTTTGTGGAGAAATGTACACTCTGTGGAGCACTGTACACTGTATGCAGCAATGTACCTAGCGTGTAGGACTGTACCCTGTGTTGAGATCTGTACCCTGGGTGCAGAACTGCACCCTGTGTGGAGCGCTGTATCCTGTGTCCAGCACTGTACCCTGTGTGCAGTACTGTACCCTGTGTGGAGCACTGTATGCTGTGTGGAGCACTATACCCTGTGTGGTGGACTGTACCCTCTGTGCATCACTGTAACCTGTGTGCAGCACTGTACCCTCTGTGGAGCACTGTACACTGTGTGCAGCACTGTACCTTGTGTGAAGCAATGTAGCCTGTGTGCAGCACTGTACCATGCATGGAGCACTGTACTCTTTGAGGAGCACTGTACCCTGCGTGGAGCACTGTACCCTGTGTGGAGCACTGTACACTGTGTGCAGCACTGTACCCTGTGTGCAGCACTGTACCCTATGTGCAGCACTGTACCCTCTATGGGGCACTGTACCCTATGTAGAGCAATGTACCCAGTGTGGAGCAATGTACCCTGTGTGGAGGACTGTATCCTGTGTGGAGCACTGTATTCAGTGTGCAGCACTGGACCCTCTGTGGAGCACTGTACCCTGTGTGGAGGACTGTAAACTGTGTGGAGCATTTTACCTTGTATGCTGCACTGTACACTGTGTGGAGGAAAATACCCTGTGTGCAGCACTGTAACCTGTGTGGAGCATTGTACACTGTGTGGAGCACTGTACCCTGTGTGGAGGACTGTACCCTGTGTGGAGCACTGTATCCTGTGTCCAGCACTGTACACAGTGTGCAACCTTGTACCCTGTGTGGAGCACTGTAAACTGTGTGGAGCACTTTACCCTGTGTGCAGCACTGTACCCTGTGTGGAGGACTGTGAACTGTGTGGAGCACTGTACCCTGTGTGCAGCACTGTACACTGTGCACAGCACTGTACGCTGTGTGGTGGACTGTACCCCGTGTGCAGCACTGTACCCAGTGTGGAGGACTATACACTCTGTGCAGAACAGTACCCTATGTGAAGCACTGTACACTGTGTGCAGCAGTGTACCCTGTGTGGAGCACTGCACCCTCTGTGTGCAGCACTGTATGCTGTGTGGAGCAATGTACCGTGGGTGCAGCACTGTACACTGTGTGGAGCACTGTACCCTGTGTGGAGCACTGCACCCTCTGTGGAGTACTGTACCCTGCATACAGCAGTGTTCCCTGTGTGCAGCTGTGCAACCACTGTACCCAATGAGCCGGACTGTATCCTGTGTGGAGCACTGTACCCTGTGTGGAGGACTGTATACTGTGTGCAGCACTGCACCCTGTGTGGAGCACTCTACACTGTGTGGAGCACTGTACCCTGTGTGGAGGATTTACACTTTGCGGAGGACTGTACCCTGTGTGCTGCACTGTACACTGTGTGGAGGACTGTACCTTGTGTGCAGCACTGTACCCGGTGTGGAGGAAAATACCCTGTGTGCAGCACTGTACCCTGTGTGGAGCACTGTACACTGTGTGCAGCACTGTATGCTGTGTGGAGCAATGTACCGTGGGTGCAGCACTGTACACTGTGTGGAGCACTGTACCCTGTGTGGAGCACTGTACACTGTGTGCAGCACTGTACCCTGTGTGCAGCACTGTACCCTATGTGCAGCACTGTACCCTCTATGGGGCACTGTACCCTATGTACCGTGGGTGCAGCACTGTACACTGTGTGGAGCACTGTACCCTGTGTGGAGCACTGTCCCCTGTGTGCAGCACTGTACACTGTTTGGAGGACTGTACCCTGTGTGCAGCACTGTACCCTGTGAGGAGCACTGTACCCTGTGTGGAGGACTGTACCCTGTGTGGAGCACTGTTCCCTGTGTGGAGGACTGTAACCTGCGAGGAGGTCTGTACCCTGAGTGCAGCACTGTACCCTATGTGTAGCACTGTATATTGTGTGCATCACTATAACCTGTGTACAGCACTGTACCCTGTGTGGAGGACTATGCCCTGTGTGCAGCCCTGTACCCTGTATGGAGCACTGTACCCTATATGCAGCACTGTACACACTGTGGAGGACTGTACCCCGTCTGCAGCACTGTACACTGTGTGGAGCACTGTACCCTGTGTGGAGCACTGTACCCTTTTTGGAGCACTGTAAACTGTGTGCAGCACGGTACACTGTGTGCAACACTGTATCCTGGGTGGAGCACTGTACCCTGTGTGGAGCACTGTACCCTGTGTGCAGCACTGTACCCTGGGTGGAGCACTGTATCCTGTGTGGATCATTGTATCCTGTGTGGAGCACTGTATCCTGTGTGGAGCAATGTACCGTGTATGCAGCACTGTACCCTCTGTGGAGCACTGTATCCTGTGTGGAGCATTGTACACTGTGTGGAGCTCTGCACCTTGTGTGCAGCACTATACACTGTGTGCTTCACTGTACCCTCTGTGTAGCACTGTACACTGTGGAGGAATGTACCCTGTCTGTAGGACTGAACACTGTGTGCAGCATTGTACCCTGTGTGGAGCACTGTACACTGTGTGGAGCACTGTACATTTTGTGGAGAAATGTACACTCTGTGGAGCACTGTACACTGTATGCAGCAATGTACCTAGCATGTAGGACTGTACCCTGTGTGGAGATCTGTACCCTGGGTGCAGAACTGCACCCTGTGTGGAGTGCTGTATCCTGTGTCCAGCACTGTACCCTGTGTGCAGCACTGTACCCTGTGTGGAGCACTGTATGCTGTGTGGAGCACTGTACCCTGTGTGGTGGACTGTACCCTCTGTGCATCACTGTAACCTGTGTGCAGCACTGTACCCTCTGTGAAGCACTGTACACTGTGTGCAGCACTGTACCCTGTGTGAAGCACTGTACACTGTGTGGAGCACTGTACCCTGTGTGGAGGACTGTATACTGTGTGCAGCACTGCACCCTGTGTGAAGCACTCTACACTGTGTGGAGCACTGTACCCTGTGTGGAGGATTTACACTTTGCGGAGGACTGTACCCTGTGTGCTGCACTGTACACTGTGTGGAGGACTGTACCTTGTGTGCAGCACTGTACCCGGTGTGGAGGAAAATACCCTGTGTGCAGCACTGTACCCTGTGTGGAGCAATGTACCGTGGGTGCAGCACTGTACACTGTGTGGAGCACTGTACCCTGTGTGGAGCACTGTACCCTTTTTGGAGCACTGTAAACTGTGTGCAGCACGGTACACTGTGTGCAACACTGTACCCTGGGTGGAGCACTGTACCCTGTGTGGAGCACTGTACCCTGTGTGCAGCACTGTACCCTGGGTGGAGCACTGTATCCTGTGTGGATCATTGTATCCTGTGTGGAGCACTGTATCCTGTGTGGAGCAATGTACCGTGTATGCAGCACTGTACCCTCTGTGGAGCACTGTATCCTGTGTGGAGCATTGTACACTGTGTGGAGCTCTGCACCTTGTGTGCAGCACTATACACTGTGTGCTTCACTGTACCCTCTGTGTAGCACTGTACACTGTGGAGGAATGTACCCTGTCTGTAGGACTGAACACTGTGTGCAGCATTGTACCCTGTGTGGAGCACTGTACACTGTGTGGAGCACTGTACATTTTGTGGAGAAATGTACACTCTGTGGAGCACTGTACACTGTATGCAGCAATGTACCTAGCGTGTAGGACTGTACCCTGTGTGGAGATCTGTACCCTGGGTGCAGAACTGCACCCTGTGTGGAGTGCTGTATCCTGTGTCCAGCACTGTACCCTGTGTGCAGCACTGTACCCTGTGTGGAGCACCGTATGCTGTGTGGAGCACTGTACCCTGTGTGGTGGACTGTACCCTCTGTGCATCACTGTAACCTGTGTGCAGCACTGTACCCTCTGTGAAGCACTGTACACTGTGTGCAGCACTGTACCCTGTATGAAGCACTGTACACTGTGTGGAGCACTGTACATTTTGTGGAGCACTGCACTCTCTGTGGAGTACTGTACCCTGCGTACAGCAGTGTTCCCTGTGTGCAGCTGTGCAACTTGTGTGGATCACTGTACCCACTGAGCCGGACTGTATCCTGTGTGGTGCACTGTACCCTGTGTGGAGGACTGTATACTGTGTGCAGCACTGCTCCCTGTGTGGAGCACTCTACACTGTGTGGAGCACTGTACCCTGTGTGGAGGATTTACACTTTGCGGAGGACTGTACCCTGTGTGCTGCACTGTACACTGTGTGGAGGACTGTACCTTGTGTGCAGCACTGTACCCAGTGTGGAGGAAAATACCCTGTGTGCAGCACTGTACCCTGTGTGGAGCACTGTACACTGTGTGCAGCACTGTATGCTGTGTGGAGCAATGTACCGTGGGTGCAGCACTGTACACTGTGTGGAGCACTGTACCCTTTTTGGAGCACTGTAAACTGTGTGCAGCACGGTACACTGTGTGCAACACTGTACCCTGGGTGGAGCACTGTACCCTGTGTGGAGCACTGTACCCTGTGTGCAGCACTGTACCCTGTGTGCAGCACTGTTGACTGTGTGGAGCTCTGCAAACTGTGTGGAGAACTGTACCCTCTGTGCAGGACTGCATTATGTGTGGAGCACTGTACCCTGTGTGGAGCACTGTACCCTGTGTGGAGCACTGTACCCTGTGTGCATCACTTTAAATTGTGTGGAGGACTGTACCCTGTGTGCAGCACTGTCCCCTGTGTGGAGAACTGTACCCTGTGTGCAGCACTGTACCCTGTGTGGAGGACTATGCCCTGTGTGCAGCACTGTACCCTGTATGGAGCACTGTACCCTATATGCAGCACTGCATCCTGTGTGGAGTACTGTACCCTGTGTGCAGCACGCTACCCTGTGTGCAATACTGTACCCTGTGTGCAGCACTCTACCCTTTGTGCAGCACAGTACCCTGTGTGGACGACTGTACCCTTTGTGCAACACTGTACCCTCTGTGTTGCACTGTACCCGGAGTGCAGCAATGTACCCTTTGTGGAGCACTGTACTCTGTGTCGAGGATTTTCCCTGTGTGAAGGACTGTACCCTGTGTGGAGCACTGTACACTGTGTGCAGCACTGTACCCTGGGTGCAGCACTGTACCCTGTGTGGAGCACTGTATCCTGTGTCCTGCACTACCCTTCGTGCAGCACTTTACACTGTGTGGAGCACTGTATCCTGTGTGCAGCACTACCCTGTGTGTAGCACTGTTCACTGTGTGCCGCACTGTACCCTGGGTGGAGCACTGTACCCTGTGTTGAGCACTGTACCCTCTGGCAGGACTGTATCCTCTGTGGAGCACTGTAGACTGTGTGGAGGACTGTATCCTGTATGGAGCACTGTACCCTGTGAGGAGGACTGTACCCTGTGTGCAGCACTGTTCACTGTGTGGAGCTCTGCAAACATTGTGGAGCACAGTACCCTCTGTGCAGGACTGTGTTCTGTGTGGAGCACTGTGCCCTGTATGGAGGACTGTACCCTATGTGGAGCAGTATACCCTGTGTGCAGCATTGCACCCTGCGTTGAGCACTGTACCCTGTGTGCAGCTCTCTACACTGTGTGCAGCACTGTTCCCTGTGTGGAGCTCTGCAACCTATGTGGAGCACTGTACCCTCTGGCAGGACTGTATCCTGTGTGGAGCACTGTAGACTGTGTGGAGGACTGTATACTGTATGGAGCACTGTACCCTGTGTGGAGCTCTGCAGCCTATGTGGAGCACTGTACCCTCTGGCAGGACTGTATCCTGTGTGAAGCACTGTATCCTGTGTGCAGCACTGTACCCTGTATGGAGCACTGTACCCTGTGTGCAGCATTGTACCATGTGTGGAGCACTCTACCCTGTGTGGAGCAATGTACCCTGTGTGGAGCAATGTACCCTGTGTGGAGCACTGTACTCTGTGTGCAGCACTGTAACCTGTGTGGAGGACTTTACCCTGTGTGCAGCACTGTACCCTGTGTGGAGGACTGTACTCTGTGTGCAGCACTGTAACCTGTGTGGAGCACTGTACCCTCTGTGCATCATTGTACCCTGTGCGGAGGACTGTACACTTTGTGTAGCACTGTACCCTGTGTGGTGCCCCGTATCTGGTGTGGCGCACTGTACCCTGTGTGGCGCACTGTACCCTGTGTGCAGCACTGTTGACTGTGTGGAGCTCTGCAAACTGTGTGGAGCACTGTAACCTCTGTGCAGGACTGCACTCTGTGTGGAGCACTGTACCCTGTGTGGAGGACTGTACCCTGTGTGGAGCACTGTACCCTGTGTTGAGCACTGTACCATCTGGCAGGACTGTATCCTGTGTGGAGCACTGTAGACTGTGTGGAGGACTGTATCCTGTATGGAGCACTGTACCCTGTGTGGAGCACTGTATCCTGTGTGGAGAAGTGTATCCTGCGTGGAAGGCTGTACCCTGTGAGGAGCACTGTACCCTGTGTGCAGCACTGTTCACTGTGTGGAGCTCTGCAAACATTGTGGAGCACAGTACCCTCTGTGCAGGACTGTATTCTGTGTGGAGCACTGTACCCTGTGTGGAGGACTGTACCCTATGTGGAGCAGTATACCCTGTGTGCAGCATTGCACCCTGTGTGGAGCACTGTACCCTGTGTGCAGCTCTCTACACTGTGTGCAGCACTGTTCCCTGTGTGGAGCTCTGCAACCTATGTGGAGCACTGTACCCTCTGGCAGGACTGTATCCTGTGTGGAGCACTGTAGACTGTGTGGAGGACTGTATACTGTATGGAGCACTGTACCCTGTGTGGAGTTCTGCAGCCTATGTGGAGCACTGTAATCTCTGGCAGGACTGTATCCTGTGTGCAGCACTGTACCCTGTATGGAGCACTGTACCCTGTGTGCAGCATTGTACCATGTGTGGAGCACTCTACCCTGTGTGCAGCACTGTATGCTGTGTGGAGGACTTTGCCCAGTGTGGAGGACTGTACCCTGTGTGCAGCACTGTGCCCAGTGTGGAGCAATGTACCCTGTGTGGAGCAATGTACCCTGTGTGGAGCACTGTACTCTGTGTGCAGCACTGTAACCTGTGTGGAGGACTTTACCCTGTGTGCAGCACTGTACCCTGTGTGGAGGACTGTAGACTGTGTGCAGCACTGTGCCCAGTGTGGAGCAATGTACCCTGTGTGGAGCACTGTACTCTGTGTGCAGCACTGTAACCTGTGTGGAGGACTTTACCCTCTGTGCATCATTGTACCCTGTGCGGAGGACTGTACACTTTGTGTAGCACTGTACCCTGTGTGGTGCACCGTATCTGGTGTGGCGCACTGTACCCTGTGTGCAGCACTGTTGACTGTGTGGAGCTCTGCAAACAGTGTGGAGCACTGACCCTCTGTGCAGGACTGCATTCCGTGTGGAGCACTGTACCCTGTGTGGAGGACTGTACCCTGTGTGGAGCACTGTACCCTGTGTGGAGCACTGTACCCTGTGTGGAGGACTATGCCCTGTGTGCAGCACTGCACCCTGTGTGGAGTACTGTACCCTTTGTGCAGCACCCTACCCTGTGTGCAATACTGTACCCTGTGTACAGCACTCTACCCTTTGTGCAGCACAGTACCCTGTGTGGATGACTGTACCCTGTGTGCAACACTGTACCCTCCGTGTTGCACTGTACCCGGAGTGCAGCAATGTACCCTTTGTGGAGCTCTGTACGCTGTGTGTAGGACTGTACCCTGTGTGCAGCAATGTACCCTGTGGAGCACTGTATCCTGTGTCCATAACTGTACCGTCTGTGCAGCACTTTACCCTGTGTGGAGCACAGTAACCAGTGTGCAGCACTGTACGCTGTGTAGAGGACTTTACCCAGTGTGGAGGATTGTACCCTGTGTGCAGCACTGTGTCCTGTGTGGAGCACTGCACCCTGTGTGGAATACTGTACCCTGTGTGCAGCACTGTAACCTGTGTGGAGGACTGTACACTGTGTGCAGCACTGTACCCTGTTTGGATGACTGTACCATGTGTGCAGCACTGTAGCCTGTGTGGAGCACTGTACCCTGTGGAGCACTGTTTGCTGTGTGGAGGACTGTACCCCGTGTGGAGAACTGTACCCTGTGTGCAGCATTGCACCGTGCATTGAGCACTGTACACTGTGTGGAGCACTGTACCCTGTGTGCAGCTTTGCACCCTGTGTGGAGGACTGTACCCTGTGTGGAGCACTGTACACTGTGTGCAGCACTGCACCCTGGATGCAGCACTGTACCCTGTGAGGAGCAAAGTATCCTGTGCCCAGTATTGTACCCTGTGTGCAGCATCCTACCCTGTGTGGAGCTCTGTATCCTGTGTCCAGCACTGTACCCTGTGTGGAGGACTCTACCCTGTGTGGAACACCATTCCCATTGCGTAGGACTGTACTCCGTCTGCAGCACTGTACCCTGTGTGGAGCAATGTACCCTCTGTGGAGCACTGTACTCTGGGTGCAGCACTGTATCCTGTGTGGAGCACTGTATCCTGTGTCCAGCACTACCCTGTGTGGAGCACTGTACACTGTGTGCAGCACTGTACCCTGTGTGGAGCACTGTACCCTGTGTGCAGCACATTAGCCGGTGTGGAGCAATGAAGCCTTTGTGCAGCACTGTACAGTATGTGCAGCAGTGTACACTGTGTGGAGCACTGTACACTGCGTGGAGCTCTGCAACCTATGTGGTGCTCTGTACCCTCTGGCAGGGCTGTAACCTGTATGGAGCAGTGTACCCTGTGTGGAGGACTCTACACTGCGTGCAGCACTGTACACTGTGTGGAGCTCTGCAAACTATGTGGAGATCTGTACCCTCTGCAGCACTGTATCCTGTATGGAGCAGTGTACCCTGTGTGGAGCACTGCACCCTGAGTGGAGAACTGTATCCTGTAGGGAGCAGTGTACCCTGTGTGGAGCACTGTACCCTGTGTGGAGGACTGTAGACTCTGTGGAGCACTGTATCCTGTGTGCAGCAGTGTACCCTGTGTGGAGGACTGTACCCTGTGTGCAGCACTGTACCCTGTGTGGAGGACTATGCCCTGTGTGCAGCCCTGTACCATGTAAGGAGCACTGTACCCTATATGAGGCACTGTACACACTGTGGAGGACTGTACCCTGTGTGCATCACTGTACCCTGTGTGGAGGACTGTACCCATTGTGCAACACTGTACCATCTGTGGTGCACTGTACCCGGAATGCAGCACTGTACCCTGTGTGCATCACAGTACACTGTGTGCAACACTGTTCCCTCTGAGGAGGACTGTACCCTGTGTGGAGGACTGTACCCTGTTTGGAGGACTGTACCCTGTGTGCAACACTGTACCCTGTGTGGAGCACTGTCCCCTGTGTGCAGCACTGTACACTGTTTGGAGGACTGTACCCTGTGTGCAGCACTGTACCCTGTGAGGAGCACTGTACCCTGTGTGGAGGACTGTACCCTGTGTGGAGCACTGTTCCCTGTGTGGAGGACTGTAACCTGCGAGGAGGTCTGTACCCTGAGTGCAGCACTGTACCCTATGTGTAGCACTGTATATTGTGTGCATCACTATAACCTGTGTACAGCACTGTACCCTGTGTGGAGGACTATGCCCTGTGTGCAGCCCTGTACCCTGTCTGGAGCACTGTACCCTATATGCAGCACTGTACACACTGTGGAGGACTGTACCCCGTCTGCAGCACTGTACCCTGTGTGCAGCACTGTACCCTGTGTGGAGCACTGTACCCTTTTTGGAGCACTGTAAACTGTGTGCAGCACGGTACACTGTGTGCAACACTGTATCCTGGGTGGAGCACTGTACCCTGTGTGGAGCACTGTACCCTGTGTGCAGCACTGTACCCTGGGTGGAGCACTGTATCCTGTGTGGATCATTGTATCCTGTGTGGAGCACTGTATCCTGTGTGGAGCAATGTACCGTGTATGCAGCACTGTACCCTCTGTGGAGCACTGTATCCTGTGTGGAGCATTGTACACTGTGTGGAGCTCTGCACCTTGTGTGCAGCACTATACACTGTGTGCTTCACTGTACCCTCTGTGTAGCACTGTACACTGTGGAGGAATGTACCCTGTCTGTAGGACTGAACACTGTGTGCAGCATTGTACCCTGTGTGGAGCACTGTACACTGTGTGGAGCACTGTACATTTTGTGGAGAAATGTACACTCTGTGGAGCACTGTACACTGTATGCAGCAATGTACCTAGCGTGTAGGACTGTACCCTGTGTGGAGATCTGTACCCTGGGTGCAGAACTGCACCCTGTGTGGAGTGCTGTATCCTGTGTCCAGCACTGTACCCTGTGTGCAGCACTGTACCCTGTGTGGAGCACTGTATGCTGTGTGGAGCACTGTACCCTGTGTGGTGGACTGTACCCTCTGTGCATCACTGTAACCTGTGTGCAGCACTGTACCCTCTGTGAAGCACTGTACACTGTGTGCAGCACTGTACACTGTGTGCAGCACTGTACCCTGTGTGAAGCACTGTACACTGTGTGGAGCACTGTACATTTTGTGGAGCACTGCACCCTCTGTGGAGTACTGTACCCTGCGTACAGCAGTGTTCCCTGTGTGCAGCTGTGCAACTTGTGTGGACCACTGTACCCACTGAGCCGGGCTGTATCCTGTGTGGTGCACTGTACCCTGTGTGGAGGACTGTATACTGTGTGCAGCACTGCTCCCTGTGTGGAGCACTCTACACTGTGTGGAGCACTGTACCCTGTGTGGAGGATTTACACTTTGCGGAGGACTGTACCCTGTGTGCTGCACTGTACACTGTGTGGAGGACTGTACCTTGTGTGCAGCACTGTACCCGGTGTGGAGGAAAATACCCTGTGTGTAGCACTGTACCCTGTGTGGAGCAATGTACCGTGGGTGCAGCACTGTACACTGTGTGGAGCACTGTACCCTGTGTGGAGCACTGTACCCTTTTTGGAGCACTGTAAACTGTGTGCAGCACGGTACACTGTGTGCAACACTGTACCCTGGGTGGAGCACTGTACCCTGTGTGGAGCACTGTACCCTGTGTGCAGCACTGTATCCTGGGTGGAGCACTGTATCCTGTGTGGATCATTGTATCCTGTGTGGAGCACTGTATCCTGTGTGGAGCAATGTACCGTGTATGCAGCACTGTACCCTCTGTGGAGCACTGTATCCTGTGTGGAGCATTGTACACTGTGTGGAGCTCTGCACCTTGTGTGCAGCACTATACACTGTGTGCTTCACTGTACCCTCTGTGTAGCACTGTACACTGTGGAGGAATGTACCCTGTCTGTAGGACTGAACACTGTGTGCAGCATTGTACCCTGTGTGGAGCACTGTACACTGTGTGGAGCACTGTACATTTTGTGGAGAAATGTACACTCTGTGGAGCACTGTACACTGTATGCAGCAATGTACCTAGCGTGTAGGACTGTACCCTGTGTGGAGATCTGTACCCTGGGTGCAGAACTGCACCCTGTGTGGAGTGCTGTATCCTGTGTCCAGCACTGTACCCTGTGTGCAGCACTGTACCCTGTGTGGAGCACAGTATGCTGTGTGGAGCACTGTACCCTGTGTGGTGGACTGTACCCTCTGTGCATCACTGTAACCTGTGTGCAGCACTGTACCCTCTGTGAAGCACTGTACACTGTGTGCAGCACTGTACCCTGTATGAAGCACTGTACACTGTGTGGAGCACTGTACATTTTGTGGAGCACTGCACTCTCTGTGGAGTACTGTACCCTGCGTACAGCAGTGTTCCCTGTGTGCAGCTGTGCAACTTGTGTGGAACACTGTACCCACTGAGCCGGACTGTATCCTGTGTGGTGCACTGTACCCTGTGTGGAGGACTGTATACTGTGTGCAGCACTGCTCCCTGTGTGGAGCACTCTACACTGTGTGGAGCACTGTACCCTGTGTGGAGGATTTACACTTTGCGGAGGACTGTACCCTGTGTGCTGCACTGTACACTGTGTGGAGGACTGTACCTTGTGTGCAGCACTGTACCCAGTGTGGAGGAAAATACCCTGTGTGCAGCACTGTACCCTGTGTGGAGCACTGTACACTGTGTGCAGCACTGTATGCTGTGTGGAGCAATGTACCGTGGGTGCAGCACTGTACACTGTGTGGAGCACTGTACCCTTTTTGGAGCACTGTAAACTGTGTGCAGCACGGTACACTGTGTGCAACACTGTACCCTGGGTGGAGCACTGTACCCTGTGTGGAGCACTGTACCCTGTGTGCAGCACTGTACCCTGTGTGCAGCACTGTTGACTGTGTGGAGCTCTGCAAACTGTGTGGAGAACTGTACCCTCTGTGCAGGACTGCATTATGTGTGGAGCACTGTACCCTGTGTGGAGCACTGTACCCTGTGTGGAGCACTGTACCCTGTGTGCATCACTTTAAATTGTGTGGAGGACTGTACCCTGTGTGCAGCACTGTCCCCTGTGTGGAGAACTGTACCCTGTGTGCAGCACTGTACCCTGTGTGGAGGACTATGCCCTGTGTGCAGCACTGTACCCTGTATGGAGCACTGTACCCTATATGCAGCACTGCATCCTGTGTGGAGTACTGTACCCTGTGTGCAGCACGCTACCCTGTGTGCAATACTGTACCCTGTGTGCAGCACTCTACCCTTTGTGCAGCACAGTACCCTGTGTGGACGACTGTACCCTTTGTGCAACACTGTACCCTCTGTGTTGCACTGTACCCGGAGTGCAACAATGTACCCTTTGTGGAGCACTGTACTCTGTGTCGAGGATTTTCCCTGTGTGAAGGACTGTACCCTGTGTGGAGCACTGTACACTGTGTGCAGCACTGCACCCTGGGTGCAGCACTGTAACCTGTGTGGAGCACTGTATCCTGTGTCCTGCACTACCCTGCGTGCATCACTTTACCCTGTGTGGAGCACTGTTCACTGTGTGCCGCACTGTACCCTGGGTGGAGCACTGTACCCTGTGTGCATCACCTTAGCCGGTGTGGAGCAATGAAGCCTTTGTGCAGCACTGTACCCTGTGTGCAGCACTGTACATTGTGTGGAGCACTGTACCCACTGTGGAGCACTGTACACTGTGTGGAGCACTGTACCCTGCGTGCAGCACATTAGTCGGTGTGGAGCAATGAAGCCTTTGTGCAGCACTGTACCCTGTGTGCAGCACTGTACACTGTGTGGAGCACTGTACCCTGTGTTGAGCACTGTACCCTCTGGCAGGACTGTATCCTCTGTGGAGCACTGTAGACTGTGTGGAGGACTGTATCCTGTATGGAGCACTGTACCCTGTGAGGAGCACTGTACCCTGTGTGCAGGACTGTGTTCTGTGTGGAGCACTGTACCCTGTATGGAGGACTGTACCCTATGTGGAGCAGTATACCCTGTGTGCATCATTGCACCCTGCGTTGAGCACTGTACCCTGTGTGCAGCTCTCTACACTGTGTGCAGCACTGTTCCCTGTGTGGAGCTCTGCAACCTATGTGGAGCACTGTACCCTCTGGCAGGACTGTATCCTGTGTGGAGCACTGTAGACTGTGTGGAGGACTGTATACTGTATGGAGCACTGTACCCTGTGTGGAGCTCTGCAGCCTATGTGGAGCACTGTACCCTCTGGCAGGACTGTATCCTGTGTGCAGCACTGTATCCTGTGTGCAGCACTGTACCCTGTATGGAGCACTGTACCCTGTGTGCAGCATTGTACCATGTGTGGAGCACTCTACCCTGTGTGGAGCAATGTACCCTGTGTGGAGCAATGTACCCTGTGTGGAGCACTGTACTCTGTGTGCAGCACTGTAACCTGTGTGGAGGACTTTACCCTGTGTGCAGCACTGTACCCTGTGTGGAGGACTGTACTCTGTGTGCAGCACTGTAACCTGTGTGGAGGACTTTACCCTCTGTGCATCATTGTACCCTGTGCGGAGGACTGTACACTTTGTGTAGCACTGTACCCTGTGTGGTGCCCCGTATCTGGTGTGGCGCACTGTACCCTGTGTGGCGCACTGTACCCTGTGTGCAGCACTGTTGACTGTGTGGAGCTCTGCAAACTGTGTGGAGCACTGTAACCTCTGTGCAGGACTGCACTCTGTGTGGAGCACTGTACCCTGTGTGGAGGACTGTACCCTGTGTGGAGCACTGTAGACTGTGTGGAGGACTGTATCCTGTATGGAGCACTGTACCCTGTGTGGAGCACTGTATCCTGTGTGGAGAAATGTATCCTGCGTGGAAGGCTGTACACTGTGAGGAGCACTGTACCCTGTGTGCAGCACTGTTCACTGTGTGAAGCTCTGCAAACATTGTGGAGCACAGTACCCTCTGTGCAGGACTGTATTCTGTGTGGAGCACTGTACCCTGTGTGGAGGACTGTACCCTATGTGGAGCACTATACCCTGTGTGCAGCATTGCACCCTGCGTTGAGCACTGTACCCTGTGTGCAGCTCTCTACACTGTGTGCAGCACTGTTCCCTGTGTGGAGCTCTGCAACCTATGTGGAGCACTGTACCCTCTGGCAGGACTGTATCCTGTGTGGAGCACTGTAGACTGTGTGGAGGACTGTATACTGTATGGAGCACTGTACCCTGTGTGGAGCTCTGCAGCCTATGTGGAACACTGTACCCTCTGGCAGGACTGTATCCTGTGTGGAGCACTGTACCCTGTATGGAGCACTGTACCCTGTGTGCAGCATTGTACCATGTGTGGAGCACTCTACCCTGTGTGCAGCACTGTATGCTGTGTGGAGGACTTTACCCAGTGTGGAGGACTGTACCCTGTGTGCAGCACTGTGCCCAGTGTGGAGCAATGTACCCTGTGTGGAGCAATGTACCCTGTGTGGAGCACTGTACTCTGTGTGCAGCACTGTAACCTGTGTGGAGGACTTTACCCTGTGTGCAGCACTGTACCCTGTGTGGAGGACTGTAGACTGTGTGCAGCACTGTGCCCAGTGTGGAGCAATGTACCCTGTGTGGAGCACTGTACTCTGTGTGCAGCACTGTAACCTGTGTGGAGGACTTTACCCTCTGTGCATCATTGTACCCTGTGCGGAGGACTGTACACTTTGTGTAGCACTGTACCCTGTGTGGTGCACCGTATCTGGTGTGGCGCACTGTACCCTGTGTGCAGCACTGTTGACTGTGTGGAGCTCTGCAAACAGTGTGGAGCACTGACCCTCTGTGCAGGACTGCATTCCGTGTGGAGCACTGTACCCTGTGTGGAGGACTGTACCCTGTGTGGAGCACTGTACCCTGTGTGGAGCACTGTACCCTGTGTGGAGGACTATGCCCTGTGTGCAGCACTGCACCCTGTGTGGAGTACTGTACCCTTTGTGCAGCACCCTACCCTGTGTGCAATACTGTACCCTGTGTACAGCACTCTACCCTTTGTGCAGCACAGTACCCTGTGTGGATGACTGTACCCTGTGTGCAACACTGTACCCTCCGTGTTGCACTGTACCCGGAGTGCAGCAATGTACCCTTTGTGGAGCTCTGTACGCTGTGTGTAGGACTGTACCCTGTGTGCAGCAATGTACCCTGTGGAGCACTGTATCCTGTGTCCATAACTGTACCGTGTGTGCAGCACTTTACCCTGTGTGGAGCACAGTAACCAGTGTGCAGCACTGTACGCTGTGTAGAGGACTTTACCCAGTGTGGAGGATTGTACCCTGTGTGCAGCACTGTGTCCTGTGTGGAGCACTGCACCCTGTGTGGAATACTGTACCCTGTGTGCAGCACTGTAACCTGTGTGGAGGACTGTACACTGTGTGCAGCACTGTACCCTGTTTGGATGACTGTACCGTGTGTGCAGCACTGTAGCCTGTGTGGAGCACTGTACCCTGTGGAGCACTGTTTGCTGTGTGGAGGACTGTACCCCGTGTGGAGAACTGTACCCTGTGTGCAGCATTGCACCATGCATTGAGCACTGTACACTGTGTGGAGCACTGTACCCTGTGTGCAGCTTTGCACCCTGTGTGGAGGACTGTACCCTGTGTGGAGCACTGTACACTGTGTGCAGCACTGCACCCTGGATGCAGCACTGTACCCTGTGAGGAGCAAAGTATCCTGTGCCCAGTATTGTACCCTGTGTGCAGCATCCTACCCTGTGTGGAGCTCTGTATCCTGTGTCCAGCACTGTACCCTGTGTGGAGGACTCTACCCTGTGTGGAACACCATTCCCATTGCGTAGGACTGTACTCCGTCTGCAGCACTGTACCCCGTGTGGAGCAATGTATCCTCTGTGGAGCACTGTACTCTGGGTGCAGCACTGTACCCTGTGTGGAGCACTGTATCCTGTGTCCAGCACTACCCTGTGTGGAGCACTGTACACTGTGTGCAGCACTGTACCCTGTGTGCAGCACATTAGCCGGTGTGGAGCAATGAAGCCTTTGTGCAGCACTGTACAGTATGTGCAGCAGTGTACACTGTGTGGAGCACTGTACACTGCGTGGAGCTCTGCAACCTATGTGGTGCTCTGTACCCTCTGGCAGGGCTGTAACCTGTATGGAGCAGTGTACCCTGTGTGGAGCACTGTACCCTGTGTGGAGGACTCTACACTGCGTGCAGCACTGTACACTGTGTGGAGCTCTGCAAACTATGTGGAGATCTGTACCCTCTGCAGCACTGTATCCTGTATGGAGCAGTGTACCCTGTGTGGAGCACTGCACCCTGAGTGGAGAACTGTATCCTGTAGGGAGCAGTGTACCCTGTGTGGAGCACTGTACCCTGTGTGGAGGACTGTAGACTCTGTGGAGCACTGTATCCTGTGTGCAGCAGTGTACCCTGTGTGGAGGACTGTACCCTGTGTGCAGCACTGTACCCTGTGTGGAGGACTATGCCCTGTGTGCAGCCCTGTACCATGTAAGGAGCACTGTACCCTATATGAGGCACTGTACACACTGTGGAGGACTGTACCCTGTGTGCATCACTGTACCCTGTGTGGAGGACTGTACCCATTGTGCAACACTGTACCATCTGTGGTGCACTGTACCCGGAATGCAGCACTGTACCCTGTGTGCATCACAGTACACTGTGTGCAACACTGTTCCCTCTGTGGAGGACTGTACCCTGTGTGGAGGACTGTACCCTGTTTGGAGGACTGTACCCTGTGTGCAACACTGTACCCTGTGTGGAGCACTGTCCCCTGTGTGCAGCACTGTACACTGTTTGGAGGACTGTACCCTGTGTGCAGCACTGTACCCTGTGAGGAGCACTGTACCCTGTGTGGAGGACTGTACCCTGTGTGGAGCACTGTTCCCTGTGTGGAGGACTGTAACCTGCGAGGAGGTCTGTACCCTGAGTGCAGCACTGTACCCTATGTGTAGCACTGTATATTGTGTGCATCACTATAACCTGTGTACAGCACTGTACCCTGTGTGGAGGACTATGCCCTGTGTGCAGCCCTGTACCCTGTATGGAGCACTGTACCCTATATGCAGCACTGTACACACTGTGGAGGACTGTACCCCGTCTGCAGCACTGTACCCTGTGTGCAGCACTGTACCCTGTGTGGAGCACTGTACCCTTTTTGGAGCACTGTAAACTGTGTGCAGCACGGTACACTGTGTGCAACACTGTACCCTGGGTGGAGCACTGTACCCTGTGTGGAGCACTGTACCCTGTGTGCAGCACTGTACCCTGGGTGGAGCACTGTATCCTGTGTGGATCATTGTATCCTGTGTGGAGCACAGTGTCCTGTGTGGAGCATTGTACACTGTGTGGAGCTCTGCACCTTGTGCGCAGCACTATACACTGTGTGCTTCACTGTACCCTCTGTGTAGCACTGTACACTGTGGAGGAATGTACCCTGTCTGTAGGACTGAACACTGTGTGCAGCATTGTACCCTGTGTGGAGAACTGTACACTGTGTGGAGCACTGTACATTTTGTGGAGAAATGTACACTCTGTGGAGCACTTTACACTGTATGCAGCAATGTACCTAGCATGTAGGACTGTACCCTGTGTGGAGATCTGTACCCTGGGTGCAGAACTGCACCCTGTGTGGAGTGCTGTATCCTGTGTCCAGCACTGTACCCTGTGTGCAGCACTGTATGCTGTGTGGAGCACTGTACCCTGTGTGGTGGACTGTACCCTCTGTGCATCACTGTAACCTGTGTGCAGCACTGTACCCTCTGTGAAGCACTGTACACTGTGTGCAGCACTGTACCCTGTGTGAAGCACTGTACACTGTGTGGAGCACTGTACATTTTGTGGAGCACTGCACCCTCTGTGGAGTACTGTACCCTGCGTACAGCAGTGTCCCCTGTGTGCAGCTGTGCAACTTGTGTGGACCACTGTACCCACTGAGCCGGACTGTATCCTGTGTGGTGCACTGTACCCTGTGTGGAGGACTGTATACTGTGTGCAGCACTGCTCCCTGTGTGGAGCACTCTACACTGTGTGGAGCACTGTACCCTGTGTGGAGGATTTACACTTTGCGGAGGACTGTACCCTGTGTGCTGCACTGTACACTGTGTGGAGGACTGTACCTTGTGTGCAGCACTGTACCCGGTGTGGAGGAAAATACCCTGTGTGCAGCACTGTACCCTGTGTGGAGCAATGTACCGTGGGTGCAGCACTGTACACTGTGTGGAGCACTGTACCCTGTGTGGAGCACTGTACCCTTTTTGGAGCACTGTAAACTGTGTGCAGCACGGTACACTGTGTGCAACACTGTACCCTGGGTGGAGCACTGTACCCTGTGTGGAGCACTGTACCCTGTGTGCAGCACTGTACCCTGGGTGGAGCACTGTATCCTGTGTGGATCATTGTATCCTGTGTGGAGCACTGTATCCTGTGTGGAGCAATGTACCATGTATGCAGCACTGTACCCTCTGTGGAGCACTGTATCCTGTGTGGAGCATTGTACACTGTGTGGAGCTCTGCACCTTGTGTGCAGCACTATACACTGTGTGCTTCACTGTACCCTCTGTGTAGCACTGTACACTGTGGAGGAATGTACCCTGTCTGTAGGACTGAACACTGTGTGCAGCATTGTACCCTGTGTGGAGCACTGTACACTGTGTGGAGCACTGTACATTTTGTGGAGAAATGTACACTCTGTGGAGCACTGTACACTGTATGCAGCAATGTACCTAGCGTGTAGGACTGTACCCTGTGTGGAGATCTGTACCCTGGGTGCAGAACTGCACCCTGTGTGGAGTGCTGTATCCTGTGTCCAGCACTGTACCCTGTGTGCAGCACTGTACCCTGTGTGGAGCACAGTATGCTGTGTGGAGCACTGTACCCTGTGTGGTGGACTGTACCCTCTGTGCATCACTGTAACCTGTGTGCAGCACTGTACCCTCTGTGAAGCACTGTACACTGTGTGCAGCACTGTACCCTGTATGAAGCACTGTACACTGTGTGGAGCACTGTACATTTTGTGGAGCACTGCACTCTCTGTGGAGTACTGTACCCTGCATACAGCAGTGTTCCCTGTGTGCAGCTGTGCAACTTGTGTGGAACACTGTACCCACTGAGCCGGACTGTATCCTGTGTGGTGCACTGTACCCTGTGTGGAGGACTGTATACTGTGTGCAGCACTGCTCCCTGTGTGGAGCACTCTACACTGTGTGGAGCACTGTACCCTGTGTGGAGGATTTACACTTTGCGGAGGACTGTACCCTGTGTGCTGCACTGTACACTGTGTGGAGGACTGTACCTTGTGTGCAGCACTGTACCCAGTGTGGAGGAAAATACCCTGTGTGCAGCACTGTACCCTGTGTGGAGCACTGTACACTGTGTGCAGCACTGTATGCTGTGTGGAGCAATGTACCGTGGGTGCAGCACTGTACACTGTGTGGAGCACTGTACCCTTTTTGGAGCACTGTAAACTGTGTGCAGCACGGTACACTGTGTGCAACACTGTACCCTGGGTGGAGCACTGTACCCTGTGTGGAGCACTGTACCCTGTGTGCAGCACTGTACCCTGTGTGCAGCACTGTTGACTGTGTGGAGCTCTGCAAACTGTGTGGAGAACTGTACCCTCTGTGCAGGACTGCATTATGTGTGGAGCACTGTACCCTGTGTGGAGCACTGTACCCTGTGTGGAGCACTTTAAATTGTGTGGAGGACTGTACCCTGTGTGCAGCACTGTCCCCTGTGTGGAGAACTGTACCCTGTGTGCAGCACTGTACCCTGTGTGGAGGACTATGCCCTGTGTGCAGCACTGTACCCTGTATGGAGCACTGTACCCTATATGCAGCACTGCATCCTGTGTGGAGTACTGTACCCTGTGTGCAGCACGCTACCCTGTGTGCAATACTGTACCCTGTGTGCAGCACTCTACCCTTTGTGCAGCACAGTACCCTGTGTGGACGACTGTACCCTTTGTGCAACACTGTACCCTCTGTGTTGCACTGTACCCGGAGTGCAGCAATGTAACCTTTGTGGAGCACTGTACTCTGTGTCGAGGATTTTCCCTGTGTGAAGGACTGTACCCTGTGTGGAGCACTGTACACTGTGTGCAGCACTGTACCCTGGGTGCAGCACTGTACCCTGTGTGGAGCACTGTATCCTGTGTCCTGCACTACCCTGCGTGCAGCACTTTACCCTGTGTGGAGCACTGTATCCTGTGTGCAGCACTACCCTGTGTGTAGCACTGTTCACTGTGTGCCGCACTGTACCCTGGGTGGAGCACTGTACCCTGTGTGCATCACCTTAGCCGGTGTGGAGCAATGAAGCCTTTGTGCAGCACTGTACCCTGTGTGGTGGACTGTACCCTCTGTGCATCACTGTAACCTGTGTGCAGCACTGTACCCTCTGTGAAGCACTGTACACTGTGTGCAGCACTGTACACTGTGTGGAGCACTGTACATTTTGTGGAGCACTGCACCCTCTGTGGAGTACTGTACCCTGCGTACAGCAGTGTTCCCTGTGTGCAGCTGTGCAACTTGTGTGGACCACTGTACCCACTGAGCCGGGCTGTATCCTGTGTGGTGCACTGTACCCTGTGTGGAGGACTGTATACTGTGTGCAGCACTGCACCCTGTGTGGAGCACTCTACACTGTGTGGAGCACTGTACCCTGTGTGGAGGATTTACACTTTGCGGAGGACTGTACCCTGTGTGCTGCACTGTACACTGTGTGGAGGACTGTACCTTGTGTGCAGCACTGTACCCGGTGTGGAGGAAAATACCCTGTGTGCAGCACTGTACCCTGTGTGGAGCAATGTACCGTGGGTGCAGCGCTGTACACTGTGTGGAGCACTGTACCCTGTGTGGAGCACTGTACCCTTTTTGGAGCACTGTAAACTGTGTGCAGCACGGTACACTGTGTGCAACACTGTACCCTGGGTGGAGCACTGTACCCTGTGTGGAGCACTGTACCCTGTGTGCAGCACTGTACCCTGGGTGGAGCACTGTATCCTGTGTGGATCATTGTATCCTGTGTGGAGCACTGTATCCTGTGTGGAGCAATGTACCGTGTATGCAGCACTGTACCCTCTGTGGAGCACTGTATCCTGTGTGGAGCATTGTACACTGTGTGGAGCTCTGCACCTTGTGTGCAGCACTATACACTGTGTGCTTCACTGTACCCTCTGTGTAGCACTGTACACTGTGGAGGAATGTACCCTGTCTGTAGGACTGAACACTGTGTGCAGCATTGTACCCTGTGTGGAGCACTGTACACTGTGTGGAGCACTGTACATTTTGTGGAGAAATGTACACTCTGTGGAGCACTGTACACTGTATGCAGCAATGTACCTAGCGTGTAGGACTGTACCCTGTGTGGAGATCTGTACCCTGGGTGCAGAACTGCACCCTGTGTGGAGTGCTGTATCCTGTGTCCAGCACTGTACCCTGTGTGCAGCACTGTACCCTGTGTGGAGCACAGTATGCTGTGTGGAGCACTGTACCCTGTGTGGTGGACTGTACCCTCTGTGCATCACTGTAACCTGTGTGCAGCACTGTACCCTCTGTGAAGCACTGTACACTGTGTGCAGCACTGTACCCTGTATGAAGCACTGTACACTGTGTGGAGCACTGTACATTTTGTGGAGCACTGCACTCTCTGTGGAGTACTGTACCCTGCATACAGCAGTGTTCCCTGTGTGCAGCTGTGCAACTTGTGTGGAACACTGTACCCACTGAGCCGGACTGTATCCTGTGTGGTGCACTGTACCCTGTGTGGAGGACTGTATACTGTGTGCAGCACTGCTCCCTGTGTGGAGCACTCTACACTGTGTGGAGCACTGTACCCTGTGTGGAGGATTTACACTTTGCGGAGGACTGTACCCTGTGTGCTGCACTGTACACTGTGTGGAGGACTGTACCTTGTGTGCAGCACTGTACCCAGTGTGGAGGAAAATACCCTGTGTGCAGCACTGTACCCTGTGTGGAGCACTGTACACTGTGTGCAGCACTGTATGCTGTGTGGAGCAATGTACCGTGGGTGCAGCACTGTACACTGTGTGGAGCACTGTACCCTTTTTGGAGCACTGTAAACTGTGTGCAGCACGGTACACTGTGTGCAACACTGTACCCTGGGTGGAGCACTGTACCCTGTGTGGAGCACTGTACCCTGTGTGCAGCACTGTACCCTGTGTGCAGCACTGTTGACTGTGTGGAGCTCTGCAAACTGTGTGGAGAACTGTACCCTCTGTGCAGGACTGCATTATGTGTGGAGCACTGTACCCTGTGTGGAGCACTGTACCCTGTGTGCATCACTTTAAATTGTGTGGAGGACTGTACCCTGTGTGCAGCACTGTCCCCTGTGTGGAGAACTGTACCCTGTGTGCAGCACTGTACCCTGTGTGGAGGACTATGCCCTGTGTGCAGCACTGTACCCTGTATGGAGCACTGTACCCTATATGCAGCACTGCATCCTGTGTGGAGTACTGTACCCTGTGTGCAGCACGCTACCCTGTGTGCAATACTGTACCCTGTGTGCAGCACTCTACCCTTTGTGCAGCACAGTACCCTGTGTGGACGACTGTACCCTTTGTGCAACACTGTACCCTCTGTGTTGCACTGTACCCGGAGTGCAGCAATGTACCCTTTGTGGAGCACTGTACTCTGTGTCGAGGATTTTCCCTGTGTGAAGGACTGTACCCTGTGTGGAGCACTGTACACTGTGTGCAGCACTGTACCCTGGGTGCAGCACTGTACCCTGTGTGGAGCACTGTATCCTGTGTCCTGCACTACCCTGCGTGCAGCACTTTACCCTGTGTGGAGCACTGTATCCTGTGTGCAGCACTACCCTGTGTGTAGCACTGTTCACTGTGTGCCGCACTGTACCCTGGGTGGAGCACTGTACCCTGTGTGCATCACCTTAGCCGGTGTGGAGCAATGAAGCCTTTGTGCAGCACTGTACCCTGTGTGCAGCACTGTACATTGTGTGGAGCACTGTACCCACTGTGGAGCACTGTACACTGTGTGGAGCACTGTACCCTGCGTGCAGCACATTAGTCGGTGTGGAGCAATGAAGCCTTTGTGCAGCACTGTACCCTGTGTGCAGCACTGTACACTGTGTGGAGCACTGTACCCTGTGTTGAGCACTGTACCCTCTGGCAGGACTGTATCCTCTGTGGAGCACTGTAGACTGTGTGGAGGACTGTATCCTGTATGGAGCACTGTACCCTGTGAGGAGCACTGTACCCTGTGTGCAGCACTGTTCACTGTGTGGAGCTCTGCAAACATTGTGGAGCACAGTACCCTCTGTGCAGGACTGTGTTCTGTGTGGAGCACTGTACCCTGTATGGAGGACTGTACCCTATGTGGAGCAGTATACCCTGTGTGCAGCATTGCACCCTGCGTTGAGCACTGTACCCTGTGTGCAGCTCTCTACACTGTGTGCAGCACTGTTCCCTGTGTGGAGCTCTGCAACCTATGTGGAGCACTGTACCCTCTGGCAGGACTGTATCCTGTGTGGAGCACTGTAGACTGTGTGGAGGACTGTATACTGTATGGAGCACTGTACCCTGTGTGGAGCTCTGCAGCCTATGTGGAGCACTGTACCCTCTGGCAGGACTGTATCCTGTGTGAAGCACTGTATCCTGTGTGCAGCACTGTACCCTGTATGGAGCACTGTACCCTGTGTGCAGCATTGTACCATGTGTGGAGCACTCTACCCTGTGTGGAGCAATGTACCCTGTGTGGAGCAATGTACCCTGTGTGGAGCACTGTACTCTGTGTGCAGCACTGTAACCTGTGTGGAGGACTTTACCCTGTGTGCAGCACTGTACCCTGTGTGGAGGACTGTACTCTGTGTGCAGCACTGTAACCTGTGTGGAGGACTTTACCCTCTGTGCATCATTGTACCCTGTGCGGAGGACTGTACACTTTGTGTAGCACTGTACCCTGTGTGGTGCCCCGTATCTGGTGTGGCGCACTGTACCCTGTGTGGCGCACTGTACCCTGTGTGCAGCACTGTTGACTGTGTGGAGCTCTGCAAACTGTGTGGAGCACTGTAACCTCTGTGCAGGACTGCACTCTGTGTGGAGCACTGTACCCTGTGTGGAGGACTGTACCCTGTGTGGAGCACTGTACCCTGTGTTGAGCACTGTACCCTCTGGCAGGACTGTATCCTGTGTGGAGCACTGTAGACTGTGTGGAGGACTGTATCCTGTATGGAGCACTGTACCCTGTGTGGAGCACTGTATCCTGTGTGGAGAAATGTATCCTGCGTGGAAGGCTGTACCCTGTGAGGAGCACTGTACCCTGTGTGCAGCACTGTTCCCTGTGTGGAGCTCTGCAACCTATGTGGAGCACTGTACCCTCTGGCAGGACTGTATCCTGTGTGGAGCACTGTAGACTGTGTGGAGGACTGTATACTGTATGGAGCACTGTACCCTGTGTGGAGTTCTGCAGCCTATGTGGAGCACTGTAATCTCTGGCAGGACTGTATCCTGTGTGGAGCACTGTAGACTGTGTGGAGGACTGTATACTGTATGGAGCACTGTACCCTGTGTGGAGCTCTGCAGCCTATGTGGAACACTGTACCCTCTGGCAGGACTGTATCCTGTGTGCAGCACTGTACCCTGTATGGAGCACTCTACCCTGTGTGCAGCATTGTACCATGTGTGGAGCACTCTACCCTGTGTGCAGCACTGTATGCTGTGTGGAGGACTTTGCCCAGTGTGGAGGACTGTACCCTGTGTGCAGCACTGTGCCCAGTGTGGAGCAATGTACCCTGTGTGGAGCAATGTACCCTGTGTGGAGCACTGTACTCTGTGTGCAGCACTGTAACCTGTGTGGAGGACTTTACCCTGTGTGCAGCACTGTACCCTGTGTGGAGGACTGTAGACTGTGTGCAGCACTGTGCCCAGTGTGGAGCAATGTACCCTGTGTGGAGCACTGTACTCTGTGTGCAGCACTGTAACCTGTGTGGAGGACTTTACCCTCTGTGCATCATTGTACCCTGTGCGGAGGACTGTACACTTTGTGTAGCACTGTACCCTGTGTGGTGCACCGTATCTGGTGTGGCGCACTGTACCCTGTGTGCAGCACTGTTGACTGTGTGGAGCTCTGCAAACAGTGTGGAGCACTGACCCTCTGTGCAGGACTGCATTCCGTGTGGAGCACTGTACCCTGTGTGGAGGACTGTACCCTGTGTGGAGCACTGTACCCTGTGTGGAGCACTGTACCCTGTGTGGAGGACTATGCCCTGTGTGCAGCACTGCACCCTGTGTGGAGTACTGTACCCTTTGTGCAGCACCCTACCCTGTGTGCAATACTGTACCCTGTGTACAGCACTCTACCCTTTGTGCAGCACAGTACCCTGTGTGGATGACTGTACCCTGTGTGCAACACTGTACCCTCCGTGTTGCACTGTACCCGGAGTGCAGCAATGTACCCTTTGTGGAGCTCTGTACGCTGTGTGTAGGACTGTACCCTGTGTGCAGCAATGTACCCTGTGGAGCACTGTATCCTGTGTCCATAACTGTACCGTGTGTGCAGCACTTTACCCTGTGTGGAGCACAGTAACCAGTGTGCAGCACTGTACGCTGTGTAGAGGACTTTACCCAGTGTGGAGGATTGTACCCTGTGTGCAGCACTGTGTCCTGTGTGGAGCACTGCACCCTGTGTGGAATACTGTACCCTGTGTGCAGCACTGTAACCTGTGTGGAGGACTGTACACTGTGTGCAGCACTGTACCCTGTTTGGATGACTGTACCGTGTGTGCAGCACTGTAGCCTGTGTGGAGCACTGTACCCTGTGGAGCACTGTTTGCTGTGTGGAGGACTGTACCCCGTGTGGAGAACTGTACCCTGTGTGCAGCATTGCACCGTGCATTGAGCACTGTACACTGTGTGGAGCACTGTACCCTGTGTGCAGCTTTGCACCCTGTGTGGAGGACTGTACCCTGTGTGGAGCACTGTACACTGTGTGCAGCACTGCACCCTGGATGCAGCACTGTACCCTGTGAGGAGCAAAGTATCCTGTGCCCAGTATTGTACCCTGTGTGCAGCATCCTACCCTGTGTGGAGCTCTGTATCCTGTGTCCAGCACTGTACCCTGTGTGGAGGACTCTACCCTGTGTGGAACACCATTCCCATTGCGTAGGACTGTACTCCGTCTGCAGCACTGTACCCTGTGTGGAGCAATGTACCCTCTGTGGAGCACTGTACTCTGGGTGCAGCACTGTACCCTGTGTGGAGCACTGTATCCTGTGTCCAGCACTACCCTGTGTGGAGCACTGTACACTGTGTGCAGCACTGTACCCTGTGTGGAGCACTGTACCCTGTGTGCAGCACATTAGCCGGTGTGGAGCAATGAAGCCTTTGTGCAGCACTGTACAGTATGTGCAGCAGTGTACACTGTGTGGAGCACTGTACACTGCGTGGAGCTCTGCAACCTATGTGGTGCTCTGTACCCTCTGGCAGGGCTGTAACCTGTATGGAGCAGTGTACCCTGTGTGGAGCACTGTACCCTGTGTGGAGGACTCTACACTGCGTGCAGCACTGTACACTGTGTGGAGCTCTGCAAACTATGTGGAGATCTGTACCCTCTGCAGCACTGTATCCTGTATGGAGCAGTGTACCCTGTGTGGAGCACTGCACCCTGAGTGGAGAACTGTATCCTGTAGGGAGCAGTGTACCCTGTGTGGAGCACTGTACCCTGTGTGGAGGACTGTAGACTCTGTGGAGCACTGTATCCTGTGTGCAGCAGTGTACCCTGTGTGGAGGACTGTACCCTGTGTGCAGCACTGTACCCTGTGTGGAGGACTATGCCCTGTGTGCAGCCCTGTACCATGTAAGGAGCACTGTACCCTATATGAGGCACTGTACACACTGTGGAGGACTGTACCCTGTGTGCATCACTGTACCCTGTGTGGAGGACTGTACCCATTGTGCAACACTGTACCATCTGTGGTGCACTGTACCCGGAATGCAGCACTGTACCCTGTGTGCATCACAGTACACTGTGTGCAACACTGTTCCCTCTGTGGAGGACTGTACCCTGTGTGGAGGACTGTACCCTGTTTGGAGGACTGTACCCTGTGTGCAACACTGTACCCTGTGTGGAGCACTGTCCCCTGTGTGCAGCACTGTACACTGTTTGGAGGACTGTACCCTGTGTGCAGCACTGTACCCTGTGAGGAGCACTGTACCCTGTGTGGAGGACTGTACCCTGTGTGGAGCACTGTTCCCTGTGTGGAGGACTGTAACCTGCGAGGAGGTCTGTACCCTGAGTGCAGCACTGTACCCTATGTGTAGCACTGTATATTGTGTGCATCACTATAACCTGTGTACAGCACTGTACCCTGTGTGGAGGACTATGCCCTGTGTGCAGCCCTGTACCCTGTATGGAGCACTGTACCCTATATGCAGCACTGTACACACTGTGGAGGACTGTACCCCGTCTGCAGCACTGTACCCTGTGTGCAGCACTGTACCCTGTGTGGAGCACTGTACCCTTTTTGGAGCACTGTAAACTGTGTGCAGCACGGTACACTGTGTGCAACACTGTACCCTGGGTGGAGCACTGTACCCTGTGTGGAGCACTGTACCCTGTGTGCAGCACTGTACCCTGGGTGGAGCACTGTATCCTGTGTGGATCATTGTATCCTGTGTGGAGCACAGTGTCCTGTGTGGAGCATTGTACACTGTGTGGAGCTCTGCACCTTGTGCGCAGCACTATACACTGTGTGCTTCACTGTACCCTCTGTGTAGCACTGTACACTGTGGAGGAATGTACCCTGTCTGTAGGACTGAACACTGTGTGCAGCATTGTACCCTGTGTGGAGAACTGTACACTGTGTGGAGCACTGTACATTTTGTGGAGAAATGTACACTCTGTGGAGCACTGTACACTGTATGCAGCAATGTACCTAGCATGTAGGACTGTACCCTGTGTGGAGATCTGTACCCTGGGTGCAGAACTGCACCCTGTGTGGAGTGCTGTATCCTGTGTCCAGCACTGTACCCTGTGTGCAGCACTGTACCCTGTGTGGAGCACTGTATGCTGTGTGGAGCACTGTACCCTGTGTGGTGGACTGTACCCTCTGTGCATCACTGTAACCTGTGTGCAGCACTGTACCCTCTGTGAAGCACTGTACACTGTGTGCAGCACTGTACCCTCTGTGAAGCACTGTACACTGTGTGCAGCACTGTACACTGTGTGCCGCACTGTACATTTTGTGGAGCACTGCACCCTCTGTGGAGTTCTGTACCCTGCGTACAGCAGTGTTCCCTGTGTGCAGCTGTGCAACTTGTGTGGAACACTGTACCCACTGAGCCGGGCTGTATCCTGTGTGGTGCACTGTACCCTGTGTGGAGGACTGTATATTGTGTGCAGCACTGCACCCTGTGTGGAGCACTCTACACTGTGTGGAGCACTGTACCCTGTGTGGAGGATTTACACTTTGCGGAGGACTGTACCCTGTGTGCTGCACTGTACACTGTGTGGAGGACTGTACCTTGTGTGCAGCACTGTACCCGGTGTGGAGTAAAATACCCTGTGTGCAGCACTGTACCCTGTGTGGAGCAATGTACCGTGGGTGCAGCACTGTACACTGTGTGGAGCACTGTACCCTGTGTGGAGCACTGTACCCTTTTTGGAGCACTGTAAACTGTGTGCAGCACGGTACACTGTGTGCAACACTGTACCCTGGGTGGAGCACTGTACCCTGTGTGGAGCACTGTACCCTGTGTGCAGCACTGTACCCTGGATGGAGCACTGTATCCTGTGTGGATCATTGTATCCTGTGTGGAGCACTGTATCCTGTGTGGAGCAATGTACCGTGTATGCAGCACTGTACCCTCTGTGGAGCACTGTATCCTGTGTGGAGCATTGTACACTGTGTGGAGCTCTGCACCTTGTGTGCAGCACTATACACTGTGTGCTTCACTGTACCCTCTGTGTAGCACTGTACACTGTGGAGGAATGTACCCTGTCTGTAGGACTGAACACTGTGTGCAGCATTGTACCCTGTGTGGAGCACTGTACACTGTGTGGAGCACTGTACATTTTGTGGAGAAATGTACACTCTGTGGAGCACTGTACACTGTATGCAGCAATGTACCTAGCATGTAGCACTGTACCCTGTGTGGAGGACTGTATACTGTGTGCAGCACTGCTCCCTGTGTGGAGCACTCTACACTGTGTGGAGCACTGTACCCTGTGTGGAGGATTTACACTTTGCGGAGGACTGTACCCTGTGTGCTGCACTGTACACTGTGTGGAGGACTGTACCTTGTGTGCAGCACTGTACCCAGTGTGGAGGAAAATACCCTGTGTGCAGCACTGTACCCTGTGTGGAGCACTGTACACTGTGTGCAGCACTGTATGCTGTGTGGAGCAATGTACCGTGGGTGCAGCACTGTACACTGTGTGGAGCACTGTACCCTTTTTGGAGCACTGTAAACTGTGTGCAGCACGGTACACTGTGTGCAACACTGTACCCTGGGTGGAGCACTGTACCCTGTGTGGAGCACTGTACCCTGTGTGCAGCACTGTACCCTGTGTGCAGCACTGTTGACTGTGTGGAGCTCTGCAAACTGTGTGGAGAACTGTACCCTCTGTGCAGGACTGCATTATGTGTGGAGCACTGTACCCTGTGTGGAGCACTGTACCCTGTGTGCATCACTTTAAATTGTGTGGAGGACTGTACCCTGTGTGCAGCACTGTCCCCTGTGTGGAGAACTGTACCCTGTGTGCAGCACTGTACCCTGTGTGGAGGACTATGCCCTGTGTGCAGCACTGTACCCTGTATGGAGCACTGTACCCTATATGCAGCACTGCATCCTGTGTGGAGTACTGTACCCTGTGTGCAGCACGCTACCCTGTGTGCAATACTGTACCCTGTGTGCAGCACTCTACCCTTTGTGCAGCACAGTACCCTGTGTGGACGACTGTACCCTTTGTGCAACACTGTACCCTCTGTGTTGCACTGTACCCGGAGTGCAGCAATGTAACCTTTGTGGAGCACTGTACTCTGTGTCGAGGATTTTCCCTGTGTGAAGGACTGTACCCTGTGTGGAGCACTGTACCCTGTGTGGAGCACTGTATCCTGTGTCCTGCACTACCCTGCGTGCAGCACTTTACCCTGTGTGGAGGACTGTATCCTGTGTGCAGCACTACCCCGTGTGTAGCACTGTTCACTGTGTGCCGCACTGTACCCTGGGTGGAGCACTGTACCCTGTGTGCATCACCTTAGCCGGTGTGGAGCAATGAAGCCTTTGTGCAGCACTGTACCCTGTGTGCAGCACTGTACATTGTGTGGAGCACTGTACCCACTGTGGAGCACTGTACCCTGCGTGCAGCACATTAGTCGGTGTGGAGCAATGAAGCCTTTGTGCAGCACTGTACCCTGTGTGCAGCACTGTACACTGTGTGGAGCACTGTACCCTGTGTTGAGCACTGTACCCTCTGGCAGGACTGTATCCTCTGTGGAGCACTGTAGACTGTGTGGAGGACTGTATCCTGTATGGAGCACTGTACCCTGTGAGGAGCACTGTACCCTGTGTGCAGCACTGTTCACTGTGTGGAGCTCTGCAAACATTGTGGAGCACAGTACCCTCTGTGCAGGACTGTGTTCTGTGTGGAGCACTGTACCCTGTATGGAGGACTGTACCCTATGTGGAGCAGTATACCCTGTGTGCAGCATTGCACCCTGCGTTGAGCACTGTACCCTGTGTGCAGCTCTCTACACTGTGTGCAGCACTGTTCCCTGTGTGGAGCTCTGCAACCTATGTGGAGCACTGTACCCTCTGGCAGGACTGTATCCTGTGTGGAGCACTGTAGACTGTGTGGAGGACTGTATACTGTATGGAGCACTGTACCCTGTGTGGAGCTCTGCAGCCTATGTGGAGCACTGTACCCTCTGGCAGGACTGTATCCTGTGTGAAGCACTGTATCCTGTGTGCAGCACTGTACCCTGTATGGAGCACTGTACCCTGTGTGCAGCATTGTACCATGTGTGGAGCACTCTACCCTGTGTGGAGCAATGTACCCTGTGTGGAGCAATGTACCCTGTGTGGAGCACTGTACTCTGTGTGCAGCACTGTAACCTGTGTGGAGGACTTTACCCTGTGTGCAGCACTGTACCCTGTGTGGAGGACTGTACTCTGTGTGCAGCACTGTAACCTGTGTGGAGGACTTTACCCTCTGTGCATCATTGTACCCTGTGCGGAGGACTGTACACTTTGTGTAGCACTGTACCCTGTGTGGTGCCCCGTATCTGGTGTGGCGCACTGTACCCTGTGTGGCGCACTGTACCCTGTGTGCAGCACTGTTGACTGTGTGGAGCTCTGCAAACTGTGTGGAGCACTGTAACCTCTGTGCAGGACTGCACTCTGTGTGGAGCACTGTACCCTGTGTGGAGGACTGTACACTGTGTGGAGCACTGCAGACTGTGTGGAGGACTGTATCCTGTATGGAGCACTGTACCCTGTGTGGAGCACTGTATCCTGTGTGGAGAAATGTATCCTGCGTGGAAGGCTGTACCCTGTGAGGAGCACTGTACCCTGTGTGCAGCACTGTTCACTGTGTGAAGCTCTGCAAACATTGTGGAGCACAGTACCCTCTGTGCAGGACTGTATTCTGTGTGGAGCACTGTACCCTGTGTGGAGGACTGTACCCTATGTGGAGCACTGTACCCTGTGTGCAGCATTGCACCCTGCGTTGAGCACTGTACCCTGTGTGCAGCTCTCTACACTGTGTGCAGCACTGTTCCCTGTGTGGAGCTCTGCAACCTATGTGGAGCACTGTACCCTCTGGCAGGACTGTATCCTGTGTGGAGCACTGTAGACTGTGTGGAGGACTGTATACTGTATGGAGCACTGTACCCTGTGTGGAGCTCTGCAGCCTATGTGGAACACTGTACCCTCTGGCAGGACTGTATCCTGTGTGCAGCACTGTACCCTGTATGGAGCACTGTACCCTGTGTGCAGCATTGTACCATGTGTGGAGCACTCTACCCTGTGTGCAGCACTGTATGCTGTGTGGAGGACTTTACCCAGTGTGGAGGACTGTACCCTGTGTGCAGCACTGTGCCCAGTGTGGAGCAATGTACCCTGTGTGGAGCAATGTACCCTGTGTGGAGCACTGTACTCTGTGTGCAGCACTGTAACCTGTGTGGAGGACTTTACCCTGTGTGCAGCACTGTACCCTGTGTGGAGGACTGTAGACTGTGTGCAGCACTGTGCCCAGTGTGGAGCAATGTACCCTGTGTGGAGCACTGTACTCTGTGTGCAGCACTGTAACCTGTGTGGAGGACTTTACCCTCTGTGCATCATTGTACCCTGTGCGGAGGACTGTACACTTTGTGTAGCACTGTACCCTGTGTGGTGCACCGTATCTGGTGTGGCGCACTGTACCCTGTGTGCAGCACTGTTGACTGTGTGGAGCTCTGCAAACAGTGTGGAGCACTGACCCTCTGTGCAGGACTGCATTCCGTGTGGAGCACTGTACCCTGTGTGGAGGACTGTACCCTGTGTGGAGCACTGTACCCTGTGTGGAGCACTGTACCCTGTGTGGAGGACTATGCCCTGTGTGCAGCACTGCACCCTGTGTGGAGTACTGTACCCTTTGTGCAGCACCCTACCCTGTGTGCAATACTGTACCCTGTGTACAGCACTCTACCCTTTGTGCAGCACAGTACCCTGTGTGGATGACTGTACCCTGTGTGCAACACTGTACCCTCCGTGTTGCACTGTACCCGGAGTGCAGCAATGTACCCTTTGTGGAGCTCTGTACGCTGTGTGTAGGACTGTACCCTGTGTGCAGCAATGTACCCTGTGGAGCACTGTATCCTGTGTCCATAACTGTACCGTGTGTGCAGCACTTTACCCTGTGTGGAGCACAGTAACCAGTGTGCAGCACTGTACGCTGTGTAGAGGACTTTACCCAGTGTGGAGGATTGTACCCTGTGTGCAGCACTGTGTCCTGTGTGGAGCACTGCACCCTGTGTGGAATACTGTACCCTGTGTGCAGCACTGTAACCTGTGTGGAGGACTTTACCCTCTGTGCATCATTGTACCCTGTGCGGAGGACTGTACACTTTGTGTAGCACTGTACCCTGTGTGGTGCCCCGTATCTGGTGTGGCGCACTGTACCCTGTGTGGCGCACTGTACCCTGTGTGCAGCACTGTTGACTGTGTGGAGCTCTGCAAACTGTGTGGAGCACTGTAACCTCTGTGCAGGACTGCACTCTGTGTGGAGCACTGTACCCTGTGTGGAGGACTGTACACTGTGTGGAGCACTGCAGACTGTGTGGAGGACTGTATCCTGTATGGAGCACTGTACCCTGTGTGGAGCACTGTATCCTGTGTGGAGAAATGTATCCTGCGTGGAAGGCTGTACACTGTGAGGAGCACTGTACCCTGTGTGCAGCACTGTTCACTGTGTGAAGCTCTGCAAACATTGTGGAGCACAGTACCCTCTGTGCAGGACTGTATTCTGTGTGGAGCACTGTACCCTGTGTGGAGGACTGTACCCTATGTGGAGCACTGTACCCTGTGTGCAGCATTGCACCCTGCGTTGAGCACTGTACCCTGTGTGCAGCTCTCTACACTGTGTGCAGCACTGTTCCCTGTGTGGAGCTCTGCAACCTACGTGGAGCACTGTACCCTCTGGCAGGACTGTATCCTGTGTGGAGCACTGTAGACTGTGTGGAGGACTGTATACTGTATGGAGCACTGTACCCTGTGTGGAGCTCTGCAGCCTATGTGGAACACTGTACCCTCTGGCAGGACTGTATCCTGTGTGCAGCACTGTACCCTGTATGGAGCACTGTACCCTGTGTGCAGCATTGTACCATGTGTGGAGCACTCTACCCTGTGTGCAGCACTGTATGCTGTGTGGAGGACTTTACCCAGTGTGGAGGACTGTACCCTGTGTGCAGCACTGTGCCCAGTGTGGAGCAATGTACCCTGTGTGGAGCAATGTACCCTGTGTGGAGCACTGTACTCTGTGTGCAGCACTGTAACCTGTGTGGAGGACTTTACCCTGTGTGCAGCACTGTACCCTGTGTGGAGGACTGTAGACTGTGTGCAGCACTGTGCCCAGTGTGGAGCAATGTACCCTGTGTGGAGCACTGTACTCTGTGTGCAGCACTGTAACCTGTGTGGAGGACTTTACCCTCTGTGCATCATTGTACCCTGTGCGGAGGACTGTACACTTTGTGTAGCACTGTACCCTGTGTGGTGCACCGTATCTGGTGTGGCGCACTGTACCCTGTGTGCAGCACTGTTGACTGTGTGGAGCTCTGCAAACAGTGTGGAGCACTGACCCTCTGTGCAGGACTGCATTCCGTGTGGAGCACTGTACCCTGTGTGGAGGACTGTACCCTGTGTGGAGCACTGTACCCTGTGTGGAGCACTGTACCCTGTGTGGAGGACTATGCCCTGTGTGCAGCACTGCACCCTGTGTGGAGTACTGTACCCTTTGTGCAGCACCCTACCCTGTGTGCAATACTGTACCCTGTGTACAGCACTCTACCCTTTGTGCAGCACAGTACCCTGTGTGGATGACTGTACCCTGTGTGCAACACTGTACCCTCCGTGTTGCACTGTACCCGGAGTGCAGCAATGTACCCTTTGTGGAGCTCTGTACGCTGTGTGTAGGACTGTACCCTGTGTGCAGCAATGTACCCTGTGGAGCACTGTATCCTGTGTCCATAACTGTACCGTGTGTGCAGCACTTTACCCTGTGTGGAGCACAGTAACCAGTGTGCAGCACTGTACGCTGTGTAGAGGACTTTACCCAGTGTGGAGGATTGTACCCTGTGTGCAGCACTGTGTCCTGTGTGGAGCACTGCACCCTGTGTGGAATACTGTACCCTGTGTGCAGCACTGTAACCTGTGTGGAGGACTGTACACTGTGTGCACCACTGTACCCTGTTTGGATGACTGTACCGTGTGTGCAGCACTGTAGCCTGTGTGGAGCACTGTACCCTGTGGAGCACTGTTTGCTGTGTGGAGGACTGTACCCCGTGTGGAGAACTGTACCCTGTGTGCAGCATTGCACCGTGCATTGAGCACTGTACACTGTGTGGAGCACTGTACCCTGTGTGCAGCTTTGCACCCTGTGTGGAGGACTGTACCCTGTGTGGAGCACTGTACACTGTGTGCAGCACTGCACCCTGGATGCAGCACTGTACCCTGTGAGGAGCAAAGTATCCTGTGCCCAGTATTGTACCCTGTGTGCAGCTTCCTACCCTGTGTGGAGCTCTGTATCCTGTGTCCAGCACTGTACCCTGTGTGGAGGACTCTACCCTGTGTGGAACACCATTCCCATTGCGTAGGACTGTACTCCGTCTGCAGCACTGTACCCTGTGTGGAGCAAAGTACCCTCTGTGGAGCACTGTACTCTGGGTGCAGCACTGTACCCTGTGTGGAGCACTGTATCCTGTGTCCAGCACTACCCTGTGTGGAGCACTGTACACTGTGTGCAGCACTGTACCCTGTGTGGAGCACTGTACCCTGTGTGCAGCACATTAGCCGGTGTGGAGCAATGAAGCCTTTGTGCAGCACTGTACAGTATGTGCAGCAGTGTACACTGTGTGGAGCACTGTACACTGCGTGGAGCTCTGCAACCTATGTGGTGCTCTGTACCCTCTGGCAGGGCTGTAACCTGTATGGAGCAGTGTACCCTGTGTGGAGCACTGTACCCTGTGTGGAGGACTCTACACTGCGTGCAGCACTGTACACTGTGTGGAGCTCTGCAAACTATGTGGAGATCTGTACCCTCTGCAGCACTGTATCCTGTATGGAGCAGTGTACCCTGTGTGGAGCACTGCACCCTGAGTGGAGAACTGTATCCTGTAGGGAGCAGTGTACCCTGTGTGGAGCACTGTACACTGTGTGGAGGACTGTAGACTCTGTGGGAGCACTGTATCCTGTGTGCAGCAGTGTACCCTGTGTGGAGGACTGTACCCTGTGTGCAGCACTGTACCCTGTGTGGAGGACTATGCCCTGTGTGCAGCCCTGTACCATGTAAGGAGCACTGTACCCTATATGAGGCACTGTACACACTGTGGAGGACTGTACCCTGTGTGCATCACTGTACCCTGTGTGGAGGACTGTACCCATTGTGCAACACTGTACCATCTGTGGTGCACTGTACCCGGAATGCAGCACTGTACCCTGTGTGCATCACAGTACACTGTGTGCAACACTGTTCCCTCTGTGGAGGACTGTACCCTGTGTGGAGGACTGTACCCTGTTTGGAGGACTGTACCCTGTGTGCAACACTGTACCCTGTGTGGAGCACTGTCCCCTGTGTGCAGCACTGTACACTGTTTGGAGGACTGTACCCTGTGAGCAGCACTGTACCCTGTGAGGAGCACTGTACCCTGTGTGGAGGACTGTACCCTGTGTGGAGCACTGTTCCCTGTGTGGAGGACTGTAACCTGCGAGGAGGTCTGTACCCTGAGTGCAGCACTGTACCCTATGTGTAGCACTGTATATTGTGTGCATCACTATAACCTGTGTACAGCACTGTACCCTGTGTGGAGGACTATGCCCTGTGTGCAGCCCTGTACCCTGTATGGAGCACTGTACCCTATATGCAGCACTGTACACACTGTGGAGGACTGTACCCCGTCTGCAGCACTGTACCCTGTGTGCAGCACTGTACCCTGTGTGGAGGACTGTACCCATTGTGCAACACTGTACCATCTGTGGTGCACTGTACCCTGCGTGCAGCACTGTACCCTGTGTGCATCACTGTACACTGTGTGCAACACAGTACACTCTGTGGAGGACTGTACCTTGTGTGGAGGACTGTACACTGTTTGGAAGACTGTACCCTGTGTGCAACACTGTACACAGTTTGGAGGACTGTACCCTGTGTGCAGCAATGTACCCTGTGAGGAGCACTGTACCCTGTGTGGAGGACTGTACCCTGTGTGGAGCACTGTACCCTGTGTGCAGCACTGTAACCTGAGAGGAGGTCTGTACCCTGAGTGCATCACTATACCCTGTGTGCAGCAGTGTACCCTGTGTGGAGGACTATGCCCTGTGTGAAGCCCTGTACCCTGTATGGAGCACTGTACCCTATATGCCGCACTGTACACATTGTGGAGGACTGTACCCCGTCTGCAGCACTGTACCCTGTGTGCAGCACTGTACCCTGTGTGGAGGACAGTACCCTTTGTGCAACACTGTACCATCTGTGGTGCACTGCACCTTGCATGCAGCACTGTACCCTGTGTGCATCACTGTACACTGTGTGCAACACTGTACCCTGTGTGGCGGATTGTACCCTGTGTGGAGGACTGTACCCTTTTGGAGGACTGTACCCTGTGTGCAACACTGTACCCTGTGTGGAGCACTGTACCCTGTGTGCAGCACTGTACCCTGTTTGGAGGACTGTTCCCTGCGTGCAGCACTGTACCCTGTGTGGAGCACTGTACCCTGTGTGGAGGACTGCACACTGTGTGGAGCACTGTACCCTGTGTGCAGCACTGTAACCTGTGAGGAGGTCTGTAACCTGTGTGCAGCACTGTACCCTGTGTGGAGCACTGTACTCTGTGGGCAGCACTGTTCACTGTATGGAGGTCTGCAAACTGTGTGGAGCACTGTACCCTCTGTTCAGGACTGTATTCTGTGTGGAGCACTGAACCCTGTGTGAAGGACTGTACCCTGTGTGGAGCACTGAACCCTGTGTGCAGCACTGTCCCCTGTGTGGAGGACTGTACACTGTGTGGAGGACTGTACACTGTGTGGAGCACTGTACCCTGTGTGGAGGACTTTACCCAGTGTGGAGGGCTGTACCCTGTGTGCAGCACTGTGCCCTGTATGGAACACTGTGCCCTGTGTGGAACACTGTACCCTGTGTGCAGCAATGTAACCTGTGTGGAGGACTGTACCTTGTGTGCAGCATTGTACCCTGTTTGGAGGACTGTACCCTGCATGCAGCACTGTACCCTGTGAGGAGCAGTGTACCCTGTGTGGAGGACTGCACACTGTGTGGAGCACTGTACCCTGTGTGCAGCACTGTACCCTGTTTGGAGGACTGTTCCCTGCGTGCAGCACTGTACCCTGTGAGGAGCACTGTACCCTGTGTGCAGCATTGCACCGTGCGTTGAGCACTGTACCCTGTGTGCAGCACTGTAACCTGTGTGGAGGTCTGTAACCTGTGTGCAGCACTGTACCCTGTGTGGAGCACTGTACTCTGTGTGCAGCACTGTTCACTGTGTGGAGGTCTGCAAACTGTGTGGAGCACTGTACCCTCTCTGCAGGACTGTATTCTGTGTGGAGTACTGTACCCTGTGTGGAGCTCTGTACCCTGTGTGTAGGACTGTACGCTGTGTGCAGCACTGTACCCTGTGTGGATCACTGTATCCTGTGACCATAACTGTACCATGGGTGCAGCACTTTACCCTGTGCGGAGCACAGTACTCTGTGTGCAGCACTGTACACTGTGTGGAGCACTGTAACCTGTGAGCAGCACTGTGCCCTGTGTGGAGCACACTACCCTGTGTGGAAAATAGTACCCTGTGTGCAGCACTGTAACCTGTGTGGAGGACTGTACCCTGTGTGCAGCACTGTACCCTGTGTGGAGCACTGTACCCTGTGTGCAGCATTGCACCGTGCGTTGAGCACTGTACACTGTGTGGAACACTGTACTCTGTGTGGAGGATTTACCCTGTGTGGAGGACTGTACCCTGTGTGGAGCACTGTACACTGTGTGCAGCACTGCACACTGGATGCAGCACTGTACCCTGGGAGGAGCAAAGTATCCTGTGCCCAGTACTGTACCCTGTGTGCAGCACTGTAACCTGTGAGGAGGTCTGTAACCTGTGTGCAACACTGTACCCTGTGTGGAGCACTGTACTCTGTGGGCAGCACTGTTCACTGTATGGAGGTCTGCAAACTGTGTGGAGCACTGTACCCTCTGTTCAGGACTGTATTCTGTGTGGAGCACTGAACCCTGTGTGAAGGACTGTACCCTGTGTGGAGCACTGAACCCTGTGTGCAGCACTGTCCCCTGTGTGGAGGACTGTACACTGTGTGGAGGACTGTACACTGTGTGGAGCTCTGTACCCTGTGTGTAGGACTGTACGCTGTGTGCAGCACTGTACCCTGTGTGGATCACTGTATCCTGTGACCATAACTGTACCATGGGTGCAGCACTTTACCCTGTGTGGAGCACAGTACTCTGTGTGCAGCACTGTACACTGTGTGGAGCACTGTAACCTGTGAGCAGCACTGTGCCCTGTGTGGAGCACACTACCCTGTGTGGAAAATAGTACCCTGTGTGCAGCACTGTAACCTGTGTGGAGGACTGTACCCTGTGTGCAGCACTGTACCCTGTGTGGAGCACTGTACCCTGTGTGCAGCATTGCACTGTGCGTTGAGCACTGTACACTGTGTGGAACACTGTACTCTGTGTGGAGGATTTACCCTGTGTGGAGGACAGTACCCTGTGTGGAGCACTGTACACTGTGTGCAGCACTGCACACTGGATGCAGCACTGTACCCTGGGAGGAGCAAATTATCCTGTGCCCAGTACTGTACCCTGTGTGCAGCATCCTACCCTGTGTGGAGCTCTGTATCCTGTGTGCAGCACTGTACCCTGTGTGGAGGACTCTACCCTGTGTGGAGCACTGTTCCCATTGCGTAGGACTATACTCTGTCTTCAGCACTGTACCCTGTGTGGAGCAATGTACCCTCTGTGGAGCACTGTACCCTGTGTGCAACACTGTACCCTGTGAGGAGCACTGTACCCTGTGTGGAGGTCTGTACCCTGTGTGGAGCACTGTACCCTGTGTGGAGGATTGTACCCTGTGTGGAGGACTGTACCCTGTTTGGAGGACTGTAACCTGTGTGCAACACTGTACCCTGTTTGAAGGACTGTTCCCTGCGTGCAACACTGTACCCTGTGAGGAGCACTGTACCCTGTGTGGAGGACTCTACCCTGTGTGGAGCACCATTCCCATTGCGTAGGACTGTACTCCGTCTGCAGCACTGTACCCTGTGTGGAGCAATGTAACCTCTGTGGAGCACTGTACTCTGGGTGCAGCACTGTACCCTGTTTGGAGGACTGTACCCTGTGTGCAACACTGTACACTGTGTGGAGGATTGTACCCTGTGTGGAGGACTGTACCCTGTTTGGAGGACTGTACCCTGTGTGCACCACTGTACCCTGTGTGGAGCACTGTTCCCTGGGTGCAGCACTGTACCCTGTTTGGAGGACTGTACCCTGTGTGCAGCACTGTACCCTGTGAGGAGCACTGTACCCTGTGTGGAGGTCTGTACCCTGTGTGGAGCACTGTACCCTGAGTGCAGCACTGTATCCTGTGTGGAGGACTATGCCCTGTGTGCAGCCATGTACCCTGTATGGAGCACTGTACCCTATATGCAGCACTGTACACTCTGTGGAGGACCGTACCCCGTCTGCAGCACTGTACCCTGTGTGGAGCACTGTACCCTGTGTGGAGGACAGTACCCTTTGTGCAACACTGTACCATCTGCGGTGCACTGCATCCTGCATGCAGCACTGTACCCTGTGTGCATCACAGTACACTGAGTGCAACACTGTACCCTGTGTGGAGGATTGTATCCTGTGTGGAGGACTGTACCCTGTTTGGAGGACTGTACCCTGTGTGCAACACTGTACCCTGTGTGGAGCACAGTACCCTGTGTGCAGCACTGTATCCTGTGAGGAGCACTGTACCCTGTGTGGAGGACTGCACCCTGTGTGGAGCACTGTAACCTGTGTGGAGGTCTGTACCCTGTGTGCAGCACTGTATCCTGTTTGGAGCACTGTAACCTGTGTGCAGCACTGTACCCTGTGTGGAGCACTGTACTCTGTGTGCAGCACTGTTCACTGTGTGGAGCTCTGCAAACTGTGTGGAGCACTGTACCCTCTGTGCAGGACTGTATTCTGTGTGGAACACTAAACCCTGTGTGTAGGAATGTACCCTGTGTGGAGGACTGCACACTGTGTGGAGCACTGTACCCTGTGTGAAGCATTGCACCCTGTGTTGAGTACTCTACACTGTGTGGAGCACAGTACTCTGTGTGGAGGACTGTACCCTGTGAGCAGCACTGTACCCTGTGTGGAGAACAGTACCCTGTGTGCAGCTCTGTACCCTGTGTGGAGCACTGTACCCTGTGTGCAGCACTGTACGCTGTGTGGAGGACTTTACCCAGTGTGGAGGACTGTACCCTGTGTGCAGCACTGTGCCCTGTATGGAGCACTGTACACTGTGTGGAAAACTGTACCCTGTGTGCAGCACTGTGCCCTGTTTGGAGGACTGTACCTAGTGTGCAGCACTGTACCCTGTTTGGAGGACTGTACCCTGTGTGCAGCACTGTACCCTGTGTGCAGCACTGTACCCTGTGTGGAGCACTGTACCCTGTGTGCAGCACTGTACCTTGTGTGCAGCACTGTTCCCTGTTTGGAGGACTGTACCTAGTGTGCAGCACTGTACCCTGTTTGGAGGACTGTACCCTGTGTGCAGCACTGTACCCTGTGTGCAGCACTGTACCCTGTGTAGAGCACTGTACCCTGTGTGCAGCACTGTACCCTGTGTGCAGCACTGTACCCTGTGTGCAGCACTGTACCCTGTGTGGAGCACTGTACCCTGTGTGGAGCACTGTTCCCATTGTGTAGGACTGTACTCCGTCTGAAGCACTGTACCCTGTGTGGAGCAATGTGCCCTGTGTGGAGCACTGTACCCTGGGTGCAGCACAGTACCCTGTGTGGAGCACTGTATCCTGTGTCCAGCACTACACTGTGTGCAGCACTGTACCCTGTGTGCAGCACTGTACCCTGTGTGGAGCACTGCACCCAGTGTGCAGCACCTTAGCCTGTGTGGAGCAATGAAGCCTTCGTGAAGCACTGTACCCTGTGCGCAGCACTGTACCCTGTGTGCATCACTGTACCCTGTGTGGTGGATTGTACACTGTGTGGAGGACTGTACACTGTTTGGAGGACTGTACCCTGTGTGGAGCACTGTACCCTCTGTGCAGGACTGTATTCTGTGTGGAGCACTGTACCCTGTGTGGAGGACAGTACCCTGTGTGAAGTACTGTACCCTGCGTGCAGCACCCTACCCTGTGTGGAATACAGGACCGTGTTTGGAGGACAGTACCCTGTGTGCAACACTGTACCCTGTATGCATCACTAAACACTGTGTGCAACACTGTAAACTGTGTGGAGGATTGTACCCTGTGTGGAGGACTGTAAGCTTTGTGTAGCACTGTACCCTGTGTGGTGCACCATATCTTGTGTGGCGCACTGTACCCTGTGTGTAGCACTGTACCCTGTGTGGTGCACCGTATCTTATGTGGAGGACTGTATCCTGTGTGAAGCACAGTGTCCTGTGTGGAGTACTGTACCCTGTGTGGAGCTCTGTACCCTGTGTGTAGGACTGTACACTGTGTGCAGCACTGTATCCTGTGATCATAACTGTACCATGGGTGCAGCACTTTACCCTGTGTGGAGCACAGTACTCTATGTGCAGCACTGTACACTGTGTGGAGCACTGTAACCTGTGGGCAGCACTGTGCCCTGTGTGGAGCACTCTGCCCTGTGTGGAATACAGTACCCTGTGTGCAGCACTATAACCTGTGTGGAGGACCGTACCCTGTGTGCAGCACTGTACCCTGTGTGGAGCACTGTTCGCTGTGTGGAGGACTGTACCCTGTGTGCAGCTTTGCACCCTGTGTTGAGCACTGTACACTGTGTGGAGAACTGTACACTGTGTGCAGCACTGCACCCTGGATGCAGCACTGTACCCTGTGAGGAGCGAAGTATCCTGTGCCCAGTACTGTGCCCTGTGTGCAGCATCCTACCCTCTGTGGAGCTCTGTATCCTGTGTGCAGCACTGTAGCGTGTGTGCAGCACTGTACCCTGTGTGGAGGACTCTACCCTGTGTGGAGCACTGTTCCCATTGTGTAGGACTGTACTCCGTCTGCAGCACTGTACCCTGTGTGGAGCAATGTACCCTCTGTGGAGCACAGTACTCTGGGTGCAGCACTGTACCCTGTGTGGAGCACTGTATCCTGTGTCCAGCATTCCCCTGTGTAGAGCACTGTACCCTGTGTGCAGCACTGTACCCTGTGTGGAGCACTGTACCCTGTGTGCAGCACCTTAGCCGGTGTGGAGCAATGAAGCCTTTGTGCAGCACTGTACCCTGTGTGGAGCACTGTACACTGTGTGGAGCTCTGCAACCTATGTGGTGCTCTGTACCCTCTCGCAGGACTGTATCCTGTATGGAGCAGTGTACCCTGTGTGGTGCACTGTACCCTGTGTGGAGGACTGTACCCTGCGTGCAGCACTCTACACTGTGTGGAGCTCTGCAACCTATGTGGAGCTCTGTACCCTCTGGCAGCACTGTATCCTGTATGAAGCAGTGTACCCTGTGTGGAGGACTGTACCCTGTGTGGAGGACTGTACCCTCTGTGGAGCACTGTATACTCTAGGGAGCAGTGTACCCTGTGTGGAGCACAGTAGCCTGTGTGGAGGACTGTACCCTGTGTGGAGCACTGTATCCTGTAGGGAGCAGTGTACCCTGTGTGCAGCACTGTACCCTGTGTGGAGGACTGTACCCTCTGTGGAGCACTGTATTCTGTGTGCAGCTGTGTACCCTGTGTGGAGGACTATGCCCTGTGTGCAGCCCTGTACCCTGTATGGAGCACTGTACACTATATGCCGCACTGTACACATTGTGCAGGACTGTACCCCGTCTGCAGCACTGTACCCTGTGTGCAGCACTGTACACTGTGTGGAGGACTGTACCCTTTGTGCAACACTGTACCATCTGTGGTGCAATGTACCCTGCGTGCAGCACTGTACCCTGTGTGCATCAGTGTACACTGTGTGCAACACTGTACCCTGTGTGGAGGATTGTACCCTGTGTGGAGGACTGTACACTGTTTGGAGGACTGTACCCTGTGTGCAGCACTGTACCCTGTGAGGAGCACTGTACCCTGTGTGGAGGACTGTACCCTGTGTGGAGCACTGTACCCTGTGTGCAGCACTGTAACCTGTGTGGAGGTCTGTACCCTGAGTGCAGCACTGTACCTTGTGTGTAGCACTGTATATTGTGTGCAGCACTATACCCTGTGTACAGCACTGTACCCTGTGTGGAGGACTATGCCCTGTGTGCAGCACTGTACCCTGTATGGAGCACTGTACCCTATGTGCAGCACTGTACACTCTGTGGAGGACGGTACCCCATCTGCAGCACTGTACCCTGTGTGCAGCACTGTACCCAGTGTGGAGGACTGTACCTTTTGTGCAACACTGTACCATCTGCGGTGCACTGCACCCTGCGTGCAGCACTGTACCCTGTGTGCATCACTGTACACTGAGTGCAACACTGTACCCTGTGTGCAACACTGTATCCTGTGTGGAGGACTGTACCCTGTATGGAGGACTGTACCCTGTGTGCAACACTGTACCCTGTGTGGAGCACTGTACCCGGTGTGCAGCACTGTACCCTGTTTGGAGGACTGTACCCTGCATGCAGCACTGTACCCTGTAAGGAGCACTGTACCCTGTGTGGAGGACTGCACCCTGTGTGGAGCACTGTACCCTGTGTGCAGCACTGTAACCTGTGTGGAGGTTTGTACCCTGTGTGCAGCACTGTACCCTGTGTGGAGGACTGTACCCTCTGTGGAGCGCTGTATCCTGTGTGCAGCATTGTACCATGTGTGGAGGACTATGCCCTGTGTGAAGCCCTGTACCCTGTATGGAGCACTGTACCCTATATGCCGCACTGTACACATTGTGGAGGACTGTACCCCGTCTGCAGCACTGTACCCTGTGTGCAGCACTGTAACCTGTGTGGAGGTCTGTACCCTGAGTGCAGCACTGTACTGTGTGTAGCACTGTATATTGTGTGCAGCACTATACCCTGTGTGCAGCACTGTACCCTGTGTGGAGGACTATGCCCTGTGTGCAGCACTGTACCCTGTATGGAGCACTGTACCCTATATGCCGCACTGTACACATTGTGGAGGACTGTACCCCATCTGCAGCACTGTACCCTGTGTGCCGCACTGTACCCTGTGTGGAGGACTATGCCCTGTGTGCAGCACTGTACCCAGTGTGGAGGACTGTACCCTTTGTGCAACACTGTACCATCTGTGGTGCACTGCACCCTGCGTGCAGCACTGTACCCTGTGTGCATCATTGTACACTGTGTGCAACACTGTACCCTGTGTGGAGGATTGTACCCTGTGTGGAGGACTGTACACTGTTTGGAGGACTGTACCCTGTGAGGAGCACTGTACCCTGTGTGGAGGACTGTACACTGTTTGGAGGACTGTACCCTGTGAGGAACACTGTACCCTGTGAGGAGCACTGTACCCTGTGTGGAGGACTGTACCCTGTGTGCAGCACAGTACACAGTGTGGAGGACTGTACCCTTTGTGCAACACTGTACCATCTGTGGTGCACTGCGCCCTGCGTGCAGCACTGTACCCTGTGTGCATCACTGTACACTGTGTGCAACACAGTACACTCTGTGGAGGACTGTACCTTGTGTGGAGGACTGTACACTGTTTGGAAGACTGTACCCTGTGTGCAACACTGTACACAGTTTGGAGGACTGTACCCTGTGTGCAGCAATGTACCCTGTGAGGAGCACTGTACCCTATGTGCAGCACTGTACACTCTGTGGAGGACGGTACCCCATCTGCAGCACTGTACCCTGTGTGCAGCACTGTACCCAGTGTGGAGGACTGTACCTTTTGTGCAACACTGTACCATCTGCGGTGCACTGCACCCTGCGTGCAGCACTGTACCCTGTGTGCATCACTGTACACTGAGTGCAACACTGTACCCTGTGTGCAACACTGTATCCTGTGTGGAGGACTGTACCCTGTATGGAGGACTGTACCCTGTGTGCAACACTGTACCCTGTGTGGAGCACTGTACCCGGTGTGCAGCACTGTACCCTGTTTGGAGGACTGTACCCTGCATGCAGCACTGTACCCTGTAAGGAGCACTGTACCCTGTGTGGAGGACTGCACCCTGTGTGGAGCACTGTACCCTGTGTGCAGCACTGTAACCTGTGTGGAGGTTTGTACCCTGTGTGCAGCACTGTACCCTGTGTGGAGGACTGTACCCTCTGTGGAGCGCTGTATCCTGTGTGCAGCATTGTACCATGTGTGGAGGACTATGCCCTGTGTGAAGCCCTGTACCCTGTATGGAGCACTGTACCCTATATGCCGCACTGTACACATTGTGGAGGACTGTACCCCGTCTGCAGCACTGTACCCTGTGTGCAGCACTGTAACCTGTGTGGAGGTCTGTACCCTGAGTGCAGCACTGTACTGTGTGTAGCACTGTATATTGTGTGCAGCACTATACCCTGTGTGCAGCACTGTACCCTGTGTGGAGGACTATGCCCTGTGTGCAGCACTGTACCCTGTATGGAGCACTGTACCCTATATGCCGCACTGTACACATTGTGGAGGACTGTACCCCATCTGCAGCACTGTACCCTGTGTGCCGCACTGTACCCTGTGTGGAGGACTATGCCCTGTGTGCAGCACTGTACCCAGTGTGGAGGACTGTACCCTTTGTGCAACACTGTACCATCTGTGGTGCACTGCACCCTGCGTGCAGCACTGTACCCTGTGTGCATCATTGTACACTGTGTGCAACACTGTACCCTGTGTGGAGGATTGTACCCTGTGTGGAGGACTGTACACTGTTTGGAGGACTGTACCCTGTGAGGAGCACTGTACCCTGTGTGGAGGACTGTACACTGTTTGGAGGACTGTACCCTGTGAGGAACACTGTACCCTGTGAGGAGCACTGTACCCTGTGTGGAGGACTGTACCCTGTGTGCAGCACAGTACACAGTGTGGAGGACTGTACCCTTTGTGCAACACTGTACCATCTGTGGTGCACTGCGCCCTGCGTGCAGCACTGTACCCTGTGTGCATCACTGTACACTGTGTGCAACAATGTACCCTGTGTGGAGGACTGTACCCTGTATGGAGGACTGTACCCTGTGTGCAACACTGTACCCTGTGTGGAGCACTGTACCCTGTGTGCAGCACTGTACCCTGTTTGGACGACTGTACCCTGCATGCAGCACTGTACCCTGTAAGGAGCACTGTACCCTGTGTGGAGGACTGCACCCTGTGTGGAGCACTGTACCCTGTGTGCAGCACTGTAACCGGTGTGGAGGACTGTACCTTGTGTACAGCACTGTACCCTGATTGGAGGACTGTACCTTATGTGCAGCACTGTACTCTGTGTGGAGCACTGTACCCTGTGTGCAGCACTGTTCACTTTGTGGAGCTCTGCAAAATGTGTGGAGCACTGTACCCTCTGTGCAGGACTGTATTCTGTGTGGAACACTGTACCCTGTGTGGAGGACTGTACACTGTTTGGAGGACTGTACCCTGTGAGGAGCACTGTACCCTGTGTGGAGGACTGTACCCTGTGTGGAGCACTGTACCCTGTGTGGAGGACTGTACCCTGTGTGGAGCACTGTACCCTGTGTGCAGCACTGTAACCTGTGTGGAGGTCTGTACCCTGAGTGCAGCACTGTACCCTGTGTGTAGCACTGTATATTGTGTGCAGCACTATACCCTGTTTGCAGCACTGTACCCTGTGTGGAGGACTATGCCCTGTGTGCAGCACTGTACCCTGTATGGCGCACTGTACCCTATGTGCAGCACTGTACTCTCTGTGGAGGACTGTACCCCGTCTGCAGCACTGTACCCTGTGTGCAGCACTGTACACAGTGTGGAGGACTGTACCCTTTGTGCAACACTGTACCATCTGTGGTGCACTGCACCCTGCGTGCAGCACTGTTCCCTGTGTGCATCACTGTACACTGTGTGCAACACTGTACCCTGTGTGGAGGACTGTACCCTGTATGGAGGACTGTACCATGTGTGCAACACTGTACCCTGTGTGGAGCACTGTACCCTGTGTGCAGCACTGTACCCTGTTTGGACGACTGTACCCTGCATGCAGCACTGTACCCTGTAAGGAGCACTGTACCCTGTGTGGAGGACTGCACCCTGTGTGGAGCACTGTACCCTGTGTGCAGCACTGTAAACGGTGTGGAGGACTGTACCTTGTGTACAGCACTGTACCCTGATTGGAGGACTGTACCTTATGTGCAGCACTGTACTCTGTGTGGAGCATTGTACCCTGTGTGCAGCACTGTTCACTTTGTGGAGCTCTGCAAACTGTGTGGAGCACTGTACCCTCTGTGCAGGACTGTATTCTGTGTGGAGCACTGTACCCTGTGTGGAGGACTGTACCCTGTGTGGAGCACTGTACCCTGTGAGCAGCATTGCACACTGCGTTGAGAACTGTACACTCTGTGGAGCACTGTACTCTGTGTGGAGGATTTACCCTGTGTGGAGGACTGTACCCTGTGTGGAGCACTGTACCCTCTATGTGGAGGATTTACCCTGTGTGGAGGACTGTACCCTGTGTGGAGCGCTGTACACTGTGTGCAGCACTGCACCCTGGATGCAGCACAGTGCCCTGTGAGTAGCAAATTATCCTGTGCCCCGTACTGTACCCTGTGTGCAGAATCCTACTCTGTGTGGAGCACTGTATCCTGTGTCCAGCACTGTACCCTGTGTGCAGCACTGTAACCTGTGTGGAGCACACTACCCTGTGTGGAGCACTGTTCCCATTGTGTAGGACTGTACTCCGTCTGCAGCACTGTACCCTGTGTGCAGCAATTTACCCTGTGTGGTGCACTGTACACTGGATGCAGCACTGTACCCTGTGTGGAGCACTTTATCCTGTGTCCAGCACTACCCTGTGTGCAGCAGTGTACCCTGTGTGCAGCACTGTACACTGTGAGGAGCACGGTACCCTGTGTGCAGCACCTTAGCCGGTGTGGAGCATTGAAGCCTTTGTGAAGCATGTACCCTGTGTGCCGCACTGTACCCTGTGTAGAGGACTATGCCCTGTGTGCAGCACTGTACTATGTATGGAGCACTGTACCCTATATGCAGCACTGTACACTCTGTGGAGGACTGTACCCCGTCTGCAGCACTGTACACTGTGTGCAGCACTGTACCCTGTGAGGAGGACTGTACCCTTTGTGCAACACTGTACCATCTGTGCTGCACTGTACCCTGCGTGCAACACAGTACCCTGTGTGCATCACTGTACACTGTGTGTGCAACACTGTACCCTGTGTGGAGGATTGTACCCTGTGTGGAGGACTGTACCCTGTTTGGAGGACTGTACCCTGTGTGCAACACTGTACCCTGTTTGGAGGAGTGTACCCTGTGTGAAGCACTGTACCCTGTGTGGAGCACTGTACCCTGTGTGCAGCACTGCACCTGGTGTTGAGCACTCTACACTATGTGGGGCACTGTATTCTGTGTGGAGCTCTGTATCCTGAGTGTAGGACTGCACCCTGTTTGGAGGACTGAACCCTGTGTGCAACACTGTACCCTGTGTTGAGCACTGTACCCTGTTTGGAGGACTCTACCCTGTGTGCAGCACTGTCCCCAGCGTGGAGCACTGTACCCTGTGTCCATAACTGTACCGTGTGTGCAGCACTTTACCCTGTGTGGAGCACAGTACCCTGTGTGCAGCACTGTACCCTGTGTGGAGCACTGTACCCTGTGTGCAGCACTGTACCCTGTGTGGAGGAATTTACCCAGTGTATAGGACTGTACCCTGTGTGCAGCACTGTGCCCTGTGTGGAGCACTGTACCCTATGTGGAGCACTGTACCCTGTGTGGAGCACTGTTCACTGTGTGGAGCTCTGCAAACTGTGTAGAGCACTGTACCCTCTGTGCAGGACTGTATTCTGTGTGGAGCACTGTACCCTGTGTGGAGGATTGTGCCCTGTGTGGAACACTGTACCCTGTGTGCAGCATTGCACCCTGCGTTGAGTACTGTACACTTTGTGGAGCACTGTACTCTGTGTGGAGGATTTACACTGTGTGGAGGACTGTATCCTGTGTCCAGCACTGTAACCTGTGTGCAGCACTGTACCCTGTGTGCAGCACTCTACCCTGTGTGCAGCACTGTAAACTGTGTGGAGCACTGTTCCCATTGTGTAGGACTGTACTCCGTCTGCAGCACTGTACCCTGTGTGGAGCAATGTACCCTGTGTGGAGCACTGTACCCTGGGTGCAGCACTGTACCCTGTGTGCAGCACTGTATCCTCTGTCCAGCACTACACTGTGTGCAGCACTGTACCCTGTGTGCAGCACTGTACCCTGTGTGGAGCACTGCACCCTGTGTGCAGCACCTTAGCCTGTGTGGAGCAATGAATCCTTCATGCAGCACTGTACCCTGTGCGCAGCACTGTACCCTGTGTGCATCACTGCACACTGTATGCAACACTGTACCCTGTGTGGTGGATTGTACCCTGTGTGGAGGACTGTACACTGTTTGGAGGACTGTATAATCTGTGCAGCACTGTACCTTGTGTGGAGCACCATACCCTGTGTGCAGCACTGTACCCTGTGTGCAGCACTGTGCCCTGTGTGGAGCACTGTACCCTGTCTGCAGCAATGTACCCTGTGTGCTGCACTGTTCACTGTGTGGAACTCTGCAAACTATGTGGAGCACTGTACCCTCTGTCAGGACTGTATTCTGTGTGGAGCACTGTACCCTGTGTGGAGGACTGTACCATGTGTGGAGTACTGTAGCCTGTGTGCAGCACCCTACCCTGTGTGGAATACAGTACCCTGTGTGGAGGACTGTACCCTGTGTGCAATACTGTACCCTGTGTGCATCACTGTACACTGTGTGCAACACTGTACCCTGTGTGGAGGATTGTACCACGTGTGGAGGACTGTACCCTTTGTGTAGCACTGTACCCTGTGTGGTGCACCGTATCTTGTCTGGCGCATTACCCTGTATGTAGCACTGTACCCTCTGTGGTGCACCATATCGTGTGTGGAGGACTGTATCCTGTGTGAAGCACAGTGTCCTGTGTGGAGTACTGTACCCTGTGTGGAGCTCTGTACCCTGTGTGTAGGACTGTACCCTGTGTGCAGCACTGTACCCTGCGTGGAGCACTGTATCCTGTGACCATATCTGGACCTTGTGTGTGCAGCACTTTATCCTGTGTGGAGCACAGTACCCTGTGTGCAGCACTGTACCCTGTGTGGAGAACTGTACCCTGTGTGCAGCACTGTACGCTGTGTGGAGGACTTTACCCAGTGTGGAGGACTGTACCCTGTGTGCAGCACTGTGCCCTGTATGGAGCACTGTACCCTGTGTGGAAAACTGTACCCTGTGTGCAGCACTGTAACCTGTGTGGAGGACGGTACACTGTGTGCAGCACTGCACCCTGGATGGAGCACTGTACCCTGTGAGGAGCAATGTATCCTGTGCCCAGTACTGTACCCTGTGTGCAGCACCCTACCCTGTGTGGATCACTGTATCCTGTGTGCAGCACTGTACACTGTGTGCAGCACTGTATCCTGTGTGCAGCACTGTATCCTGTGTGGAGCACTCTAGCCTGTGAGGAGCACTGTTCCCATTGTGCAGGACTGTACTCCGTCTGCAGCTCTGTACCCTGTGTGGAGCAATGTACCCTGTGTGGAGTACTGTACCCTGGGTGCAGCACTGTACCCTGTGTGGAGCACTGTATCCTGTGTCCAGCACTACACTGTGTGCAGCACTGTACCCTGTGTGCCGTACTGTACCCTGTATGGAGCACTGTACCCTATATGCAGCACTGTACCGTGTGTGCAGCACTTTACCCTGTGTGGAGCACAGTACCCTGTGTGCAGCTCTGTACCCTGTGTGGAGCACTGTACCCTGTGTGCAGCACTGTAAGCTGTGTGGAGGACTTTACCTAGTGTGGAGGACTGTACCCTGTGTGCAGCACTGTGCCCTGTATGGAGCACTGTACCCTGTGTGGAACACTGTACCCTGTGTGCAGCACTGTAACCTGTGTGGAGGTCTGTACCTTGTGTGCAGCACTGTACCCTGTTTGGAGGACTGTACCCTCTGTGGAGCACTGTATCCTGTAGGGAGCAGTGTACCCTGTGTGGAGCACTGTAGCCTGTGTGGAGGACTATGCACTGTGTGCAGCCCTGTACTCTGTATGGAGCACTGTACCCTATATGCCGCACTGTACACATTGTGGAGGACTGTACCCCGTCTGCAGCACTGTAAACTGTGTGGAGGATTGTACCCTGTGTGGAGGATTGTACCCTGTGTGGAGGACTGTACACTGTTTGGAGGACTGTACCCTGTGTGCAGCACTGTACCCTGTGAGGAGCACTGTACCCTGTGTGGAGGACTGTACCCTGTGTGGAGCAATGTACCCTGTGTGGAGCACTTTACCCTGGGTGCAGAACTGTACCCTGTGTGGAGCACTGTATCCTGTGTCCAGCACTACACTGTGTGCAACACTGTCCCCTGTGTGGAGGACTGTACCCTGTATGGAGGACTGTACCCTGTGTGCAACACTGTACCCTGTGTGGAGCACTGTACCCTGTGTGCAGCACTGTACCCTGTTTGGACGACTGTACCCTGCATGCAGCACTGTACCCTGTAAGGAGCACTGTACCCTGTGTGGAGGACTGCACCCTGTGTGGAGCACTGTACCCTGTGTGCAGCACTGTAACCGGTGTGGAGGACTGTACCTTGTGTACAGCACTGTACCCTGATTGGAGGACTGTACCTTATGTGCAGCACTGTACTCTGTGTGGAGCACTGTACCCTGTGTGCAGCACTGTTCACTTTGTGGAGCTCTGCAAACTGTGTGGAGCACTGTACCCTCTGTGCAGGACTGTATTCTGTGTGGAGCACTGTACCCTGTGTGGAGGACTGTACCCTGTGTGGAGCACTGTACCCTGTGAGCAGCATTGCACACTGCGTTGAGAACTGTACACTCTGTGGAGCACTGTACTCTGTGTGGAGGATTTACCCTGTGTGGAGGACTGTACCCTGTGTGGAGCACTGTACCCTCTATGTGGAGGATTTACCCTGTGTGGAGGACTGTACCCTGTGTGGAGCGCTGTACACTGTGTGCAGCACTGCACCCTGGATGCAGCACAGTGCCCTGTGAGTAGCAAATTATCCTGTGCCCCGTACTGTACCCTGTGTGCAGAATCCTACTCTGTGTGGAGCACTGTATCCTGTGTCCAGCACTGTACCCTGTGTGCAGCACTATAACCTGTGTGGAGCACACTACCCTGTGTGGAGCACTGTTCCCATTGTGTAGGACTGTACTCCGTCTGCAGCACTGTACCCTGTGTGCAGCAATTTACCCTGTGTGGTGCACTGTACACTGGATGCAGCACTGTACCCTGTGTGGAGCACTTTATCCTGTGTCCAGCACTACCCTGTGTGCAGCAGTGTACCCTGTGTGCAGCACTGTACACTGTGAGGAGCACGGTACCCTGTGTGCAGCACCTTAGCCGGTGTGGAGCATTGAAGCCTTTGTGAAGCATGTACCCTGTGTGCCGCACTGTACCCTGTGTAGAGGACTATGCCCTGTGTGCAGCACTGTACTATGTATGGAGCACTGTACCCTATATGCAGCACTGTACACTCTGTGGAGGACTGTACCCCGTCTGCAGCACTGTACACTGTGTGCAGCACTGTACCCTGTGAGGAGGACTGTACCCTTTGTGCAACACTGTACCATCTGTGCTGCACTGTACCCTGCGTGCAACACAGTACCCTGTGTGCATCACTGTACACTGTGTGTGCAACACTGTACCCTGTGTGGAGGATTGTACCCTGTGTGGAGGACTGTACCCTGTTTGGAGGACTGTACCCTGTGTGCAACACTGTACCCTGTTTGGAGGAGTGTACCCTGTGTGAAGCACTGTACCCTGTGTGGAGCACTGTACCCTGTGTGCAGCACTGCACCTGGTGTTGAGCACTCTACACTATGTGGGGCACTGTATTCTGTGTGGAGCTCTGTATCCTGAGTGTAGGACTGCACCCTGTTTGGAGGACTGAACCCTGTGTGCAACACTGTACACTGTGTTGAGCACTGTACCCTGTTTGGAGGACTCTACCCTGTGTGCAGCACTGTCCCCAGCGTGGAGCACTGTACCCTGTGTCCATAACTGTACCGTGTGTGCAGCACTTTACCCTGTGTGGAGCACAGTACCCTGTGTGCAGCACTGTACCCTGTGTGGAGCACTGTACCCTGTGTGCAGCACTGTACCCTGTGTGGAGGAATTTACCCAGTGTATAGGACTGTACCCTGTGTGCAGCACTGTGCCCTGTGTGGAGCACTGTACCCTATGTGGAGCACTGTACCCTGTGTGGAGCACTGTTCACTGTGTGGAGCTCTGCAAACTGTGTAGAGCACTGTACCCTCTGTGCAGGACTGTATTCTGTGTGGAGCACTGTACCCTGTGTGGAGGATTGTGCCCTGTGTGGAACACTGTACCCTGTGTGCAGCATTGCACCCTGCGTTGAGTACTGTACACTTTGTGGAGCACTGTACTCTGTGTGGAGGATTTACACTGTGTGGAGGACTGTATCCTGTGTCCAGCACTGTAACCTGTGTGCAGCACTGTACCCTGTGTGCAGCACTCTACCCTGTGTGCAGCACTGTAAACTGTGTGGAGCACTGTTCCCATTGTGTAGGACTGTACTCCGTCTGCAGCACTGTACCCTGTGTGGAGCAATGTACCCTGTGTGGAGCACTGTACCCTGGGTGCAGCACTGTACCCTGTGTGCAGCACTGTATCCTCTGTCCAGCACTACACTGTGTGCAGCACTGTACCCTGTGTGCAGCACTGTACCCTGTGTGGAGCACTGCACCCTGTGTGCAGCACCTTAGCCTGTGTGGAGCAATGAATCCTTCATGCAGCACTGTACCCTGTGCGCAGCACTGTACCCTGTGTGCATCACTGCACACTGTATGCAACACTGTACCCTGTGTGGTGGATTGTACCCTGTGTGGAGGACTGTACACTGTTTGGAGGACTGTATAATCTGTGCAGCACTGTACCTTGTGTGGAGCACCATACCCTGTGTGCAGCACTGTACCCTGTGTGCAGCACTGTGCCCTGTGTGGAGCACTGTACCCTGTCTGCAGCAATGTACCCTGTGTGCTGCACTGTTCACTGTGTGGAACTCTGCAAACTATGTGGAGCACTGTACCCTCTGTCAGGACTGTATTCTGTGTGGAGCACTGTACCCTGTGTGGAGGACTGTACCATGTGTGGAGTACTGTAGCCTGTGTGCAGCACCCTACCCTGTGTGGAATACAGTACCCTGTGTGGAGGACTGTACCCTGTGTGCAATACTGTACCCTGTGTGCATCACTGTACACTGTGTGCAACACTGTACCCTGTGTGGAGGATTGTACCACGTGTGGAGGACTGTACCCTTTGTGTAGCACTGTACCCTGTGTGGTGCACCGTATCTTGTCTGGCGCATTACCCTGTATGTAGCACTGTACCCTCTGTGGTGCACCATATCGTGTGTGGAGGACTGTATCCTGTGTGAAGCACAGTGTCCTGTGTGGAGTACTGTACCCTGTGTGGAGCTCTGTACCCTGTGTGTAGGACTGTACCCTGTGTGCAGCACTGTACCCTGCGTGGAGCACTGTATCCTGTGACCATATCTGGACCTTGTGTGTGCAGCACTTTATCCTGTGTGGAGCACAGTACCCTGTGTGCAGCACTGTACCCTGTGTGGAGAACTGTACCCTGTGTGCAGCACTGTACGCTGTGTGGAGGACTTTACCCAGTGTGGAGGACTGTACCCTGTGTGCAGCACTGTGCCCTGTATGGAGCACTGTACCCTGTGTGGAAAACTGTACCCTGTGTGCAGCACTGTAACCTGTGTGGAGGACGGTACACTGTGTGCAGCACTGCACCCTGGATGGAGCACTGTACCCTGTGAGGAGCAATGTATCCTGTGCCCAGTACTGTACCCTGTGTGCAGCACCCTACCCTGTGTGGATCACTGTATCCTGTGTGCAGCACTGTACACTGTGTGCAGCACTGTATCCTGTGTGCAGCACTGTATCCTGTGTGGAGCACTCTAGCCTGTGAGGAGCACTGTTCCCATTGTGCAGGACTGTACTCCGTCTGCAGCTCTGTACCCTGTGTGGAGCAATGTACCCTGTGTGGAGTACTGTACCCTGGGTGCAGCACTGTACCCTGTGTGGAGCACTGTATCCTGTGTCCAGCACTACACTGTGTGCAGCACTGTACCCTGTGTGCCGTACTGTACCCTGTATGGAGCACTGTACCCTATATGCAGCACTGTACCGTGTGTGCAGCACTTTACCCTGTGTGGAGCACAGTACCCTGTGTGCAGCTCTGTACCCTGTGTGGAGCACTGTACCCTGTGTGCAGCACTGTAAGCTGTGTGGAGGACTTTACCTAGTGTGGAGGACTGTACCCTGTGTGCAGCACTGTGCCCTGTATGGAGCACTGTACCCTGTGTGGAACACTGTACCCTGTGTGCAGCACTGTAACCTGTGTGGAGGTCTGTACCTTGTGTGCAGCACTGTACCCTGTTTGGAGGACTGTACCCTCTGTGGAGCACTGTATCCTGTAGGGAGCAGTGTACCCTGTGTGGAGCACTGTAGCCTGTGTGGAGGACTATGCACTGTGTGCAGCCCTGTACTCTGTATGGAGCACTGTACCCTATATGCCGCACTGTACACATTGTGGAGGACTGTACCCCGTCTGCAGCACTGTAAACTGTGTGGAGGATTGTACCCTGTGTGGAGGATTGTACCCTGTGTGGAGGACTGTACACTGTTTGGAGGACTGTACCCTGTGTGCAGCACTGTACCCTGTGAGGAGCACTGTACCCTGTGTGGAGGACTGTACCCTGTGTGGAGCAATGTACCCTGTGTGGAGCACTTTACCCTGGGTGCAGAACTGTACCCTGTGTGGAGCACTGTATCCTGTGTCCAGCACTACACTGTGTGCAACACTGTCCCCTGTGTGGAGGACTGTACCCTGTATGGAGGACTGTACCCTGTGTGCAACACTGTACCCTGTGTGGAGCACTGTACCCTGTGTGCAGCACTGTACCCTGTTTGGACGACTGTACCCTGCATGCAGCACTGTACCCTGTAAGGAGCACTGTACCCTGTGTGGAGGACTGCACCCTGTGTGGAGCACTGTACCCTGTGTGCAGCACTGTAACCGGTGTGGAGGACTGTACCTTGTGTACAGCACTGTACCCTGATTGGAGGACTGTACCTTATGTGCAGCACTGTACTCTGTGTGGAGCACTGTACCCTGTGTGCAGCACTGTTCACTTTGTGGAGCTCTGCAAACTGTGTGGAGCACTGTACCCTCTGTGCAGGACTGTATTCTGTGTGGAGCACTGTACCCTGTGTGGAGGACTGTACCCTGTGTGGAGCACTGTACCCTGTGAGCAGCATTGCACACTGCGTTGAGAACTGTACACTCTGTGGAGCACTGTACTCTGTGTGGAGGATTTACCCTGTGTGGAGGACTGTACCCTGTGTGGAGCACTGTACCCTCTATGTGGAGGATTTACCCTGTGTGGAGGACTGTACCCTGTGTGGAGCGCTGTACACTGTGTGCAGCACTGCACCCTGGATGCAGCACAGTGCCCTGTGAGTAGCAAATTATCCTGTGCCCCGTACTGTACCCTGTGTGCAGAATCCTACTCTGTGTGGAGCACTGTATCCTGTGTCCAGCACTGTACCCTGTGTGCAGCACTGTAACCTGTGTGGAGCACACTACCCTGTGTGGAGCACTGTTCCCATTGTGTAGGACTGTACTCCGTCTGCAGCACTGTACCCTGTGTGCAGCAATTTACCCTGTGTGGTGCACTGTACACTGGATGCAGCACTGTACCCTGTGTGGAGCACTTTATCCTGTGTCCAGCACTACCCTGTGTGCAGCAGTGTACCCTGTGTGCAGCACTGTACACTGTGAGGAGCACGGTACCCTGTGTGCAGCACCTTAGCCGGTGTGGAGCATTGAAGCCTTTGTGAAGCATGTACCCTGTGTGCCGCACTGTACCCTGTGTAGAGGACTATGCCCTGTGTGCAGCACTGTACTATGTATGGAGCACTGTACCCTATATGCAGCACTGTACACTCTGTGGAGGACTGTACCCCGTCTGCAGCACTGTACACTGTGTGCAGCACTGTACCCTGTGAGGAGGACTGTACCCTTTGTGCAACACTGTACCATCTGTGCTGCACTGTACCCTGCGTGCAACACAGTACCCTGTGTGCATCACTGTACACTGTGTGTGCAACACTGTACCCTGTGTGGAGGATTGTACCCTGTGTGGAGGACTGTACCCTGTTTGGAGGACTGTACCCTGTGTGCAACACTGTACCCTGTTTGGAGGAGTGTACCCTGTGTGAAGCACTGTACCCTGTGTGGAGCACTGTACCCTGTGTGCAGCACTGCACCTGGTGTTGAGCACTCTACACTATGTGGGGCACTGTATTCTGTGTGGAGCTCTGTATCCTGAGTGTAGGACTGCACCCTGTTTGGAGGACTGAACCCTGTGTGCAACACTGTACCCTGTGTTGAGCACTGTACCCTGTTTGGAGGACTCTACCCTGTGTGCAGCACTGTCCCCAGCGTGGAGCACTGTACCCTGTGTCCATAACTGTACCGTGTGTGCAGCACTTTACCCTGTGTGGAGCACAGTACCCTGTGTGCAGCACTGTACCCTGTGTGGAGCACTGTACCCTGTGTGCAGCACTGTACCCTGTGTGGAGGAATTTACCCAGTGTATAGGACTGTACCCTGTGTGCAGCACTGTGCCCTGTGTGGAGCACTGTACCCTATGTGGAGCACTGTACCCTGTGTGGAGCACTGTTCACTGTGTGGAGCTCTGCAAACTGTGTAGAGCACTGTACCCTCTGTGCAGGACTGTATTCTGTGTGGAGCACTGTACCCTGTGTGGAGGATTGTGCCCTGTGTGGAACACTGTACCCTGTGTGCAGCATTGCACCCTGCGTTGAGTACTGTACACTTTGTGGAGCACTGTACTCTGTGTGGAGGATTTACACTGTGTGGAGGACTGTATCCTGTGTCCAGCACTGTAACCTGTGTGCAGCACTGTACCCTGTGTGCAGCACTCTACCCTGTGTGCAGCACTGTAAACTGTGTGGAGCACTGTTCCCATTGTGTAGGACTGTACTCCGTCTGCAGCACTGTACCCTGTGTGGAGCAATGTACCCTGTGTGGAGCACTGTACCCTGGGTGCAGCACTGTACCCTGTGTGCAGCACTGTATCCTCTGTCCAGCACTACACTGTGTGCAGCACTGTACCCTGTGTGCAGCACTGTACCCTGTGTGGAGCACTGCACCCTGTGTGCAGCACCTTAGCCTGTGTGGAGCAATGAATCCTTCATGCAGCACTGTACCCTGTGCGCAGCACTGTACCCTGTGTGCATCACTGCACACTGTATGCAACACTGTACCCTGTGTGGTGGATTGTACCCTGTGTGGAGGACTGTACACTGTTTGGAGGACTGTATAATCTGTGCAGCACTGTACCTTGTGTGGAGCACCATACCCTGTGTGCAGCACTGTACCCTGTGTGCAGCACTGTGCCCTGTGTGGAGCACTGTACCCTGTCTGCAGCAATGTACCCTGTGTGCTGCACTGTTCACTGTGTGGAACTCTGCAAACTATGTGGAGCACTGTACCCTCTGTCAGGACTGTATTCTGTGTGGAGCACTGTACCCTGTGTGGAGGACTGTACCATGTGTGGAGTACTGTAGCCTGTGTGCAGCACCCTACCCTGTGTGGAATACAGTACCCTGTGTGGAGGACTGTACCCTGTGTGCAATACTGTACCCTGTGTGCATCACTGTACACTGTGTGCAACACTGTACCCTGTGTGGAGGATTGTACCACGTGTGGAGGACTGTACCCTTTGTGTAGCACTGTACCCTGTGTGGTGCACCGTATCTTGTCTGGCGCATTACCCTGTATGTAGCACTGTACCCTCTGTGGTGCACCATATCGTGTGTGGAGGACTGTATCCTGTGTGAAGCACAGTGTCCTGTGTGGAGTACTGTACCCTGTGTGGAGCTCTGTACCCTGTGTGTAGGACTGTACCCTGTGTGCAGCACTGTACCCTGCGTGGAGCACTGTATCCTGTGACCATATCTGGACCTTGTGTGTGCAGCACTTTATCCTGTGTGGAGCACAGTACCCTGTGTGCAGCACTGTACCCTGTGTGGAGAACTGTACCCTGTGTGCAGCACTGTACGCTGTGTGGAGGACTTTACCCAGTGTGGAGGACTGTACCCTGTGTGCAGCACTGTGCCCTGTATGGAGCACTGTACCCTGTGTGGAAAACTGTACCCTGTGTGCAGCACTGTAACCTGTGTGGAGGACGGTACACTGTGTGCAGCACTGCACCCTGGATGGAGCACTGTACCCTGTGAGGAGCAATGTATCCTGTGCCCAGTACTGTACCCTGTGTGCAGCACCCTACCCTGTGTGGATCACTGTATCCTGTGTGCAGCACTGTACACTGTGTGCAGCACTGTATCCTGTGTGCAGCACTGTATCCTGTGTGGAGCACTCTAGCCTGTGAGGAGCACTGTTCCCATTGTGCAGGACTGTACTCCGTCTGCAGCTCTGTACCCTGTGTGGAGCAATGTACCCTGTGTGGAGTACTGTACCCTGGGTGCAGCACTGTACCCTGTGTGGAGCACTGTATCCTGTGTCCAGCACTACACTGTGTGCAGCACTGTACCCTGTGTGCCGTACTGTACCCTGTATGGAGCACTGTACCCTATATGCAGCACTGTACACTCTGTGGAGGACTGTACCCCGTCTGCAGCACTGTACCGTGTGTGCAGCACTTTACCCTGTGTGGAGCACAGTACCCTGTGTGCAGCTCTGTACCCTGTGTGGAGCACTGTACCCTGTGTGCAGCACTGTAAGCTGTGTGGAGGACTTTACCTAGTGTGGAGGACTGTACCCTGTGTGCAGCACTGTGCCCTGTATGGAGCACTGTACCCTGTGTGGAACACTGTACCCTGTGTGCAGCACTGTAACCTGTGTGGAGGTCTGTACCTTGTGTGCAGCACTGTACCCTGTTTGGAGGACTGTACCCTCTGTGGAGCACTGTATCCTGTAGGGAGCAGTGTACCCTGTGTGGAGCACTGTAGCCTGTGTGGAGGACTATGCACTGTGTGCAGCCCTGTACTCTGTATGGAGCACTGTACCCTATATGCCGCACTGTACACATTGTGGAGGACTGTACCCCGTCTGCAGCACTGTAAACTGTGTGGAGGATTGTACCCTGTGTGGAGGATTGTACCCTGTGTGGAGGACTGTACACTGTTTGGAGGACTGTACCCTGTGTGCAGCACTGTACCCTGTGAGGAGCACTGTACCCTGTGTGGAGGACTGTACCCTGTGTGGAGCAATGTACCCTGTGTGGAGCACTTTACCCTGGGTGCAGAACTGTACCCTGTGTGGAGCACTGTATCCTGTGTCCAGCACTACACTGTGTGCAACACTGTCCCCTGTGTGGAGGACTGTACCCTGTATGGAGGACTGTACCCTGTGTGCAACACTGTACCCTGTGTGGAGCACTGTACCCTGTGTGCAGCACTGTACCCTGTTTGGACGACTGTACCCTGCATGCAGCACTGTACCCTGTAAGGAGCACTGTACCCTGTGTGGAGGACTGCACCCTGTGTGGAGCACTGTACCCTGTGTGCAGCACTGTAACCGGTGTGGAGGACTGTACCTTGTGTACAGCACTGTACCCTGATTGGAGGACTGTACCTTATGTGCAGCACTGTACTCTGTGTGGAGCACTGTACCCTGTGTGCAGCACTGTTCACTTTGTGGAGCTCTGCAAACTGTGTGGAGCACTGTACCCTCTGTGCAGGACTGTATTCTGTGTGGAGCACTGTACCCTGTGTGGAGGACTGTACCCTGTGTGGAGCACTGTACCCTGTGAGCAGCATTGCACACTGCGTTGAGAACTGTACACTCTGTGGAGCACTGTACTCTGTGTGGAGGATTTACCCTGTGTGGAGGACTGTACCCTGTGTGGAGCACTGTACCCTCTATGTGGAGGATTTACCCTGTGTGGAGGACTGTACCCTGTGTGGAGCGCTGTACACTGTGTGCAGCACTGCACCCTGGATGCAGCACAGTGCCCTGTGAGTAGCAAATTATCCTGTGCCCCGTACTGTACCCTGTGTGCAGAATCCTACTCTGTGTGGAGCACTGTATCCTGTGTCCAGCACTGTACCCTGTGTGCAGCACTATAACCTGTGTGGAGCACACTACCCTGTGTGGAGCACTGTTCCCATTGTGTAGGACTGTACTCCGTCTGCAGCACTGTACCCTGTGTGCAGCAATTTACCCTGTGTGGTGCACTGTACACTGGATGCAGCACTGTACCCTGTGTGGAGCACTTTATCCTGTGTCCAGCACTACCCTGTGTGCAGCAGTGTACCCTGTGTGCAGCACTGTACACTGTGAGGAGCACGGTACCCTGTGTGCAGCACCTTAGCCGGTGTGGAGCATTGAAGCCTTTGTGAAGCATGTACCCTGTGTGCCGCACTGTACCCTGTGTAGAGGACTATGCCCTGTGTGCAGCACTGTACTATGTATGGAGCACTGTACCCTATATGCAGCACTGTACACTCTGTGGAGGACTGTACCCCGTCTGCAGCACTGTACACTGTGTGCAGCACTGTACCCTGTGAGGAGGACTGTACCCTTTGTGCAACACTGTACCATCTGTGCTGCACTGTACCCTGCGTGCAACACAGTACCCTGTGTGCATCACTGTACACTGTGTGTGCAACACTGTACCCTGTGTGGAGAATTGTACCCTGTGTGGAGGACTGTACCCTGTTTGGAGGACTGTACCCTGTGTGCAACACTGTACCCTGTTTGGAGGAGTGTACCCTGTGTGAAGCACTGTACCCTGTGAGGAGAACTGTACCCTGTGTGGAGGACTGTACCCTGTGTGGAGCACAGTACCCTGTGTGCAGCACTGTGACCTGTGTGGAGCACTGTACCCTGTGTGCAGCACTATACCCTGTGTGCAGCACTGTACCCTGTGTGGAGCACTGTACCCTGTGTGCAGCACTGCACCCGGTGTTGAGCACTCTACACTATGTGGGGCACTGTATTCTGTGTGGAGGACTGTACCCTGTATGCAGCACTGTCCCCAGTGTGGAGCACTGTACCCTGTGTCCATAACTGTACCGTGTGTGCAGCACTTTACCCTGTGTGGAGCACAGTACCCTGTGTGCAGCACTGTACCCTGTGTGGAGCACTGTACCCTGTGTGCAGCACTGTACCCTGTGTGGAGGAATTTACCCAGTGTATAGGACTGTACCCTGTGTGCAGCACTGTGCCCTGTGTGGAGCACTGTACCCTATGTGGAGCACTGTACCCTGTGTGGAGCACTGTTCACTGTGTGGGGCTCTGCAAACTGTGTAGAGCACTGTACCCTCTGTGCAGGACTGTATTCTGTGTGGAGCACTGTACCCTGTGTGGAGGATTGTGCCCTGTGTGGAGCACTGTACCCTGTGTGCAGCATTGCACCCTGCGTTGAGTACTGTACACTTTGTGGAGCACTGTACTCTGTGTGGAGGATTTACACTGTGTGGAGGACTGTATCCTGTGTCCAGCACTGTAACCTGTGTGCAGCACTGTACCCTGTGTGCAGCACCCTACCCTGGGTGCAGCACTGTACCCTGTGTGCAGCACTGTATCCTCTGTCCAGCACTACACTGTGTGCAGCACTGTACCCTGTGTGCAGCACTGTACCCTGTGTGGAGCACTGCACCCTGTGTGCAGCACCTTAGCCTGTGTGGAGCAATGAATCCTTCATGCAGCACTGTACCCTGTGCGCAGCACTGTACCCTGTGTGCATCACTGCACACTGTATGCAACACTGTACCCTGTGTGGTGGATTGTACCCTGTGTGGAGGACTGTACACTGTTTGGAGGACTGTATAATCTGTGCAGCACTGTACCTTGTGTGGAGCACCATACCCTGTGTGCAGCACTGTACCCTGTGTGCAGCACTGTGCCCTGTGTGGAGCACTGTACCCTGTCTGCAGCAATGTACCCTGTGTGCTGCACTGTTCACTGTGTGGAACTCTGCAAACTATGTGGAGCACTGTACCCTCTGTCAGGACTGTATTCTGTGTGGAGCACTGTACCCTGTGTGGAGGACTGTACCATGTGTGGAGTACTGTAGCCTGTGTGCAGCACCCTACCCTGTGTGGAATACAGTACCCTGTGTGGAGGACTGTACCCTGTGTGCAATACTGTACCCTGTGTGCATCACTGTACACTGTGTGCAACACTGTACCCTGTGTGGAGGATTGTACCACGTGTGGAGGACTGTACCCTTTGTGTAGCACTGTACCCTGTGTGGTGCACCGTATCTTGTCTGGCGCATTACCCTGTATGTAGCACTGTACCCTCTGTGGTGCACCATATCGTGTGTGGAGGACTGTATCCTGTGTGAAGCACAGTGTCCTGTGTGGAGTACTGTACCCTGTGTGGAGCTCTGTACCCTGTGTGTAGGACTGTACCCTGTGTGCAGCACTGTACCCTGCGTGGAGCACTGTATCCTGTGACCATATCTGGACCTTGTGTGTGCAGCACTTTATCCTGTGTGGAGCACAGTACCCTGTGTGCAGCACTGTACCCTGTGTGGAGAACTGTACCCTGTGTGCAGCACTGTACGCTGTGTGGAGGACTTTACCCAGTGTGGAGGACTGTACCCTGTGTGCAGCACTGTGCCCTGTATGGAGCACTGTACCCTGTGTGGAAAACTGTACCCTGTGTGCGGCACTGTAACCTGTGTGGAGGACGGTACACTGTGTGCAGCACTGCACCCTGGATGCAGCACTGTACCCTGTGAGGAGCAATGTATCCTGTGCCCAGTACTGTACCCTGTGTGCAGCACCCTACCCTGTGTGGATCACTGTATCCTGTGTGCAGCACTGTACACTGTGTGCAGCACTGTATCCTGTGTGCAGCACTGTATCCTGTGTGGAGCACTCTAGCCTGTGAGGAGCACTGTTCCCATTGTGCAGGACTGTACTCCGTCTGCAGCTCTGTACCCTGTGTGGAGCAATGTACCCTGTGTGGAGTACTGTACCCTGGGTGCAGCACTGTACCCTGTGTGGAGCACTGTATCCTGTGTCCAGCACTACACTGTGTGCAGCACTGTACCCTGTGTGCCGTACTGTACCCTGTGTGGAGGACAATGCCCTGTGTGCAGCACTGTACCCTGTATGGAGCACTGTACCCTATATGCAGCACTGTACACTCTGTGGAGGACTGTACCCCGTCTGCAGCACTGTACCGTGTGTGCAGCACTTTACCCTGTGTGGAGCACAGTACCCTGTGTGCAGCTCTGTACCCTGTGTGGAGCACTGTACCCTGTGTGCAGCACTGTACGCTGTGTGGAGGACTTTACCTAGTGTGGAGGACTGTACCCTGTGTGCAGCACTGTGCCCTGTATGGAGCACTGTACCCTGTGTGGAACACTGTACCCTGTGTGCAGCACTGTAACCTGTGTGGAGGTCTGTACCTTGTGTGCAGCACTGTACCCTGTTTGGAGGACTGTACCCTCTGTGGAGCACTGTATCCTGTAGGGAGCAGTGTACCCTGTGTGGAGCACTGTAGCCTGTGTGGAGGACTGCACCCTGTGTGGAGCACTGTATCCTGTGTGCAGCAGTGTACCCTGTGTGGAGGACCATGCACTGTGTGCAGCCCTGTACCCTGTATGGAGCACTGTACCCTATATGCCGCACTGTACACATTGTGGAGGACTGTACCCCGTCTGCAGCACTGTACCCTGTGTGGAGGATTGTACCCTGTGTGGAGGATTGTACCCTGTGTGGAGGACTGTACACTGTTTGGAGGACTGTACCCTGTGTGCAGCACTGTACCCTGTGAGGAGCACTGTACCCTGTGTGGAGGACTGTACCCTGTGTGGAGCAATGTACCCTGTGTGGAGCACTTTACCCTGGGTGCAGAACTGTACCCTGTGTGGAGCATTGTATCCTGTGTCCAGCACTACACTGTGTGCAGCACTGTACCCTGTGTGCAGCACTGTACCCTGTGTGGAGCACTGTTCCCAGTGTGCAGCACCTTAGCCTGTGTGGAGCAATGCAGCCTTCGTGAAGCACTGTACCCTGTGTGCAGCACTGTACCGTGTGTGCATCCCTGTACACTGTATGCAACACTGTACCTTTTGTGGAGGATTGTACCCTATGTGGAGGGCTGTACACTGTTTGGAGGACTTTACCCTGTGTGCAGCACTGTACCTTCTGTGCAGGACTGTATTCTGTGTGGAGCACTGTACCCTGTGTGGAGGACAGTACCCTGTGTGGAGTACTGTACCCAGTGTGCAGCACCTTAGCCTGTGTGGAGCAATGAAGCCTTTGTGAAGCACTGTACCCTGTGCGCAGCACTGTACCGTGTGTGCATCACAGTACACTGTATGCAACACTGTACCCTGTGTGGAGGATTGTACCCTGTGTGGAGGACTGTACACTGTTTGGAGGACTGGACCCTTTGTGCAGCACTGTACCCTCTGTGCAGGACTGTATTCTGTGTGGAGAACTGTACCCTGTGTGGAGGACAGTACCCTGTGTGGAGTACTGTACCCTGTGTGCAGCACCCTACCCTGTGTGGAATACAGGACCGTGTGTGGAGGACTGTACCCTGTGTGCAACACTGTAACCTGTATGCATCACTAAACACTGTGTGCAACACTGTAACATGTGTGGAGGATTGTACCCTGTGTGGAGGACTGTAAGCTTTGTGTAGCACTGTACCCTGTGTGGTGCACCGTTTCTTGTGTGGCGCACTGTACCCTGTGTGGAGCAATGTATCCTGTGACCATAAATGTACCATGGGTTCAGCACTGTGCCCTGTGTGCAGCACTCTACCCTGTGTGGAACACAGTACCCTGTGTGCAGCCCTGTAACCTGTGTGGAGGACTGTACCCTGTGTGCAGCACTGTACCCTGTGTGGAGCACTGTTCGCTGTGTGGAGGACTGTACCCTGTGTGGAGCACTGTACCCTGTGTGCAGCATTGCACCCTGTGTTGAGCACTGTACACAGTGTGGAGCACTGTACACTGTGTGCAGCACTGCACCCTGGATGCAGCACTGTACCCCGTGAGGAGCAAAGTATCCTGTGCCCAGTACTGTGCCCTGTGTGCAGCACCCTACCCTGTGTGGAGCTCTGTATCCTGTGTGCAGCACTGTAGCCTGTGTGCAGCACTGTACCCTGTGTGGAGGACTCTACCCTGTGTGCAGCACTGTACCCTGTGTGGAGCACTGTTCCCATTGTGTAGGACTGTACTCCGTCTGCAGCACTGTACCCTGTGTGGAGCAATGTACCCTCTGTGGAGCACTGTACTCTGGGTGCAGCACTGTACCCTGTGTGGAGCACTGTACCCTGTGTGGAGCACTGTACACTGTGTGCAGCACCTTAGCCGGTGTGGGGCAATGAAGCCTTTGTGCAGCACTGTATCCTGTGTGCAGCACTGTACCCTGTGTGCAGCACTGTACCCTATGTGGGTGCACTGTAGCCTGTGTGGAGGACTGTACCCTGTGTGGAGCACTGTATCCTGTAGGGAGCAGGGTACCCTGTGTGCAGCACTGTACCCTGTGTGGAAGACTGTACCCTCTGTGGAGCACTGTATCCTGTGTGCAGCAGTGTACCCTGTGTGGAGGACTATGCTCTGTGTGCAGCCCTGTACCCTGTATGGAGCACTGTACCCTATATGCCGCACTGTACACATTGTGGAGGACTGTACCCCGTCTGCAGCACTGTACCCTGTGTGCAGCACTGTACACTGTGTGGAGGACTGTACCCTTTGTGCAACACTGTACCATCTGTGGTGCAATGTACCCTGCGTGCAGCACTGTACCCTGTGTGCATCAGTGTACACTGTGTGCAACACTGTACCCTGTGTGGAGGATTGTACCCTGTGTGGAGGACTGTACACTGTTTGGAGGACTGTACCCTGTGTGCAGCACTGTACCCTGTGAGGAGCACTGTACCCTGTGTGGAGGATTGTACCCTGTGTGGAGCACTGTACCCTGTGTGCAGCACTGTAACCTGTGTGGAGGTCTGTACCCTGAGTCCAGCACTGTACCCTGTGTGTAGCACTGTATATTGTGTGCAGCACTATACCCTGTGTACAGCACTGTACCCTGTGTGGAAGACTATGCCCTGTGTGCAGCACTGTACCCTGTATGGAGCACTGTACCCTATGTGCAGCACTGTACACTCTGTGGAGGACTGTACCCCGTCTGCACCACTGTACCCTGTGTGGAGCACTGTACCCTGTGTGCAGCACTGTTCACTATGTGGAGCTCTGCAAACTGTGTGGAGCACTGTACCCTCTGTGCAGGACTGTATTCTGTGTGGAGCACTGAACCCTGTGTTTAGGACTGTACCCTGTGTGGAGCACTGAACCCTGTGTGGAGCACTGTATCCTGTGTCCATAAATGTACCGTGTGTGCAGCACTTTACCCTGTGTGGAGCACAGAACCCTGTGTGCAGCACTATACCCTGTCAGGAGCACTGTACTCTGTGTGCAGCACTGTAACCTGTGTGGAGGACTGTTACTTGTGTGCAGCACTGTATTCTGTGTGGAGCACTGTACCCTGTGTGGAGGACTGTACCCTGGGTGGAGCACTGTACCCTGTGAGCAGCACTGTTCACTTTGTGGAGCTCTGCAAACTGTGTGGAGCACTGTACCCTCTGTGTGGAGGATTTACCCTGTGTGGAGGACTGTACCCTGTGTGGAGCGCTGTACACTGTGTGCAGCACTGCCCCCTGGATGCAGCACTGTACCCTGTGAGGAGCAAATTATCCTGTGCCCAGTACTGTACCCTGTGTGCAGAATCCTACCCTGTGTGGAGCAATGTATCCTGTGTCCAGCACTGTACCCTGTGTGCAGCACTGTAACCTGTGTGGAGCACATTACCCTGTGTGGAGCACTGTTCCCATTGTGTAGGACTGTACACCCTCTGCAGCACTGTACCCTGTGTGGAGCAATTTACCCTGTGTGGAGCACTGTACACTGTGTGGAGCACTGTAACTTGTGAGCAGCACTGTGCCCTGTGTGGAGCACTCTACCCTGTGTGGAACACAGTACCCTGTGTGCAGCACTGTACCCTGTGTGGAGCACTGTTCGCTGTGTCGAGGACTGTACCCTCTGTGGAGCACTGTACCCTCTGTGCAGGACTGTATTCTGTGTGGAGCACTGTACCCTGTGTGGAGGACAGTACCCTGTGTGGAGTACTGTACCCTGTGTGCAGCACCCTACCCTGTGTGGAATACAGTACCGTGTGTGGAGGACAGTACCCTGTGTGCAACACTGTACCCTGTATGCATCACTAAACACTGTGTGCAACACTGTAACTTGTGTAGAGGATTGTACCCTGTGTGTGGAGGACTGTAAGCTTTGTGTAGCACTGTACCCTGTGTGGTGCACCGTATCTTGTGTGGCGCACTGTACCCTGTGTGGAGCACTGTAACCTGTGTGGAGCACTGTTCGCTGTGTCGAGGACTGTACCCTGTGTGGAGCACTGTACCCTCTGTGCAGGACTGTATTCTGTGTGGAGCACTGTACCCTGTGTGGAGGACAGTACCCTGTGTGGAGTACTGTACCCTGTGTGCAGCACCCTACCCTGTGTGGAATACAGTACCGTGTGTGGAGGAGAGTACCCTGTGTGCAACACTGTACCCTGAATGCATCACTAAACACTGTGTGCAACATTGTAACCTGTGTGGAGGATTGTACCCTGTGTGTGGAGGACTGTAAGCTTTGTGTAGCACTGTACCCTGTGTGGTGCACTGTATCCTGTGACCATAACTGTACCATGGGTGCAGCACTTTACCCTGTGTGGAGCACAGTACCCTGTGTGCAGCACTGTACACTGTGTGGAGCACTGTAACTTGTGAGCAGCACTGTGCCCTGTGTGGAGCACTCTACCCTGTGTGGAACACAGTACCCTGTGTGCACCACTGTAACCTGTGTGGAGGACTGTACCCTGTGTGCAGCACTGTACCCTGTGTGGAGCACTGTTCGCTGTGTGGAGGACTGTACCCTGTGTGGAGCACTGTACCCTGTGTGCAGCATTGCACCCTGTGTTGAGCACTGTACACAGTGTGGAGCACTGTACACTGTGTGCAGCACTGCACCCTGGATGCAGCACTGTACCCCGTGAGGAGCAAAGTATCCTGTGCCCAGTACTGTGCCCTGTGTGCAGCACCCTACCCTGTGTGGAGCTCTGTATCCTGTGTGCAGCACTGTAGCCTGTGTGCAGCACTGTATCCTGTGACCATAACTGTACCATGGGTGCAGCACTTTACCCTGTGTGGAGCACAGTACCCTGTGTGCAGCACTGTACACTGTGTGGAGCACTGTAACTTGTGAGCAGCACTGTGCCCTGTGTGGAGCACTCTACCCTGTGTGGAACACAGTACCCTGTGTGCAGCACTGTAACCTGTGTGGAGGACTGTACCCTGTGTGCAGCACTGTACCCTGTGTGGAGCACTGTTCGCTGTGTGGAGGACTGTACCCTGTGTGGAGCACTGTACCCTGTGTGCAGCATTGCACCCTGTGTTGAGCACTGTACACATTGTGGAGCACTGTACACTGTGTGCAGCACTGCACCCTGGATGCAGCACTGTACCCTGTGAGGAGCAAATTATCCTGTGCCCAGTACTGTACCCTGTGTGCAGCATCCGACCCTGTGTGGAGATCTGTATCCTGTGTGCAGCACTGTACCCTGTGTGGAGGACTCTACCCTGTGTGGAGCACTGTTCCCATTGTGTAGGACTGTACTCCGTCTGCAGCACTGTACCCTGTGTGGAGCAATGTACCCTCTGTGGAGCACTGTACTCTGGGTGCAGCACTGTACCCTGTGTGGAGCACTGTATCATGTGTCCAGCACTCCCCTGTGTGGAGCACTGTACCCTGTGTGCAGCACTGTACCCTGTGTAGAGCACTGTAACCTGTGTGCAGCACCTTAGCCGGTGTGGAGCAATGAAGCCTTTGTGCAGCACAGTACCCTGTGTGGAGCACTGCACACTGTGTGGTGCTCTGCAACCTATGTGGTGCTCTGCACCCTCTCGCAGGACTGTATCCTGTATGGAGCAGTGTACCCTGTGTGGAGGACTGTACCCTGTGTGGAGGACTGTACCCTGTGTGCAGCACTGTACACTGTGTGGAGCTCTGCAACCTATGTGGAGCTCTGTACACTGTGGCAGCACTGTATCCTGTATGGAGCAGTGTACCCTGTGTGGAGGACTGTACCCTGTGTGAAGGACTGTACCCTCTGTGGAGCACTGTATCCTGTAGGGAGCAGTGTACCCTGTGTGGAGCACTGTAGCCTGTGTGGAGTACTGTACCCTGTGTGGAGCACTGTATCCTGTAGGGAGCAGTGTACCCTGTGTGCAGCACTGTACCCTGTGTGGAGGACTGTACCCTCTGTGGAGCACTGTATCCTGTGTGCAGCAGTGTACCCTGTGTGGAGGACTATGCCCTGTGTGCAGCCCTGTACCCTGTATGGAGCACTGTACCCTATATGCCGCACTGTACACATTGTGGAGGACTGTACCCCGTCTGCAGCACTGTACCCTGTTTGGAGGACTGTACCCTGTGTGCAGCACTGTACCCTGTGAGGAGCACTGTACCCTGTGTGGAGGGCTGTACCCTGTGTGGAGCACTGTACCCTGTGTGCAGCACTATAACCCGTGTGGAGTTCTGTACCCTGAGTGCAGCACTGTACCCTGTGTGTAGCACTGTATATTGAGTGCAGCACTATACCCTGTGTGCAGCATTGTTCCCTGTGTGGAGGACTATGCCCTGTGTGCAGCACTGTACCCTGTATGGAGCACTGTACCCTATGTGCAGCACTGTACACTCTGTGGAGGACTGTACCCCATCGGCAGCACTGTACCCTGTGTGCAGCACTGTACCCAGTGTGGAGGACTGTACCTTTTGTGCAACACTGTACCATCTGTGGTGCACTGCACCCTGCGTGCAGCACTGTACCCTGTGTGCATCACTGTACACTGTGTGCAACACTGTACCCTGTGTGCAACACTGTACCCTCTGTGGAGGACTGTACCCTCTGTGGAACACTGTATCCTGTGTGCAGCAGTGTACCCTGTGTGGAGGACTATGCCCTGTGTGCAGCCCTGTACCCTGTATGGAGCACTGTACCCTATATGCCGCACTGTACACATTGTGGAGGACTGTACCCTGTCTGCAGCACTGTACCCTGTGTGGAGGATTGTACCCTGTGTGGAGGACTGTACACTGTTTGGAGGACTGTACCCTGTGTGCAGCACTGTACCCTGTGAGGAGCACTGTACCCTGTGTGGAGGACTGTACCCTGTGTGGAGCACTGTACCCTGTGTGCAGCACTGTAACCTGTGTGGAGGTCTGTACACTGAGTGCAGCACTGTACCCTGTGTGTAGCACTGTACCCTGTGTGGAACACTCTACCCTGTGTGGAGCACTGTTCCCATTGTGTAGGACTGTACTCCATCTGAAGCACTGTACCCTGTGTGGAGCAATGTACCCTGTGTGGAGCACTTTACCCTGGGTGCAGAACTGTACCCTGTGTGGAGCACTGTATCCTGTGTCCAGCACTACACTGTGTGCAGCACTGTACCCTGTGTGCAGCACTGTACCCTGTGTGGAGCACTGCACCCAGTGTGCAGCACCTTAGCCTGTGTGGAGCAATGCAGCCTTCGTGAAGCACTGTACCCTGCGCGCAGCACTGTACCGTGTGTGCATCCCTGTACACTGTATGCAACACTGTACCTTTTGTGGAGGATTGTACCCTGTGTGGAGGAATGTACACTGTATGGAGCAATGTACCCTGTGTGCAGCACTGTACCCTCTGTGAAGAACTGTATTCTGTGTGGAGCACTGTACCCTGTGTGGAGGACAGTACCCTGTGTGGAGTACTGTACCCAGTGTGCAGCACCTTAGCCTGTGTGGAGCAATGAAGCCTTTGTGAAGCACTGTACCCTGTGCGCAGCACTGTACCGTGTGTGCATCACTGTACACTGTATGCAACACTGTACCCTGTGTGGAGGACAGTACCCTGTGTGGAGTACTGTACCCTCAATGCAGCACCCTACCCTGTGTGGAATACAGGACCATGTGTGGAGGACTGCATCACTAAACACTGTGTGCAACACTGTAACATGTGTGGAGGATTGTACCCTGTGTGGAGGACTGTAAGCTTTGTGTAGCACTGTACCCTGTGTGGTGCACCGTATCTTGTGTGGCGCACTGTACCCTGTGGAGCACTGTATCCTGTGACCATAACTCTACCATGGGTGCAGCACTTTACCCTGTGTGGAGCACAGTACTCTATGTGCAGCACTGTACACTGTGTGGAGCACTGTACCCTGTGTGGAGCACTGTTCGCTGTGTGGAGGACTGTACCCTGTGTGGAGAACTGTACCCTGTGTGCAGCATTGTACCCTGTGTTGAGCACTGTACACAGTGTGGAGCACTGTACACTGTGTGCAGCACTGCACCCTGGATGCAGCACTGTACCCCGTGAGGAGCAAAGTATCCTGTGCCCAGTACTGTGCCCTGTGTGCAGCATCCTACCCTGTGTGGAGCTCTGTATCCTGTGTGCAGCACTGTAGCCTGTGTGCAGCACTGTACGCTGTGTGGAGGACTCTACCCTGTGTGGAGCACTGTTCCCATTGTGTAGGACTGTACTCCGTCTGCAGCACTATACCCTGTGTGGAGCAATGTACCCTGTGTGGAGCACTGTACTCTGGGTGCAGCACTGTACCCTGTGTGGAGCACTGTATCCTGTGTCCAGCACTCCCCTGTGTGGAGCACTGTACCCTGTGTGCAGCACTGTACCCTGTGTAGAGCACTGTAACCTGTGTGGAGCACTGTTCGCTGTGTCGAGGACTGTACCCTGTGTGGAGCACTGTACCCTCTGTGCAGGACTGTATTCTGTGTGGAGCACTGTACCCTGTGTGGAGGACAGTACCCTGTGTGGAGTACTGTACCCTGTGTGCAGCACCCTACCCTGTGTGGAATACAGTACCGTGTGTGGAGGAGAGTACCCTGTGTGCAACACTGTACCCTGAATGCATCACTAAACACTGTGTGCAACATTGTAACCTGTGTGGAGGATTGTACCCTGTGTGTGGAGGACTGTAAGCTTTGTGTAGCACTGTACCCTGTGTGGTGCACTGTATCCTGTGACCATAACTGTACCATGGGTGCAGCACTTTACCCTGTGTGGAGCACAGTACCCTGTGTGCAGCACTGTACACTGTGTGGAGCACTGTAACTTGTGAGCAGCACTGTGCCCTGTGTGGAGCACTCTACCCTGTGTGGAACACAGTACCCTGTGTGCACCACTGTAACCTGTGTGGAGGACTGTACCCTGTGTGCAGCACTGTACCCTGTGTGGAGCACTGTTCGCTGTGTGGAGGACTGTACCCTGTGTGGAGCACTGTACCCTGTGTGCAGCATTGCACCCTGTGTTGAGCACTGTACACAGTGTGGAGCACTGTACACTGTGTGCAGCACTGCACCCTGGATGCAGCACTGTACCCCGTGAGGAGCAAAGTATCCTGTGCCCAGTACTGTGCCCTGTGTGCAGCACCCTACCCTGTGTGGAGCTCTGTATCCTGTGTGCAGCACTGTAGCCTGTGTGCAGCACTGTATCCTGTGACCATAACTGTACCATGGGTGCAGCACTTTACCCTGTGTGGAGCACAGTACCCTGTGTGCAGCACTGTACACTGTGTGGAGCACTGTAACTTGTGAGCAGCACTGTGCCCTGTGTGGAGCACTCTACCCTGTGTGGAACACAGTACCCTGTGTGCAGCACTGTAACCTGTGTGGAGGACTGTACCCTGTGTGCAGCACTGTACCCTGTGTGGAGCACTGTTCGCTGTGTGGAGGACTGTACCCTGTGTGGAGCACTGTACCCTGTGTGCAGCATTGCACCCTGTGTTGAGCACTGTACACATTGTGGAGCACTGTACACTGTGTGCAGCACTGCACCCTGGATGCAGCACTGTACCCTGTGAGGAGCAAATTATCCTGTGCCCAGTACTGTACCCTGTGTGCAGCATCCGACCCTGTGTGGAGATCTGTATCCTGTGTGCAGCACTGTACCCTGTGTGGAGGACTCTACCCTGTGTGGAGCACTGTTCCCATTGTGTAGGACTGTACTCCGTCTGCAGCACTGTACCCTGTGTGGAGCAATGTACCCTCTGTGGAGCACTGTACTCTGGGTGCAGCACTGTACCCTGTGTGGAGCACTGTATCATGTGTCCAGCACTCCCCTGTGTGGAGCACTGTACCCTGTGTGCAGCACTGTACCCTGTGTAGAGCACTGTAACCTGTGTGCAGCACCTTAGCCGGTGTGGAGCAATGAAGCCTTTGTGCAGCACAGTACCCTGTGTGGAGCACTGCACACTGTGTGGTGCTCTGCAACCTATGTGGTGCTCTGCACCCTCTCGCAGGACTGTATCCTGTATGGAGCAGTGTACCCTGTGTGGAGGACTGTACCCTGTGTGGAGGACTGTACCCTGTGTGCAGCACTGTACACTGTGTGGAGCTCTGCAACCTATGTGGAGCTCTGTACACTGTGGCAGCACTGTATCCTGTATGGAGCAGTGTACCCTGTGTGGAGGACTGTACCCTGTGTGAAGGACTGTACCCTCTGTGGAGCACTGTATCCTGTAGGGAGCAGTGTACCCTGTGTGGAGCACTGTAGCCTGTGTGGAGTACTGTACCCTGTGTGGAGCACTGTATCCTGTAGGGAGCAGTGTACCCTGTGTGCAGCACTGTACCCTGTGTGGAGGACTGTACCCTCTGTGGAGCACTGTATCCTGTGTGCAGCAGTGTACCCTGTGTGGAGGACTATGCCCTGTGTGCAGCCCTGTACCCTGTATGGAGCACTGTACCCTATATGCCGCACTGTACACATTGTGGAGGACTGTACCCCGTCTGCAGCACTGTACCCTGTTTGGAGGACTGTACCCTGTGTGCAGCACTGTACCCTGTGAGGAGCACTGTACCCTGTGTGGAGGGCTGTACCCTGTGTGGAGCACTGTACCCTGTGTGCAGCACTATAACCCGTGTGGAGTTCTGTACCCTGAGTGCAGCACTGTACCCTGTGTGTAGCACTGTATATTGAGTGCAGCACTATACCCTGTGTGCAGCATTGTTCCCTGTGTGGAGGACTATGCCCTGTGTGCAGCACTGTACCCTGTATGGAGCACTGTACCCTATGTGCAGCACTGTACACTCTGTGGAGGACTGTACCCCATCGGCAGCACTGTACCCTGTGTGCAGCACTGTACCCAGTGTGGAGGACTGTACCTTTTGTGCAACACTGTACCATCTGTGGTGCACTGCACCCTGCGTGCAGCACTGTACCCTGTGTGCATCACTGTACACTGTGTGCAACACTGTACCCTGTGTGCAACACTGTACCCTCTGTGGAGGACTGTACCCTCTGTGGAACACTGTATCCTGTGTGCAGCAGTGTACCCTGTGTGGAGGACTATGCCCTGTGTGCAGCCCTGTACCCTGTATGGAGCACTGTACCCTATATGCCGCACTGTACACATTGTGGAGGACTGTACCCTGTCTGCAGCACTGTACCCTGTGTGGAGGATTGTACCCTGTGTGGAGGACTGTACACTGTTTGGAGGACTGTACCCTGTGTGCAGCACTGTACCCTGTGAGGAGCACTGTACCCTGTGTGGAGGACTGTACCCTGTGTGGAGCACTGTACCCTGTGTGCAGCACTGTAACCTGTGTGGAGGTCTGTACACTGAGTGCAGCACTGTACCCTGTGTGTAGCACTGTACCCTGTGTGGAACACTCTACCCTGTGTGGAGCACTGTTCCCATTGTGTAGGACTGTACTCCATCTGAAGCACTGTACCCTGTGTGGAGCAATGTACCCTGTGTGGAGCACTTTACCCTGGGTGCAGAACTGTACCCTGTGTGGAGCACTGTATCCTGTGTCCAGCACTACACTGTGTGCAGCACTGTACCCTGTGTGCAGCACTGTACCCTGTGTGGAGCACTGCACCCAGTGTGCAGCACCTTAGCCTGTGTGGAGCAATGCAGCCTTCGTGAAGCACTGTACCCTGCGCGCAGCACTGTACCGTGTGTGCATCCCTGTACACTGTATGCAACACTGTACCTTTTGTGGAGGATTGTACCCTGTGTGGAGGAATGTACACTGTATGGAGCAATGTACCCTGTGTGCAGCACTGTACCCTCTGTGAAGAACTGTATTCTGTGTGGAGCACTGTACCCTGTGTGGAGGACAGTACCCTGTGTGGAGTACTGTACCCAGTGTGCAGCACCTTAGCCTGTGTGGAGCAATGAAGCCTTTGTGAAGCACTGTACCCTGTGCGCAGCACTGTACCGTGTGTGCATCACTGTACACTGTATGCAACACTGTACCCTGTGTGGAGGACAGTACCCTGTGTGGAGTACTGTACCCTCAATGCAGCACCCTACCCTGTGTGGAATACAGGACCATGTGTGGAGGACTGCATCACTAAACACTGTGTGCAACACTGTAACATGTGTGGAGGATTGTACCCTGTGTGGAGGACTGTAAGCTTTGTGTAGCACTGTACCCTGTGTGGTGCACCGTATCTTGTGTGGCGCACTGTACCCTGTGGAGCACTGTATCCTGTGACCATAACTCTACCATGGGTGCAGCACTTTACCCTGTGTGGAGCACAGTACTCTATGTGCAGCACTGTACACTGTGTGGAGCACTGTACCCTGTGTGGAGCACTGTTCGCTGTGTGGAGGACTGTACCCTGTGTGGAGAACTGTACCCTGTGTGCAGCATTGTACCCTGTGTTGAGCACTGTACACAGTGTGGAGCACTGTACACTGTGTGCAGCACTGCACCCTGGATGCAGCACTGTACCCCGTGAGGAGCAAAGTATCCTGTGCCCAGTACTGTGCCCTGTGTGCAGCATCCTACCCTGTGTGGAGCTCTGTATCCTGTGTGCAGCACTGTAGCCTGTGTGCAGCACTGTACGCTGTGTGGAGGACTCTACCCTGTGTGGAGCACTGTTCCCATTGTGTAGGACTGTACTCCGTCTGCAGCACTATACCCTGTGTGGAGCAATGTACCCTGTGTGGAGCACTGTACTCTGGGTGCAGCACTGTACCCTGTGTGGAGCACTGTATCCTGTGTCCAGCACTCCCCTGTGTGGAGCACTGTACCCTGTGTGCAGCACTGTACCCTGTGTAGAGCACTGTAACCTGTGTGGAGCACTGTTCGCTGTGTCGAGGACTGTACCCTGTGTGGAGCACTGTACCCTCTGTGCAGGACTGTATTCTGTGTGGAGCACTGTACCCTGTGTGGAGGACAGTACCCTGTGTGGAGTACTGTACCCTGTGTGCAGCACCCTACCCTGTGTGGAATACAGTACCGTGTGTGGAGGAGAGTACCCTGTGTGCAACACTGTACCCTGAATGCATCACTAAACACTGTGTGCAACATTGTAACCTGTGTGGAGGATTGTACCCTGTGTGTGGAGGACTGTAAGCTTTGTGTAGCACTGTACCCTGTGTGGTGCACTGTATCCTGTGACCATAACTGTACCATGGGTGCAGCACTTTACCCTGTGTGGAGCACAGTACCCTGTGTGCAGCACTGTACACTGTGTGGAGCACTGTAACTTGTGAGCAGCACTGTGCCCTGTGTGGAGCACTCTACCCTGTGTGGAACACAGTACCCTGTGTGCAGCACTGTAACCTGTGTGGAGGACTGTACCCTGTGTGCAGCACTGTACCCTGTGTGGAGCACTGTTCGCTGTGTGGAGGACTGTACCCTGTGTGGAGCACTGTACCCTGTGTGCAGCATTGCACCCTGTGTTGAGCACTGTACACAGTGTGGAGCACTGTACACTGTGTGCAGCACTGCACCCTGGATGCAGCACTGTACCCCGTGATGAGCAAAGTATCCTGTGCCCAGTACTGTGCCCTGTGTGCAGCACCCTACCCTGTGTGGAGCTCTGTATCCTGTGTGCAGCACTGTAGCCTGTGTGCAGCACTGTATCCTGTGACCATAACTGTACCATGGGTGCAGCACTTTACCCTGTGTGGAGCACAGTACCCTGTGTGCAGCACTGTACACTGTGTGGAGCACTGTAACTTGTGAGCAGCACTGTGCCCTGTGTGGAGCACTCTACCCTGTGTGGAACACAGTACCCTGTGTGCAGCACTGTAACCTGTGTGGAGGACTGTACCCTGTGTGCAGCACTGTACCCTGTGTGGAGCACTGTTCGCTGTGTGGAGGACTGTACCCTGTGTGGAGCACTGTATCCTGTGTCCAGCACTACACTGTGTGCAGCACTGTACCCTGTGTGCAGCATTGTACCCTGTGTGGAGCACTGCACCCAGTGTGCAGCACCTTAGCCTGTGTGCAGCACTGTACCCTGTGTGCAGCACTGTACCCTGTGTGGGAGCACTGTTCGCTGTGTGGAGGACTGTACCCTGTGTGGAGAACTGTACCCTGTGTGCAGCATTGTACCCTGTGTTGAGCACTGTACACAGTGTGGAGCACTGTACACTGTGTGCAGCACTGCACCCTGGATGCAGCACTGTATCCCGTGAGGAGCAAAGTATCCTGTGCCCAGTACTGTGCCCTGTGTGCAGCATCCTACCCTGTGTGGAGCTCTGTATCCTGTGTGCAGCACTGTAGCCTGTGTGCAGCACTGTACGCTGTGTGGAGGACTCTACCCTGTGTGGAGCACTGTTCCCATTGTGTAGGACTGTACTCCGTCTGCAGCACTGTACCCTGTGTGGAGCAATGTACCCTCTGTGGAGCATTGTACTCTGGGTGCAGCACTGGACCCTGTGTGGAGCACTGTACCCTGTGTGCAGCACCTTAGCCCATGTGGAGCAATGAAGCCTTTGTGCAGCACTGTACCCTGTGTGCAGCACTGTACCCTGTGTGGGAGCACTGTACCCTGTGTGCAGCACTGTACCCTGTGTGGAGCACTGTAACCTGTGTGGAGCACTGTACACTGTGTGGAGCTCTGCAACCTATGTGGTGCTCTGTACCCTCTTGCAAGACTATATGCTGTATGGAGCAGTGTACCCTGTGTGGAGCACTGTACCCTGTGTGGAGGACTGTACCCTGCGTGCAGCACTGTACACTGTGTGGAGCTCTGCAACCTATGTGGAGCTCTGTACCCTGTGGCAGCACTGTATCCTGTATGGAGCAGTGTACCCTGTGTGGAGGACTGTACCCTGTGTAGAGGACTGCCCCCTCTGTGGAGCACTGCATCCTGTAGGGAACAGTGTACCCTGTGTGGAGCACTGTAGCCTGTGTGGAGGACTGTACCCTGTGTGGAGCACTGTATCCTGTAGGGAGTAGTGTACCCTGTGTGCAGCACTGTACCCTGTGTGGAGGACTGTACCCTCTGTGGAGCACTGTATCCTGTGTGCAGCAGTGTACCCTGTGTGGAGGACTATGCCCTGTGTGCAGCCCTGTACCCTGTATGGAGCACTGTACCCTATATGCCGCACTGTACACATTGTGGAGGACTGTACCCCGTCTGCAGCACTGTACCCTGTGTGCAGCACTGTACACTGTGTGGAGGACTGTACCCTTTGTGCAACACTGTACCATCTGTGGTGCAATGTACCCTGCGTGCAGCACTGTACCCTGTGTGCATCAGTGTACACTGTGTGCAACACTGTACCCTGTGTGCAACACTGTACCCTGTGTGGAGAACTGTACCCTGTATGGGGGACTGTACCCTGTGTGCAACACTGTACCCTGTGTGGAGCACTGTACCCTGTGTGCAGCACTGTACCCTGTTTGGAGGACTGTACCCTGCATGCAGCACTGTACCCTGTGTGGAGCACTGTACCCTGTGTGGAGGACTGCACCCTGTGTGGAGCACTGTACCCTGTGTGGAAGATTTTGCCCTGTGTGCAGCACTGTACCCTCTATGGAGCACTGTACCCTATGTGCAGCACTGTACACCCTGTGGAGGACTGTACCCCGTCTGCAGCACTGTACCCTGTGTGCAGCACTATACCCTGTGTACAGCACTGTACCCTGTTTGGAAGACTATGCCCTGTGTGCAGCACTGTACCCTGTATGGAGCACTGTACCCTATGTGCAGCACTGTACACTCTGTGGAGGACTGTACCCCGTCTGCAGCACTGTACCCTGTGTGCAGCACTGTACCCAGTGTGGAGGACTGTACCTTTTGTGCAACACTGTACCATCTGTGGTGCACTGGACCCTGCATGCAGCACTGTAACCTGTGTGCATCACTGTACACTGTGTGCAACACTGTACCCTGTGTGCAACACTGTACCCTGTGTGGAGAACTGTACCCTGTATGGGGGACTGTACCCTGTGTGCAACACTGTACCCTGTGTGGAGCACTGTACCCTGTGTGCAGCACTGTACCCTGTTAGGAGGACTGTACCCTGCATGCAGCACTGTACCCTGTGTGGAGCACTGGACCCTGTGTGGAGGACTGCACCCTGTGTGGAGCACTGTACCCTGTGTGCAGCACTGTAACCTGTGTGGAGGTCTGTACCCTGTGTGCAGCACTGTATCCTGTTTGGAGGACAGTAACCTGTGTGCAGCACTGTTCCCTGTGTGGAGCACTGTACTCTGTGTGCAGCACTGTAACCTGTGTGGAGGACTGTACCTTGTGTGCAGCACTGTATTCTGTGTGGAGCACTGTACCCTGTGTGGAGGACTGTACCCTGTGTGGAGCACTGTACCCTGTGAGCAGCACTGTTCACTTTGTGGAGCTCTGCAAACTCTGTGGAGCACTGTACCCTCTGTGTGGAGGATTTACCCTGTGTGGAGGACTGTACCCTGTGTGGAGCACTGTACACTGTGTGCAGCACTGCACCCTGGATGCAGCACTGTACCCTGTGAGGAGCAAATTATCCTGTGCCCAGTACTGTACCCTGTGTGCAGAATCCTACCCTGTGTGGAGCACTGTATCCTGTGTCCAGCACTGTACCCTGTGTGCAGCACTGTAACCTGTGTGGAGCACTGTAACTTGTGAGCAGCACTGTGCCCTGTGTGGAGCACTCTACCCTGTGTGGAACACAGTACCCTGTGTGCAGCACTGTAACCTGTGTGGAGGACTGTACCCTGTGTGCAGCACTGTACCCTGTGTGGAGCACTGTTCGCTGTGTGGAGGACTGTACCCTGTGTGGAGAACTGTACCCTGTGTGCAGCATTGCACCCTGTGTTGAGCACTGTACACAGTGTGGAGCACTGTACACTGTGTGCAGCACTGCACCCTGGATGCAGCACTGTACCCCGTGATGAGCAAAGTATCCTGTGCCCAGTACTGTGCCCTGTGTGCAGCACCCTACCCTGTGTGGAGCTCTGTATCCTGTGTGCAGCACTGTAGCCTGTGTGCAGCACTGTATCCTGTGACCATAACTGTACCATGGGTGCAGCACTTTACCCTGTGTGGAGCACAGTACCCTGTGTGCAGCACTGTACACTGTGTGGAGCACTGTAACTTGTGAGCAGCACTGTGCCCTGTGTGGAGCACTCTACCCTGTGTGGAACACAGTACCCTGTGTGCAGCACTGTAACCTGTGTGGAGGACTGTACCCTGTGTGCAGCACTGTACCCTGTGTGGAGCACTGTTCGCTGTGTGGAGGACTGTACCCTGTGTGGAGCACTGTATCCTGTGTCCAGCACTACACTGTGTGCAGCACTGTACCCTGTGTGCAGCATTGTACCCTGTGTGGAGCACTGCACCCAGTGTGCAGCACCTTAGCCTGTGTGCAGCACTGTACCCTGTGTGCAGCACTGTACCCTGTGTGGGAGCACTGTTCGCTGTGTGGAGGACTGTACCCTGTGTGGAGAACTGTACCCTGTGTGCAGCATTGTACCCTGTGTTGAGCACTGTACACAGTGTGGAGCACTGTACACTGTGTGCAGCACTGCACCCTGGATGCAGCACTGTATCCCGTGAGGAGCAAAGTATCCTGTGCCCAGTACTGTGCCCTGTGTGCAGCATCCTACCCTGTGTGGAGCTCTGTATCCTGTGTGCAGCACTGTAGCCTGTGTGCAGCACTGTACGCTGTGTGGAGGACTCTACCCTGTGTGGAGCACTGTTCCCATTGTGTAGGACTGTACTCCGTCTGCAGCACTGTACCCTGTGTGGAGCAATGTACCCTCTGTGGAGCATTGTACTCTGGGTGCAGCACTGGACCCTGTGTGGAGCACTGTACCCTGTGTGCAGCACCTTAGCCCATGTGGAGCAATGAAGCCTTTGTGCAGCACTGTACCCTGTGTGCAGCACTGTACCCTGTGTGGGAGCACTGTACCCTGTGTGGAGCACTGTACCCTGTGTGGAGCACTGTAACCTGTGTGGAGCACTGTACACTGTGTGGAGCTCTGCAACCTATGTGGTGCTCTGTACCCTCTTGCAAGACTATATGCTGTATGGAGCAGTGTACCCTGTGTGGAGCACTGTACCCTGTGTGGAGGACTGTACCCTGCGTGCAGCACTGTACACTGTGTGGAGCTCTGCAACCTATGTGGAGCTCTGTACCCTGTGGCAGCACTGTATCCTGTATGGAGCAGTGTACCCTGTGTGGAGGACTGTACCCTGTGTAGAGGACTGCCCCCTCTGTGGAGCACTGCATCCTGTAGGGAACAGTGTACCCTGTGTGGAGCACTGTAGCCTGTGTGGAGGACTGTACCCTGTGTGGAGCACTGTATCCTGTAGGGAGTAGTGTACCCTGTGTGCAGCACTGTACCCTGTGTGGAGGACTGTACCCTCTGTGGAGCACTGTATCCTGTGTGCAGCAGTGTACCCTGTGTGGAGGACTATGCCCTGTGTGCAGCCCTGTACCCTGTATGGAGCACTGTACCCTATATGCCGCACTGTACACATTGTGGAGGACTGTACCCCGTCTGCAGCACTGTACCCTGTGTGCAGCACTGTACACTGTGTGGAGGACTGTACCCTTTGTGCAACACTGTACCATCTGTGGTGCAATGTACCCTGCGTGCAGCACTGTAACCTGTGTGCATCAGTGTACACTGTGTGCAACACTGTACCCTGTGTGCAACACTGTACCCTGTGTGGAGAACTGTACCCTGTATGGGGGACTGTACCCTGTGTGCAACACTGTACCCTGTGTGGAGCACTGTACCCTGTGTGCAGCACTGTACCCTGTTTGGAGGACTGTACCCTGCATGCAGCACTGTACCCTGTGTGGAGCACTGTACCCTGTGTGGAGGACTGCACCCTGTGTGGAGCACTGTACCCTGTGTGGAAGATTTTGCCCTGTGTGCAGCACTGTACCCTGTATGGAGCACTGTACCCTATGTGCAGCACTGTACACTCTGTGGAGGACTGTACCCCGTCTGCAGCACTGTACCCTGTGTGCAGCACTATACCCTGTGTACAGCACTGTACCCTGTGTGGAAGACTATGCCCTGTGTGCAGCACTGTACCCTGTATGGAGCACTGTACCCTATGTGCAGCACTGTACACTCTGTGGAGGACTGTACCCCATCTGCAGCACTGTACCCTGTGTGCAGCTCTGTACCCAGTGTGGAGGACTGTACCTTTTGTGCAACACTGTACCATCTGTGGTGCACTGGACCCTGCATGCAGCACTGTACCCTGTGTGCATCACTGTACACTGTGTGCAACACTGTACCCTGTGTGCAACACTGTACCCTGTGTGGAGAACTGTACCCTGTATGGGGGACTGTACCCTGTGTGCAACACTGTACCCTGTGTGGAGCACTGTACCCTGTTTGGAGGACTGTACCCTGCATGCAGCACTGTACCCTGTGTGGAGCACTGTACCCTGTGTGGAGGACTGCACCCTGTGTGGAGCACTGTATCCTGTGTCCAGCACTCCCCCGTGTGGAGCACTGTACCCTGTGTGCAGCACTGTACCCTGTGTAGAGCACTGTAACCTGTGTGCAGCACCTTAGCCGGTGTGGAGCAATGAAGCCTTTGTGCAGCAATGTACCCTGTGTGGAGCACTGTACAATGTGTGGTGCTCTGCAACCTATGTGGTGCTCTGTACCCTCTCGCAGGACTGTATCCTGTATGGAGCAGTGTACCCTGTGTGGAGGACTGTACCCTGTGTGGAGGACTGTACCCTCTGTGGAGCACTGTATCCTGTAGGGAGCAGTGTACCCTGTGTGGAGCACTGTAGCCTGTGTGGAGGACTGCACCCTGTGTGGAGCACTGTATCCTGTAGGGAGCAGTGTACCCTGTGTGCAGCACTGTAGCCTGTGTGGAGGACTGTACCCTCTGTGGAGCACTGTATCCTGTGTGCAGCAGTGTACCCTGTGTGGAGGACTATGCCCTGTGTGCAGCCCTGTACCCTGTATGGAGCACTGTACCCTATATGCCGCACTGTACACATTGTGGAGGACTGTACCCCGTCTGCAGCACTATACCCTGTGTGGAGGATTGTACCCTGTGTGGAGGACTGTATACTGTTTGGAGGACTGTACCCTGTGTGCAGCACTGTACCCTGTGAGGAGCACTGTACCCTGTGTGGAGGACTGTACCCTGTGTGGAGCACTGTACCCTGTGTGCAGCACTGTAACCTGTGTGGAGGTCTGTACCCTGAGTGCAGCACTGTACCCTGTGTGTAGCACTGTATATTGAGTGCAGCACTATACCCTGTGTGCAGCATTGTACCCTGTGTGGAGGACCATGCCCTGTGTGCAGCACTGTACCCTGTATGGAGCACTGTACCCTATGTGGAGCACTGTACACTCTGTGGAGGACTGTACCCCGTCGGCAGCACTGTACCCTGTGTGCAGCACTGTACCCAGTGTGGAGGACTGTACCCTCTGTGGAACACTGTATCCTGTGTGCAGCAGTGTACCCTGTGTGGAGGACTATGCCCTGTGTGCAGCCCTGTACCCTGTATGGAGCACTGTACCCTATATGCCGCTCTGTACACATTGTGGAGGACTGTACCCCGTCTGCAGCACTGTACCCTGTGTGGAGGATTGTACCCTGTGTGGAGGACTGTACACTGTTTGGAGGACTGTACCCGGTGTGCAGCACTGTACCCTGTGAGGAGCACTGTACCCTGTGTGGACGTCTGTACCCTGTGTGGAGCACTGTACCCTGTGTGCAGCACTGTAACCTGTGTGGAGGTCTGTACCCTGAGTGCAGCACTGTACCCTGTGTGTAGCACTGTATATTGTGTGCAGCACTATACCCTGTGTGCAGTACTGTTCACTGTGTGCAGCACTGTACCCTGTGTGGAACACTCTACCCTGTGTGGAGCACTGTTCCCATTGTGTAGGACTGTACTCCATCTGAAGCACTGTACCCTGTGTGGAGCAATGTACCCTGTGTGGAGCACTTTACCCTGGGTGCAGAACTGTACCCTGTGTGGAGCACTGTATCCTGTGTCCAGCACTACACTGTGTGCAGCACTGTACCCTGTGTGCAGCACTGTACCCTGTGTGGAGGACAGTACCGTGTGTGGAGTACTGTACCCAGTGTGCAGCACCTTAGCCTGTGTGGAGCAATGAAGCCTTTGTGAAGCACTGTACCCTGTGCGCAGCACTGTACCCTGTGTGGAGGATTGTACCCTGTGTGGAGGACTGTACACTGTTTGGAGGACTGTATCCTTTGTGCAGCACTGTACCCTCTGTGCAGGACTGTATTCTGTGTGGAGCACTGTACCCTGTGTGGAAGACAGTACCCTGTGTGGAGTACTGTACCCTGAATGCAGCACCCTACCCTGTGTGGAATACAGGACCGTGTGTGGAGGACTGTACCCTGTGTGCAACACTGTACCCTGTCTGCATCACTAAACACTGTGTGCAACACTGTAACATGTGTGGAGGATTGTACCCTGTGTGGAGGACTGTAAGCTTTGTGTAGCACTGTACCCTGTGTGGTGCACCGTATCTTGTGTGGCGCACTGTACCCTGTGTGGAGCACTGTATCCTGTGACCATAACTGTACCATGGGTGCAGCACTTTACCCTGTGTGGAGCACAGTACTCATTGTGCAGCACTGTACACTGTGTGGAGCACTGTACACTGTGTGGTGCACTGTTCGCTGTGTGGAGGACTGTACCCTGTGTGGAGCACTGTACCCTGTGTGCAGCATTGTACCCTGTGTTGAGCACTGTACACAGTGTGGAGCACTGTACACTGTGTGCAGCACTGCACCCTGGATGCAGCACTGTATCCCGTGAGGAGCAAAGTATCCTGTGCCCAGTACTGTGCCCTGTGTGCAGCATCCTACCCTGTGTGGAGCTCTGTATCCTGTGTGCAGCACTGTAGCCTGTGTGCAGCACTGTACCCTGTGTGGAGGACTCTACCCTGTGTGGAGCACTGTTCCCATTGTGTAGGACTGTACTCCGTCTGCAGCACTGTACCCTGTGTGGAGCAATGTACCCTCTGTGGAGCACTGTACTCTGGGTGCAGCACTGTACTCTGTGTGGAGCACTGTACCCTGTGTGGAGCACTGTACCCTGTGTGCAGCACCTTAGCCCATGTGGAGCAATGAAGCCTTTGTGCAGCACTGTACCCTATGTGCAGCACCTTAGCCGGTGTGGAGCAATGAAGCCTTTGTGCAGCACTGCACCCTGTGTGGGAGCACTGTACCCTGTGTGGGAGCACTGTACCCTGTGTGGAGCACTGTACCCTGTGTGGAGCACTGTAACCTGTGTGGAGCACTGTACACTGTGTAGAGATCTGCAACCTATGTGTTGCTCTGTACCCTCTCGCAGGACTATATGCTGTATGGAGCAGTGTACCCTGTGTGGAGCACTGTACCCTGTGTGGAGGACTGTACCCTGCGTGCAGCACTGTACACTGTGTGGAGCTCTGCAACCTATGTGGAGCTCTGTACCCTCTGGCAGCACTGTATCCTGTATGGAGCAGTGTACCCTGTGTGAAGGACTGTACCCTGTGTGGAGCAATGTACCCTCTGTGGAGCACTGTACCCTGGGTGCAGCACTGTACCCTGTGTGGAGCACTGTATCCTGTGTCCAGCACTCCCCTGTGTGGAGCACTGTACCCTGTGTGCAGCACTGTACCCTTTGTGGAGCACTGTACCCTGTGTGCAGCACTGTACCCTGTGTGGAGCACTGTAACCTGTGTGCAGCACCTTAGCCGGTGTGGAGCAATGAAGCCTTTGTGCAGCACTGTACCCTGTGTGGAGCACTGTACACTGTGTGGGGCTCTGCAACCTATGTGGTGCTCTGTACCCTCTCGCAGGACTGTATCCTGTATGGAGCAGTGTACCCTGTGTGGAGGACTGTACCCTGTGTGGAGGACTGTACCCTGCGTGCAGCACTGTACACTGTGTGGAGCTCTGCAACCTATGTGGGGCTCTGTACCCTGTGGCTGCACTGTATCCTGTATGGAGCAGTGTACCCTGTGTGGAGGACTGTACCCTGTGTGGAGGACTGTACCCTCTGTGGAGCACTGTATCCTGTAGGGAGCAGTGTACCCTGTGAGGAGCACTGTAGCCTGTGTGGAGGACTGCACCCTGTGTGGAGCACTGTATCCTGTAGGGAGCAGTGTACCCTGTGTGCAGCACTGTACCCTGTATGGAGCACTGTACCCTATGTGGAGCACTGTACACTCTGTGGAGGACTGTACCCCGTCGGCAGCACTGTACCCTGTGTGGAGGATTGTACCCTCTGTGGAACACTGTATCCTGTGTGCAGCAGTGTACCCTGTGTGGAGGACTATGCCCTGTGTGCAGCCCTGTACCCTGTATGGAGCACTGTACCCGAAATGCCGCACTGTACACATTGTGGAGGACTGTACCCCGTCTGCAGCACTGTACCCTGTGTGGAGGATTGTACCCTGTGTGGAGGACTGTATACTGTTTGGAGGACTGTACCCTGTGTGCAGCACTGTACCCTGTGAGGAGCACTGTACCCTGTGTGGAGGACTGTACCCTGTGTGGAGCACTGTACCCTGTGTGCAGCACTGTAACCTGTGTGGAGGTCTGTACCCTGAGTGCAGCACTGTACACTGTGTGTAGCACTGTATATTGTGTGCAGCACTATGCCCTGTGTGCAGCACTGTTCACTGTGTGCAGCACTGTACCCTGTGTGGAACACTCTACCCTGTGTGGAGCACTGTTCCCATTGTGTAGGACTGTACTCCATCTGAAGCACTGTACCCTGTGTGGAGCAATGTATCCTGTATGGAGCACTTTACCCTGGGTGCAGAACTGTACCCTGTGTGGAGCACTGTATCCTGTGTCCAGCACTACACTGTGTGCAGCACTGTAGCCTGTGTGGAGGACAGTACCCTGTGTGGAGTACTGTACCCAGTGTGCAGCACATTAGCCTGTGTGGAGCAATGAAGCCTTTGTGAAGCACTGTACACTGTATGCAACACTGTACCCTGTGTGGAGGATTGTACCCTGTGTGGAGGACTGTACACTGTTTGGAGGACTGTATCCTTTGTGCAGCACTGTACCCTCTGTGCAGGACTGTATTCTGTGTGGAGCACTGTACCCTGTGTGGAAGACAGTACCCTGTGTGGAGTACTGTACCCTGAATGCAGCACCCTACCCTGTGTGGAATACAGGACCGTGTGTGGAGGACTGTACCCTGTCTGCATCACTAAACACTGTGTGCAACACTGTAACATGTGTGGAGGATTGTACCCTGTGTGGAGGACTGTAAGCTTTGTGTAGCACTGTACCCTGTGTGGTGCACCGTATCTTGTGTGGCGCACTGTACCCTGTGTGGAGCACTGTATCCTGTGACCATAACTGTACCATGGGTGCAGCACTTTACCCTGTGTGGAGCACAGTACTCTATGTGCAGCACTGTACACTGTGTGGAGCACTGTACCCTGTGTGGAGCACTGTTCGCTGGGTGGAGGACTGTACCCTGTGTGGAGCACTGTACCCTGTGTGCAGCATTGTACCCTGTGTTGAGCACTGTACACAGTGTGGAGCACTGTACACTGTGTGCAGCACTGCACCCTGGATGCAGCACTGTACCCCGTGAGGAGCAAAGTATCCTGTGCCCAGTACTGTGCCCTGTGTGCAGCATCCTACCCTGTGTGGAGCTCTGTATCCTGTGTGCAGCACTGTAGCCTGTGTGCAGCACTGTACCCTGTGTGGAGGACTCTACCCTGTGTGGAGCACTGTTCCCATTGTGTAGGACTGTACTCCGTCTGCAGCACTGTACCCTGTGTGGAGCAATGTACCCTCTGTGGAGCACTGTACTCTGGGTGCAGCACTGTACCCTGTGTGGAGCACTGTACCCTGTGTGGAGCACTGTACCCTGTGTGCAGCACCTTAGCCCATGTGGAGCAATGAAGCCTTTGTGCAGCACTGTACCCTGTGTGCAGCACCTTAGCCGGTGTGGAGCAATGAAGCCTTTGTGCAGCACTGTACCCTGTGTGGGAGCACTGTACCCTTTGTGGGAGCACTGTACCCTGTGTGGAGCACTGTACCCTGTGTGGAGCACTGTAACCTGTGTGGAGCACTGTACACTGTGTAGAGATCTGCAACCTATGTGGTGCTCTGTACCCTCTCGCAGGACTATATGCTGTATGGAGCAGTGTACCCTGTGTGGAGCACTGTACCCTGTGTGGAGGACTGTACCCTGCGTCCATCACTCTACACTGTGTGGAGCTCTGCAACCTATGTGGAGCTCTGTACCCTCTGGCAGCACTGTATCCTGTATGGAGCAGTGTACCCTGTGTGAAGGACTGTACCCTGTGTGGAGGACTGTACCCTCTGTGGAGCACTGTATCCTGTAGGGAACAGTGTACCCTGTGTGGAGCACTGTAGCCTGTGTGGAGGACTGTACCCTGTGTGGAGCACTGTATCCTGTAGGGAGCAGTGTACCCTGTGTGCAGCACTGTACCCTGTGTGGAGGACTGTACCCTCTGTGGAGCACTGTATCCTGTGTGCAGCAGTGTACCCTGTGTGGAGGACTATGCCCTGTGTGCAGCCCTGTACCCTGTATGGAGCACTGTACCCTATATGCCGCACTGTACACATTGTGGAGGACTGTACCCCGTCCGCAGCACTGTACCCTGTGTGGAGGACTGTACCCTGTGTGGAGCACTGTACCCTGTGAGCAGCACTGTTCACTTTGTGGAGCTCTGCAAACTGTGTGGAGCACTGTACCCTCTGTGTGGAAGATTTACTCTGTGTGGAGGACTGTACCCTGTGTGGAGCACTGTACACTGTGTGCAGCACTGCACCCTGGATGCAGCACTGTACCCTGTGAGAAGCAAATTATCCTGTGCCCAGTACTGTACCCTGTGTGCAGAATCCTACCCTGTGTGGAGCACTGTATCCTGTGTCCAGCACTGTACCCTGTGTGCAGCACTGTAACCTGTGTGGAGCACTGTTCCCATTGTGTAGGACTATACTGCGTCTGCAGCACTGTACCCTGTGTGGAGCACTGTACACTGTGTGGAGCACTGTAACTTGTGAGCAGCACTGTGCCCTGTGTGGAGCACTCTACCCTGTGTGGAACACAGTACCCTGTGTGCAGCACTGTAACCTGTGTGGAGGACTGTACCCTGTGTGCAGCACTGTAACCTGTGTGGAGCACTGTTCGCTGTGTCGAGGACTGTACCCTGTGTGGAGCACTGTACCCTCTGTGCAGGACTGTATTCTGTGTGGAGCACTGTACCCTGTGTGGAGGACAGTACCCTGTGTGGAGTACTGTACCCTGTGTGCAGCACCCTACCCTGTGTGGAATACTGTACCGTGTGTGGAGGACTGTACCCTGTGTGCAACACTGTACCCTGTATGCATCACTAAACACTGTGTGCAACACTGTAACCTGTGTGGAGGATTGTACCCTGTGTGTGGAGGACTGTAAGCTTTGTGTAGCACTGTACCCTGTGTGGTGCACCGTATCTTGTGTGGCGCACTGTACCCTGTGTGGAGCACTGTATCCTGTGACCATAACTGTACCATGGGTGCAGCACTTTACCCTGTGTGGAGCACAGTACTCTATGTGCAGCACTGTACACTGTGTGGAGCACTGTAACTTGTAAGCAGCACTGTGCCCTGTGTGGAGCACTCTACCCTGTGTGGAACACAGTACCCTGTGTGCAGCACTGTAACCTGTGTGGAGGACTGTACCCTGTGTGCAGCACTGTACCCTGTGTGGAGCACTGTTCGCTGTGTGGAGGACTGTACCCTGTGTGGAGCACTGTACCCTGTGTGCAGCATTGCACCCTGTGTTGAGCACTGTACACAGTGTGGAGCACTGTACACTGTGTGCAGCACTGCACCCTGGATGCAGCACTGTACCCTGTGAGGAGCAAAGTATCCTGTGCCCAGTACTGTGCCCTGTGTGCAGCACCCTACCCTGTGTGGAGCTCTGTATCCTGTGTGCAGCACTGTAGCCTGTGTACAGCACTGTACCCTGTGTCGAGGACTCTACCCTGTGTGCAGCACTGTTCCCATTGTGTAGGACTGTACTCCGTCTGCAGCACTGTACCCTGTGTGGAGCAATGTACCCTCTGTGGAGCACTGTACTCTGGGTGCAGCACTGTACCCTGTGTGGAGCACTGTATCCTGTGTCCAGCACTCCCCTGTGTGGAGCACTGTACCCTGTGTGCAGCACTGTAACCTGTGTGGAGCACTGTACCCTGTGTGCAGCACTGTACCCTGTGTGGAGCACTGTAACCTGTGTGCAGCACCTTAGCCGGTGTGGAGCAATGAAGCCTTTGTGCAGCACTGTACCCTGTGTGGAGCACTGTACACTGTGTGGAGCTCTGCAACCTATGTGGTGCTCTGTACCCTCTCGCAGGACTGTATCCTGTATTGAGCAGTGTACCCTGTGTGGAGGACTGTACCCTGTGTGGAGGACTGTACCCTGCGTGCAGCACTGTACACTGTGTGGAGCTCTGCAACCTATGTGGGGCTCTGTACCCTGTGGCTGCACTGTATCCTGTATGGAGCAGTGTACCCTGTGTGGAGGACTGTACCCTGTGTGGAGGACTGTACCCTCTGTGGAGCACTGTATCCTGTAGGGAGCAGTGTACCCTGTGAGGAGCACTGTAGCCTGTGTGGAGGACTGCACCCTGTGTGGAGCACTGTATCCTGTAGGGAGCAGTGTACCCTGTGTGCAGCACTGTACCCTGTATGGAGCACTGTACCCTATGTGGAGCACTGTACACTCTGTGGAGGACTGTACCCCGTCGGCAGCACTGTACCCTGTGTGCAGCACTGTACCCAGTGTGGAGGCCTGTACCCTCTGTGGAACACTGTATCCTGTGTGCAGCAGTGTACCCTGTGTGGAGGACTATGCCCTGTGTGCAGCCCTGTACCCTGTATGGAGCACTGTACCTGAAATGCCACACTGTACACATTGTGGAGGACTGTACCCCGTCTGCAGCACTGTACCCTGTGTGGAGGATTGTACCCTGTGTGGAGGACTGTATACTGTTTGGAGGACTGTACCCTGTGTGCAGCACTGTACCCTGTGAGGAGCACTGTACCCTGTGTGGAGGACTGTACCCTGTGTGGAGCACTGTACCCTGTGTGCAGCACTGTAACCTGTGTGGAGGTCTGTACCCTGAGTGCAGCACTGTACACTGTGTGTAGCACTGTATATTGTGTGCAGCACTATGCCCTGTGTGCAGCACTGTTCACTGTGTGCAGCACTGTACCCTGTGTGGAACACTCTACCCTGTGTGGAGCACTGTTCCCATTGTGTAGGACTGTACTCCGTCTGAAGCACTGTACCCTGTGTGGAGCAATGTATCCTGTATGGAGCACTTTACCCTGGGTGCAGAACTGTACCCTGTGTGGAGCACTGTATCCTGTGTCCAGCACTACACTGTGTGCAGCACTGTAGCCTGTGTGGAGGACAGTACCCTGTGTGGAGTACTGTACCCAGTGTGCAGCACATTAGCCTGTGTGGAGCAATGAAGCCTTTGTGAAGCACTGTACACTGTATGCAACACTGTACCCTGTGTGGAGGATTGTACCCTGTGTGGAGGACTGTACACTGTTTGGAGGACTGTATCCTTTGTGCAGCACTGTACCCTCTGTGCAGGACTGTATTCTGTGTGGAGCACTGTACCCTGTGTGGAAGACAGTACCCTGTGTGGAGTACTGTACCCTGAATGCAGCACCCTACCCTGTGTGGAATACAGGACCGTGTGTGGAGGACTGTACCCTGTCTGCATCACTAAACACTGTGTGCAACACTGTAACATGTGTGGAGGATTGTACCCTGTGTGGAGGACTGTAAGCTTTGTGTAGCACTGTACCCTGTGTGGTGCACCGTATCTTGTGTGGCGCACTGTACCCTGTGTGGAGCACTGTATCCTGTGACCATAACTGTACCATGGGTGCAGCACTTTACCCTGTGTGGAGCACAGTACTCTATGTGCAGCACTGTACACTGTGTGGAGCACTGTACCCTGTGTGGAGCACTGTTCGCTGGGTGGAGGACTGTACCCTGTGTGGAGCACTGTACCCTGTGTGCAGCATTGTACCCTGTGTTGAGCACTGTACACAGTGTGGAGCACTGTACACTGTGTGCAGCACTGCACCCTGGATGCAGCACTGTACCCCGTGAGGAGCAAAGTATCCTGTGCCCAGTACTGTGCCCTGTGTGCAGCATCCTACCCTGTGTGGAGCTCTGTATCCTGTGTGCAGCACTGTAGCCTGTGTGCAGCACTGTACCCTGTGTGGAGGACTCTACCCTGTGTGGAGCACTGTTCCCATTGTGTAGGACTGTACTCCGTCTGCAGCACTGTACCCTGTGTGGAGCAATGTACCCTCTGTGGAGCACTGTACTCTGGGTGCAGCACTGTACCCTGTGTGGAGCACTGTACCCTGTGTGGAGCACTGTACCCTGTGTGCAGCACCTTAGCCCATGTGGAGCAATGAAGCCTTTGTGCAGCACTGTACCCTGTGTGCAGCACCTTAGCCGGTGTGGAGCAATGAAGCCTTTGTGCAGCACTGTACCCTGTGTGGGAGCACTGTACCCTTTGTGGGAGCACTGTACCCTGTGTGGAGCACTGTACCCTGTGTGGAGCACTGTAACCTGTGTGGAGCACTGTACACTGTGTAGAGATCTGCAACCTATGTGGTGCTCTGTACCCTCTCGCAGGACTATATGCTGTATGGAGCAGTGTACCCTGTGTGGAGCACTGTACCCTGTGTGGAGGACTGTACCCTGCGTCCATCACTCTACACTGTGTGGAGCTCTGCAACCTATGTGGAGCTCTGTACCCTCTGGCAGCACTGTATCCTGTATGGAGCAGTGTACCCTGTGTGAAGGACTGTACCCTGTGTGGAGGACTGTACCCTCTGTGGAGCACTGTATCCTGTAGGGAACAGTGTACCCTGTGTGGAGCACTGTAGCCTGTGTGGAGGACTGTACCCTGTGTGGAGCACTGTATCCTGTAGGGAGCAGTGTACCCTGTGTGCAGCACTGTACCCTGTGTGGAGGACTGTACCCTCTGTGGAGCACTGTATCCTGTGTGCAGCAGTGTACCCTGTGTGGAGGACTATGCCCTGTGTGCAGCCCTGTACCCTGTATGGAGCACTGTACCCTATATGCCGCACTGTACACATTGTGGAGGACTGTACCCCGTCCGCAGCACTGTACCCTGTGTGGAGGACTGTACCCTGTGTGGAGCACTGTACCCTGTGAGCAGCACTGTTCACTTTGTGGAGCTCTGCAAACTGTGTGGAGCACTGTACCCTCTGTGTGGAAGATTTACTCTGTGTGGAGGACTGTACCCTGTGTGGAGCACTGTACACTGTGTGCAGCACTGCACCCTGGATGCAGCACTGTACCCTGTGAGAAGCAAATTATCCTGTGCCCAGTACTGTACCCTGTGTGCAGAATCCTACCCTGTGTGGAGCACTGTATCCTGTGTCCAGCACTGTACCCTGTGTGCAGCACTGTAACCTGTGTGGAGCACTGTTCCCATTGTGTAGGACTATACTGCGTCTGCAGCACTGTACCCTGTGTGGAGCACTGTACACTGTGTGGAGCACTGTAACTTGTGAGCAGCACTGTGCCCTGTGTGGAGCACTCTACCCTGTGTGGAACACAGTACCCTGTGTGCAGCACTGTAACCTGTGTGGAGGACTGTACCCTGTGTGCAGCACTGTAACCTGTGTGGAGCACTGTTCGCTGTGTCGAGGACTGTACCCTGTGTGGAGCACTGTACCCTCTGTGCAGGACTGTATTCTGTGTGGAGCACTGTACCCTGTGTGGAGGACAGTACCCTGTGTGGAGTACTGTACCCTGTGTGCAGCACCCTACCCTGTGTGGAATACTGTACCGTGTGTGGAGGACTGTACCCTGTGTGCAACACTGTACCCTGTATGCATCACTAAACACTGTGTGCAACACTGTAACCTGTGTGGAGGATTGTACCCTGTGTGTGGAGGACTGTAAGCTTTGTGTAGCACTGTACCCTGTGTGGTGCACCGTATCTTGTGTGGCGCACTGTACCCTGTGTGGAGCACTGTATCCTGTGACCATAACTGTACCATGGGTGCAGCACTTTACCCTGTGTGGAGCACAGTACTCTATGTGCAGCACTGTACACTGTGTGGAGCACTGTAACTTGTAAGCAGCACTGTGCCCTGTGTGGAGCACTCTACCCTGTGTGGAACACAGTACCCTGTGTGCAGCACTGTAACCTGTGTGGAGGACTGTACCCTGTGTGCAGCACTGTACCCTGTGTGGAGCACTGTTCGCTGTGTGGAGGACTGTACCCTGTGTGGAGCACTGTACCCTGTGTGCAGCATTGCACCCTGTGTTGAGCACTGTACACAGTGTGGAGCACTGTACACTGTGTGCAGCACTGCACCCTGGATGCAGCACTGTACCCTGTGAGGAGCAAAGTATCCTGTGCCCAGTACTGTGCCCTGTGTGCAGCACCCTACCCTGTGTGGAGCTCTGTATCCTGTGTGCAGCACTGTAGCCTGTGTACAGCACTGTACCCTGTGTCGAGGACTCTACCCTGTGTGCAGCACTGTTCCCATTGTGTAGGACTGTACTCCGTCTGCAGCACTGTACCCTGTGTGGAGCAATGTACCCTCTGTGGAGCACTGTACTCTGGGTGCAGCACTGTACCCTGTGTGGAGCACTGTATCCTGTGTCCAGCACTCCCCTGTGTGGAGCACTGTACCCTGTGTGCAGCACTGTAACCTGTGTGGAGCACTGTACCCTGTGTGCAGCACTGTACCCTGTGTGGAGCACTGTAACCTGTGTGCAGCACCTTAGCCGGTGTGGAGCAATGAAGCCTTTGTGCAGCACTGTACCCTGTGTGGAGCACTGTACACTGTGTGGAGCTCTGCAACCTATGTGGTGCTCTGTACCCTCTCGCAGGACTGTATCCTGTATTGAGCAGTGTACCCTGTGTGGAGGACTGTACCCTGTGTGGAGGACTGTACCCTGCGTGCAGCACTGTACACTGTGTGGAGCTCTGCAACCTATGTGGGGCTCTGTACCCTGTGGCTGCACTGTATCCTGTATGGAGCAGTGTACCCTGTGTGGAGGACTGTACCCTGTGTGGAGGACTGTACCCTCTGTGGAGCACTGTATCCTGTAGGGAGCAGTGTACCCTGTGAGGAGCACTGTAGCCTGTGTGGAGGACTGCACCCTGTGTGGAGCACTGTATCCTGTAGGGAGCAGTGTACCCTGTGTGCAGCACTGTACCCTGTATGGAGCACTGTACCCTATGTGGAGCACTGTACACTCTGTGGAGGACTGTACCCCGTCGGCAGCACTGTACCCTGTGTGCAGCACTGTACCCAGTGTGGAGGCCTGTACCCTCTGTGGAACACTGTATCCTGTGTGCAGCAGTGTACCCTGTGTGGAGGACTATGCCCTGTGTGCAGCCCTGTACCCTGTATGGAGCACTGTACCCGAAATGCCACACTGTACACATTGTGGAGGACTGTACCCCGTCTGCAGCACTGTACCCTGTGTGGAGGATTGTACCCTGTGTGGAGGACTGTATACTGTTTGGAGGACTGTACCCTGTGTGCAGCACTGTACCCTGTGAGGAGCACTGTACCCTGTGTGGAGGACTGTACCCTGTGTGGAGCACTGTACCCTGTGTGCAGCACTGTAACCTGTGTGGAGGTCTGTACCCTGAGTGCAGCACTGTACACTGTGTGTAGCACTGTATATTGTGTGCAGCACTATGCCCTGTGTGCAGCACTGTTCACTGTGTGCAGCACTGTACCCTGTGTGGAACACTCTACCCTGTGTGGAGCACTGTTCCCATTGTGTAGGACTGTACTCCGTCTGAAGCACTGTACCCTGTGTGGAGCAATGTATCCTGTATGGAGCACTTTACCCTGGGTGCAGAACTGTACCCTGTGTGGAGCACTGTATCCTGTGTCCAGCACTACACTGTGTGCAGCACTGTAGCCTGTGTGGAGGACAGTACCCTGTGTGGAGTACTGTACCCAGTGTGCAGCACATTAGCCTGTGTGGAGCAATGAAGCCTTTGTGAAGCACTGTACACTGTATGCAACACTGTACCCTGTGTGGAGGATTGTACCCTGTGTGGAGGACTGTACACTGTTTGGAGGACTGTATCCTTTGTGCAGCACTGTACCCTCTGTGCAGGACTGTATTCTGTGTGGAGCACTGTACCCTGTGTGGAAGACAGTACCCTGTGTGGAGTACTGTACCCTGAATGCAGCACCCTACCCTGTGTGGAATACAGGACCGTGTGTGGAGGACTGTACCCTGTCTGCATCACTAAACACTGTGTGCAACACTGTAACATGTGTGGAGGATTGTACCCTGTGTGGAGGACTGTAAGCTTTGTGTAGCACTGTACCCTGTGTGGTGCACCGTATCTTGTGTGGCGCACTGTACCCTGTGTGCAGCACTGTACCCTGTGAGGAGCACTGTACCCTGTGTGGAGGACTGTACCCTGTGTGGAGCACTGTACCCTGTGTGCAGCACTGTAACCTGTGTGGAGGTCTGTACCCTGAGTGCAGCACTGTACACTGTGTGTAGCACTGTATATTGTGTGCAGCACTATACCCTGTGTGCAGCACTGTTCACTGTGTGCAGCACTGTACCCTGTGTGGAACACTCTACCCTGTGTGGAGCACTGTTCCCATTGTGTAGGACTGTACTCCGTCTGAAGCACTGTACCCTGTGTGGAGCAATGTACCCTGTGTGGAGCACTTTACCCTGGGTGCAGAACTGTACCCTGTGTGGAGCACTGTATCCTGTGTCCAGCACTACACTGTGTGCAGCACTGTAGCCTGTGTGGAGGACAGTACCCTGTGTGGAGTACTGTACCCAGTGTGCAGCACCTTAGCCTGTGTGGAGCAATGAAGCCTTTGTGAAGCACTGTACACTGTATGCAACACTGTACCCTGTGTGGAGGATTGTACCCTGTGTGGAGGACTGTACACTGTTTGGAGGACTGTACCCTTTGTGCAGCACTGTACCCTCTGTGCAGGACTGTATTCGGTGTGGAGCACTGTACCCTGTGTGGAGGACAGTACCCTGTGTGGAGTACTGTACCCTGAATGCAGCACCCTACCCTGTGTGGAATACAGGACCGTGTGTGGAGGACTGTACCCTGTGTGCAACACTGTACCCTGTCTGCATCACTAAACACTGTGTGCAACACTGTAACATGTGTGGATGATTGTACCCTGTGTGGAGGACTGTAAGCTTTGTGTAGCACTGTACCCTGTGTGGTGCACCGTATCTTGTGTGGCGCACTGTACCCTGTGTGGAGCACTGTATCCTGTGACCATAACTGTACCATGGGTGCAGCACTTTACCCTGTGTGGAGCACAGTACTCTATGTGCAGCACTGTACACTGTGTGGAGCACTGTACCCTGTGTGGAGCACTGTTCGCTGGGTGGAGGACTGTACCCTGTGTGGAGCTCTGTACCCTGTGTGCAGCATTGCACCCTGTGTTGAGCACTGTACACAGTGTGGAGCACTGTACACTGTGTGCAGCACTACACCCTGGATGCAGCACTGTACCCCGTGAGGAGCAAAGTATCCTGTGCCCAGTACTGTGCCCTGTGTGCAGCATCCTACCCTGTGTGGAGCTCTGTATCCTGTGTGCAGCACTGTAGCCTGTGTGCAGCACTGTACCCTGTATGGAGGACTCTACCCTGTGTGGAGCACTGTTCCCATTGTGTAGGACTGTACTCCGTCTGCAGCACTGTACCCTGTGTGGAGCAATGTACCCTCTGTGGAGGACTGTACTCTGGGTGCAGCACTGTACCCTGTGTGGAGCACTGTACCCTGTGTGGAGCACTGTACCCTGTGTGCAGCACCTTAGCCGGTGTGGAGCAATGAAGCCTTTGTGCAGCACTGTACCCTGTGTGGGAGCACTGTACCCTGTGTGGGAGCACTGTACCCTGTGTGCAGCACTGTACCCTGTGTGGAGCACTGTAACCTGTGTGGAGCACTGTACACTGTGTGGAGCTCTGCAACCTATGTGGTGCTCTGTACCCTCTCGCAGGACTATATGCTGTATGGAGCAGTGTACCCTGTGTGGAGCACTGTACCCTGTGTGGAGGACTGTACCCTGCGTGCAGCACTGTACACTGTGTGGAGCTCTGCAACCTATGTGGAGCTCTGTACCCTCTGGCAGCACTGTATCCTGTATGGAGCAGTGTACCCTGTGTGGAGGACTGTACCCTGTGTGGAGGACTGTACCCTCTGTGTAGCACTGTATCCTGTAGGGAACAGTGTACCCTGTGTGGAGCATTGTAGCCTGTGTGGAGGACTGTACCCTGTGTGGAGCACTGTATCCTGTAGGGAGCAGTGTACCCTGTGTGCAGCACTGTACCCTGTGTGGAGGACTGTACCCTCTGTGGAGCACTGTATCCTGTGTGCAGCAGTGTACCCTGTGTGGAGGACTATGCCCTGTGTGCAGCCCTGTACCCTGTATGGAGCACTGTACCCTATATGCCGCACTGTACACATTGTGGAGGACTGTACCCCGTCTGCAGCACTGTACCCTGTGTGGAGGACTGTACCCTGTGTGGAGCACTGTACCCTGTGAGCAGCACTGTTCACTTTGTGGAGCTCTGCAAACTCTGTGGAGCACTGTACCCTCTGTGTGGAGGATTTACCCTGTGTGGAGGACTGTACCCTGTGTGGAGCACTGTACACTGTGTGCAGCACTGCACCCTGGATGCAGCACTGTACCCTGTGAGAAGCAAATTATCCTGTGCCCAGTACTGTACCCTGTGTGCAGAATCCTACCCTGTGTGGAGCACTGTATCCTGTGTCCAGCACTGTACCCTGTGTGCAGCACTGTAACCTGTGTGGAGCACATTACCCTGTGTGGAGCACTGTTCCCATTGTGTAGGACTATACTCCGTCTGCAGCACTGTACCCTGTGTGGAGCACTGTACACTGTGTGGAGCACTGTAACTTGTGAGCAGCACTGTGCCCTGTGTGGAGCAATCTACCCTGTGTGGAACAAAGTACCCTGTGTGCAGCACTGTAACCTGTGTGGAGCACTGTTCGCTGTGTCGAGGACTGTACCCTGTGTGGAGCACTGTACCCTCTGTGCAGGACTGTATTCTGTGTGGAGCACTGTACCCTGCGTGGAGGACAGTACCCTGTGTGGAGTACTGTACCCTCTGTGGAGCACTGTATCCTGTGTGCAGCAGTGTACCCTGTGTGGAGGACTATGCCCTGTGTGCAGCCCTGTACCCTGTATGGAGCACTGTACCCTATATGCCGCACTGTACACATTGTGGAGGACTGTACCCCGTCTGCAGCACTGTACCCTGTGTGGAGGATTGTACCCTGTGTGGAGGACTGTACACTGTTTGGAGGACTGTACCCTGTGTGGAGGACTGTACCCTGTGTGGAGCACTGTAAGCTGTGTGGAGGTCTGTACCCTGAGTGCAGCACTGTACCCTGTGTGTAGCACTGTATATTGAGTGCAGAACTATACTCTGTGTGCAGCACTGTACCCTGTGTGGAGGACTATGCCCTGTGTGCAGCACTGTACCCTGTATGGAACTCTCTACCCTATGTGCAGCACTGTACACTCTGTGGAGGACTGTACCCCGTCGGCAGCACTGTACCCTGTGTGCAGCACTGTACCCAGTGTGGAGGACTGTACCTTTTGTGCAACACTGTACCCATCTGTGGTGCACTGCACCCTGCGTGCAGCACTGTACCCTGTGTGCATCACTGTACACTGTGTGCAACACTGTACCCTGTGTGCAACACTGTACCCTGTGTGGAGGACTGTACCCTGTATGGAGGACTGTACCCTGTGTACAACACTGTACCCTATGTGGAGCACTGTACCCTGTGTGCAGCACTGTACCCTGTTTGGAGGACTGTACCCTATATGCCGCACTGTACACATTGTGGAGGACTGTACCCCGTCTGCAGCACTGTACCCTGTGTGGAGGATTGTACCCTGTGTGGAGGACTGTACACTGTTTGGAGGACTGTACCCTGTGTGCAGCACTGTAGGCTGTTTGGAGCACTGTACCCTGTGTTTAGGACTGTACCCTGTGTGGAGCACTGAACCCTGTGTGGAGCACTGTACCCTGTGTTTAGGACTGTACCCTGTGTGCAGCACTTTACTCTGTGTGGAGCACAGAACCCTGTGTGCAGCACTATACCCTATTTGGAGCACTGTACTCTGTGTGCAGCACTGTAATCTGTGTGGAGGACTGTACCTTGTGTGGAGCACTGTATTCTGTGTGGAGCACTGTACCCTGTGTGGAGGACTCTACCCTGTGTGGAGCACTGTACCCTGTGAGCAGCACTGTTCACTTTGTGGAGCTCTGCAAACTGTGTGGAGCACTGTACCCTCTGTGTGGAGGATTTACCCTGTGTGGAGGACTGTACCCTGTGTGGAGCGCTGTACACTGTGTGCAGCACTGCACCCTGGATGCAGCACTGTACCCTGTGAGGAGCAAATTATCCTGTGCCCAGTACTGTACCCTTTGTGCAGAATCCTACCCTGTGTGGAGCACTGTATCCTGTGTCCAGCACTGTACCCTGTGTGCAGCACTGTAACCTGTGTGGAGCACTGTTCCCATTGTGTAGGACTATACTCCGTCTGCAGCACTGTACCCTGTGTGGAGCAATTTACCCTGTGTGGAGCACTGTACACTGTGTGGAGCACTGTACCCTGTGTGGAGCAATTTACCCTGTGTGGAGCATTGTACACTGTGTGGAGCACTGTAATTTGTGAGCAGCACTGTGCCCTGTGTGGATCACTCTACCCTGTGTGGAACACAGTACCCTGTGTGCAGCACTGTAACCTGTGTGGAGCACTGTTCGCTGTGTCGAGGACTGTACCCTGTGTGGAGCACTGTACCCTCTGTGCAGGTCTGTATTCTGTGTGGAGCACTGTACCCTGTGTGGAGGACAGTACCCTGTGTGGAGTACTGTACCCTGTGTGCAGCACCCTATCCTGTGTGGAATACAGTACCGTGTGTGGAGGACTGTACCCTGTGTGCAACACTGTACCCTGTATGCATCACTAAACACTGTGTGCAACACTGTAACCTGTGTGGAGGATTGTACCCTGTGTGTGGAGGACTGTAAGCTTTGTGTAGCACTGTACCCTGTGTGGTGCACCGTATCTTGTGTGGTGCACTGTACCCTGTGTGGAGCACTGTATCCTGTTACCATAACTGTACCATGGGTGCAGCACTTTACCCTGTGTGGAGCACAGTACTCTATGTGCAGCACTGTACACTGTGTGGAGCACTGTAACTTGTGAGCAGCACTGTGCCCTGTGTGGAGCACTCTACCCTGTGTGGAACACAGTACCCTGTGTGCAGCACTGTAACCTGTGTGGAGGACTGTACCCTGTGTGCAGCACTGTACCCTGTGTGGAGCACTGTTCGCTGTGTGGAGGACTGTACCCTGTGTGGAGCACTGTACCCTGTGTGCAGCATTGCACCCTGTGTTGAGCACTGTACACAGTTTGGAGCACTGTACACTGTGTGCAGCACTGCACCCTGGATGCAGCACTGTACCCTGTGAGGAGCAAAGTATCCTGTGCCCAGTACTGTGCCCTGTGTGCAGCATTGCACCCTGGATGCAGCACTGTACCCTGTGAGGAGCAAAGTATCCTGTGCCCAGTACTCTGCCCTGTGTGCAGCATCCTACCCTGTGTGGAGCTCTGTATCCTGTGTGCAGCACTGTAGCCTGTGTGCAGCACTGTACCCTGTGTGGGGCACTGTACGCTGTGTGCAGCACTGTACCCTGTGTGGAGCACTGTAACCTGTGTGCAGCACCTTAGCCGGTGTGGAGCAATGAAGCCTTTGTGCAGCACTGTACGCTGTGTGGAGCACTGTACACTGTGTGGAGCTCTGCAACCTATGTGGTGCTCTGTACCCTCTCGCAGGACTGTATCCTGTATTGAGCAGTGTCCCCTGTTTGGAGGACTGTACCCTGTGTGGAGGACTGTACCCTCTGTGGAGCACTGCATCCTGTATGGAGCAGTGTACCCTGTGTGGAGCACTGTAGCCTGTGTGGAGGACTGCACCCTGTGTGGAGCAGTGTATCCTGAAGGGAGCAGTGTACCCTGTGTGCAGCACTGTACCCTGTGTGGAGGACTGTACCCTCTGTGGAGCACTGTATCCTGTGTGCAGCAGTGTACCCTGTATGGAGGACTATGCCCTGTGTGCAGCCCTGTACCCTGTATGGAGCACTGTACCCTATATGCCGCACTGTACACATTGTGGAGGACTGTACCCCGTCTGCAGCACTATACCCTGTGTGGAGGATTGTACCCTGTGTGTAGGACTGTACACTGTTTGGAGGACTGTACCCTGTGTGCAGCACTGTACCCTGTGAGGAGTACTGTACCCTGTGTGGAGGACTGCACCCTGTGTGGAGGACTATACCCTCTGTGCAGCACTGTACCCTGTGTGGAGCACTGTACCCTATGTGCAGCACTGTACACTCTGTGGAGGACTGTACCCCGTCTGCAGCACTGTACCCTGTGTGCAGCACTGTACCCAGTGTGGAGGACAGTACCCTTTGTGCAACACTGTACCATCTGTGGTGCACTGCACCCTGCGTGCAGCACTGTACCCTGTGTGCAACACTGTACACTGTGTGCAACACTGTACCCTGTGTGGAGGACTGTACCCTGTATGGAGGACTGTACCCTGTGTACAACACTGTACCCTGTGTGGAGCACTGTACCCTGTGTGCAGCACTGTACCCTGTTTGGAGGACTGTACCCTGCATGCAGCACTGTACCCTCTGTGGAGCACTGTATCCTGTGTGCAGCAGTGTACCCTGTGTGGAGGACTATGCCCTGTGTGCAGCCCTGTACCCTGTATGGAGCACTGTACCCTATATGCCGCACTGTACACATTGTGGAGCACTTTACCCTGTGTGGAGGACTGCACCCTGTGTGGAGCACTGTACCCTGTGTGCAGCACTGTAACCTGTGTGGAGGTCTGTACCCTGTGTGCAGCACTGTATCCTGTTTGGAGGACAGTAAACTGTGTGCAGCACTATACCCTGTGAGGAGCACTGTACTCTGTGTGCAGCACTGTACCCTGTGTGGAGCACTGTATCCTGTTTGGAGGACAGTAAACTGTGTGCAGCACTGTACCCTGTGTGGAGCACTGTACTCTGTGTGCAGCACTGTTCACTGTGTGGAGCTCTGCAAACTCTGTGGAGCACTGTACCCTCTGTGCAGGACTGTATTCTGTGTGGAGCACTGAACCCTGTGTTTAGGACTGTACACTGTGTGGAGCACTGAACCCTGTGTGTAGCACTGTATCCTGTGTCCATAAATGTACCGTGTGTGCAGCACTTTACCCTGTGTGGAGCACAGAACCCTGTGTGCAGCACTGTACGCTGTGTGGAACTCTGCAAACTGTGGGGAGCACTGTACCCTCTGTGCAGGACTGTATTCTGTGTGGAGCACTGAACCCTGTGTGGAGGACAGTACCCTGCGTGGAGTACTGTACCCTCTGTGCAGCACCCTACCCTGTGTGGAACACAGTACCCTGTGTGGAGGACTGTACCCTGTGTGCAACACTGTAACCTGTATGCATCACTGTACACTGAGTGCAACAGTGTAACCTATGTGGAGGATTGTACCACGTGTGGAGGACTGTACCCTTTATGTAGCACTGTACCCTGTGTGGTGCACCGTATCTTGTGTGGGGCACTTACCCTGTGTGTAGCACTGTACCCTGTGTGGTGCACCGTATCTTGTGTGGAGGACTGTATCCTGTGTGAAGCAAAGTGTCGTGTGTGGAGTACTGTACCCTCAGTGGAGCTCTGTACACTGTGTGTAGGACTGTACCCTGTGTGCAGCACTGTACCCTATGTGGAGCACTGTATCCTGTGACAATAACTGGACCTTGTGTGTGCAGCACTTTACCCTGTGTGGAGCACAGTACCCTGTGTGCAGCACTGTACCATGTGTGGAGCACTGTACCCTGTGTGCAGCACTGTACACTGTGTGGAGGACTTTAACCAGTGTGGAGGACTGTACCCTGTGTGGAGCTCTGTACCCTCTGTGCAGGACTGTATTCTGTGTGGAGCACTGTACCCTGTGTGGAGGACTGTACCCTGTGTGGAGTACTGTACCCTGTGTGCAGCATTGCTCCGTGCGTTGAGCACTGTACCCTGTGTGGAGGACTGTACCCTGTGTGGAGCACTGTTCACTGTATGCAGCACTGCACCCTGGATGCAGAACTGTACCCTGTGAGGAGCAATGTATCCTGTGCCCAGTACTGTACCCTGTGTGCAGCACCCTACCCTGTGTGGAGCACTGTATCCTGTGTGTCCAGCACTGCACCCTGTGTGCAGCACTGTACCCTGTGAGGAGCACACTAGCCTGTGTGGAGCACTGTTCCCATTGTGTAGGACTGTACTCCATCTGCAGCACTGTACCCTGTGTGGAGCAATGTACACTGTGTGGAGCACTGTACCTTGGGTGCAGCACTGTACCCTGTGTGGAGCACTGTATCCTGTGTCCAGCACTACACTGTGTGCAGCAGTGTACCCTGTGTGCAGCACTGTACACTGTGTGGAGCACTGTACCCTGTGTGGAGCACTGTATCCTGTGTCCAGCACTACACTGTGTGCAGCACTGTACCCTGTGTGCAGCACTGTACCCTGTGTTGAGCACTGTACTCTGTGTGCATCACTGTATACTGTATGCCACACTGTACCCTGTGTGATGGATTGTACCCTGTGTAGAGGACTGTACACTGTTTGGAGGACTGTACCCTTTGTGCAGCACTGTGCCCTGTGTGCAGCACTGTTCACTGTGTGGAACTCTGCAAACTATGTGGAGCACAGTACCCTCTGTGCAGGACTGCATTCTGTGTGGAGCACTGTACCTTGTGTGGAGGACAGTACCTTGTGTGGAGTACTGTAGCCTGTGTGCAGCGCCCTACCCTGTGTGGAATACAGTACCCTGTGTGGAGGACTGTACCCTGTGTGCAATACTGTACACTTTGTGCAACACTGTACCCTGTGTAGAGGATTGTACCCTGCGTGGAGGACTGTACCCTTTGTGTAGCACTGTACCCTGTGTGGTGCACCGTATCTTGTGTGGCGCTCTTACCCTCTATGTAGCACTGTACCCTGTGTGGTGCACCGTATCCTGTGTGGAGGACTGTGTCCTGTGTGAAACACAGTGTCCTGTGTGGAGTACTGTACCCTGTGTGGAGCTCTGTACCCTGTGTGTAGGACTGTACCCTGTGTGCAGCACTGTACCCTGTGTGGAGCACTGTATCCTGTGACCATAACTGGACCTTGTGTGTGCAGCACTTTACCCTGTGTGGAGCACAGTACCCTGTGTGCAGCACTGTACCCTGTGTGGAGCACTGTATCCTGTGACCATAACTGGACCTTGTGTGTGCAGCTCTTTACCCTGTGTGGAGACAGTACCCTGTGTGCAGCACTGCACCCAGTGTGGAGCACTGTACCCTGTGTGCAGCACTGTACGCTGTGTGGAGGACTTTACCCAGTGTGGAGGACTGTACCCTGTGTGCAGCACTGTGCCCTGTATAGAACACTGTACCCTGTGTGGAAAACTGTACCCTGTGTGCATCACTGTAACCTGTGTGGAGGACTGTACCTTATGTGCAGCACTGTATCCTGTTTGGAGGACTGTACCCTGTGTGCAGCCCTGTACTCTGTGTGGAGAACTGTACCCTGTGTGCAGCACTGCTCACTGTGTGGAGCTCTGAAAACTGTGTGGAGCTCTGTACCCTCTGTGCAGGACTGTATTCTGTGTGGAGCACTGTACCCTGTGTGGAAGACTGTACCCTGTGTGGAGCACTGTACCATGTGTGCAGCATTGCTCCGTGCGTTGAGCACTGTACACTGTGTGGAGCACTGTACTCTGTGTGGAGGATATACCCTGTGTGGAGGACTGTACCCTGTGTGGACCACTGTCCACTGTGTGCAGCACTGCACCCTGGATGCAGCACTGTAACCTGTGTGGAGCACACTACCCTGTGTGGAGCACTGTTCCCATTGTGTAGGACTGTACTCCATCTGCAGAACTGTACTCTGTGTGGAGCAATGTACCCTGTGTGGAGCACTGTACCCTGGGTGCAGCACTGTACCCTGTGTGGAGCACTTTATCCTGTGTCCAGCACTACCCTGTGTGCAGCAGTGTACCCTGTGTGCAGCACTGTACACTCTGAGGAGCACTGTACCCCGTCTGGAGATCTGAAACCTATTTGAAGCTCTGTACCCTCTGGCAGGACTGTATCCTGCATGGAGCACTGTAGACTGTGTGGAGGACTGTACCCTGTGTGGAGCACTGTATCCTGTGTGGAAGACTGTACCCTGTGTGGACCACTGTAGACTGTGTGGAGCACTGTACCCTGTGTGGAGAACTGTATACTGTGTGGAGCACTGTACCCTGTGTGGAGGTCTATACCCTGTGTGCAGCACTGTACCCTGTGTGGAGCACTGTATATTGTGTGCAGCACTATACCTTGTGTGCCGCACTGTACCCTGTGTGGAGGACTATGCCCTGTGTGGAGCACTGTACCCTGTATGGAGCACTGTACCCTATGTGCAGCACTGTACGCTCTGTGGAGGACTGTACCCCGTCTGCAGCACTGTACACTGTGTGCAGCACTGTACCCTGTGAGGAGGACTGTACCCTTTGTGCAACACTGTACCATCTGTGCTGCACTGTACCCTGCGTGCAACACTGTACCCTGTGTGCATCACTGTACACTGTGTGCAAAACTATACCCTGTGTGGAGGATTGTACCCTGTGTGGAGGACTGTAACCTGTGTGCAACACTGTACCCTGTTTGGAGCACTGTACCCTGTGTGCAGCACTGTACCCTGTTTGGAGGACTGTACGCTGTGTGCAGCACTGTACCCTGTGAGGAGCACTGTACCCTGTGTGGGGGACTGTACCCTGTGTGGAGCACAGTACCCTGTGTGGAGGTCTATACCCTGTGTGCAGCACTGTACCCTGTGTGGAGCACTGTATATTGTGTGCAGCACTATACCTTGTGTGCCGCACTGTACCCTGTGTGGAGGACTATGCCCTGTGTGGAGCACTGTACCCTGTATGGAGCACTGTACCCTATGTGCAGCACTGTACGCTCTGTGGAGGACTGTACCCCGTCTGCAGCACTGTACACTGTGTGCAGCACTGTACCCTGTGAGGAGGACTGTACCCTTTGTGCAACACTGTACCATCTGTGCTGCACTGTACCCTGCGTGCAACACTGTACCCTGTGTGCATCACTGTACACTGTGTGCAAAACTATACCCTGTGTGGAGGATTGTACCCTGTGTGGAGGACTGTAACCTGTGTGCAACACTGTACCCTGTTTGGAGCACTGTACCCTGTGTGCAGCACTGTACCCTGTTTGGAGGACTGTATGCTGTGTGCAGCACTGTACCCTGTGAGGAGCACTGTACCCTGTGTGGAGGACTGTACCCTGTGTGGAGCACAGTACCCTGTGTGCAGCACTGTGACCTGTGTGGAGGTCTGTACCCTGTGTGCAGCACTATACCCTGGGTGCAGCACTGTACCCTGTGTGGAGGACTATGCCCTGTGTGCAGCACTGTACCCTGTATGGAGCACTGTACCCTGTGTGCAGCACTGTAACCTGTGTGCAGCACTGCACCCTTTGTGCAGCACTGTAACCTGTGTGGAGGTCGGTACCCTCTGTGCAGGACTGTATTCAGTGTGGAGCTCTGTACCCTGAGTGTAGGACTGCACCCTGTTTGGAGGACTGAACCCTGTGTACAACACTGTACCCTGTGTTGAGCACTGTACCCTGTTTGGAGGACTGTACCCTGTGTGCAGCAATGTACCCTGTGAGGAGCACTGTACCCTGTGTGGAGGACTGTACCCTGTGTGCAGCACTGTGCCCTGTATGGAGCACTGTACCCTGTGTGGAAAACTGTACCCTGTGTGCAGCACTGTAACCTGTGTGGAGGACGGTACACTGTGTGCAGCACTGCACCCTGGATGCAGCACTGTACCCTGTGAGGAGCAATGTATCCTGTGCCCAGTACTGTACCCTGTGTGCAGCACCCTACCCTGTGTGGTTCACTGTATCCTGTGTCCAGCACTGTACACTGTGTGCAGCACTGTACCCTGTGTGCAGCACTGTACCCTGTGTGGAGCACACTAGCCTGTGTGGAGCACTGTTCCCATTGTGTAGGACTGTACTCCGTCTGCAGCACTGTACCCTGTGTGGAGCAATGTACGCTGTGTGGAGCACTGTACCCTGGGTGCAGCACTGTACCCTGTATCCAGCACTGTACACTGGGTGCAGCACTGTACCCAGTGTGCAGCACTGTACCCTGTGTGGAGGACTGTACACTGTTTGGAGGACTGTACCCTGTGTGCCGCACTGCACCCTGTGTGGAGCACTGTCCCCTGTATGCAGCACTGTACCCTGTGTGCAGCACTGTACCCTGTGTGCAGCACTGTACCCTGTGTGCAGCACCGTACCCTGTATGCAGCACTGTTCACTGTGTGGAACTCTGCAAACTGTGGGGAGCACTGTACCCTCTGTGCAGGACTGTATTCTGTGTGGAGCACTGAACCCTGTGTGGAGGACAGTACCCTGCGTGGAGTACTGTACCCTCTGTGCAGCACCCTACCCTGTGTGGAACACAGTACCCTGTGTGGAGGACTGTACCCTGTGTGCAACACTGTAACCTGTATGCATCACTGTACACTGAGTGCAACAGTGTAACCTATGTGGAGGATTGTACCACGTGTGGAGGACTGTACCCTTTATGTAGCACTGTACCCTGTGTGGTGCACCGTATCTTGTGTGGGGCACTTACCCTGTGTGTGGCACTGTACCGTGTGTGGTGCACCGTATCTTGTGTGGAGGACTGTATCCTGTGTGAAGCAAAGTGTCGTGTGTGGAGTACTGTACCCTCAGTGGAGCTCTGTACCCTGTGTGTAGGACTGTACCCTGTGTGCAGCACTGTACCCTGTGTGGAGCACTGTATCCTGTGACAATAACTGGAACTTGTGTGTGCAGCACTTTACCCTGTGTGGAGCACAGTACTCTGTGTGCAGCACTGTACCATGTGTGGAGCACTGTACCCTGTGTGCAGCACTGTACGCTGTGTGGAGGACTTTACCCAGTGTGGAGGACTGTACCCTGTGTGCAGCACTGTGCCCTGTATGGAGCACCGTACCCTGTGTGGAAAACTGTACCCTGTGTCCAGCACTGTAACCTGTGTGGAGGACTGTACCTTATGTGCAGCACTGTACCCTGTTTGGAGGACTCTACCCTGTGTGCAGCACTGTACTCTGTGTGGAGCACTGTACCCTGTGTGCAGGACTATATTCTGTGTGGAGCACTGTACCCTGTGTGGAGGACTGTACCCTGTGTGGAGAACTGTACCCTGCGTGCAGCATTGCACCGTGCGTTGAGCACTGTACACTCTGTGGAGCACTGTACTCTGTGTGGAGGATTTACCCTGTGTGGAGGACTGTACCCTGTGTGGAGCACTGTACACTGTGTGCAGCACTGCACCCTGGATGCAGCACTGTACCCTGTGAGGAGCAAATTATCCTGTGCCCAGTACTTTACGCTGTGTGCAGAATCCTACCCTGTGTGGAGCACTGTATCCTGTGTCCAGCACTGTACCCTGTGTGCAGCACTGTAACCTGTGTGGAGCACACTACCCTGTGTGGAGCACTGTTCCCATTGTGTAGGACTGTACTCCATCTGCAGCACTGTACCCTGTGTGGAGCAATGTACCCTGTGTGGAGCACTGTACCCTGGGTGCAGCACTGTACACTGTGTGGAGCACTTTATCCTGTGTCCAGCACTACCCTGTGTGCAGCAGTGTACCCTGTGTGCAGCACTGTACACTCTGTGGAGCACTGTACCCTGTCTGGAGATCTGAAAACTATTTGAAGCTCTGTACCCACTGGCAGGACTGTATCCTGCATGGAGCACTGTAGACTGTGTGGAGGACTGTACCCTGTGTGGAGCACTGTATCCTGTGTGGAAGAATGTACCCTGTGTGGACCACTGTAGACTGTGTGGAGCACTGTACCCTGTGTGGAGAACTGTATACTGTGTGGAGCACAGTACCCTGTGTGGAGGTCTATACCCTGTGTGCAGCACTGTACCCTGTGTGGAGCACTGTATATTGTGTGCAGCACTATACCTTGTGTGCCGCACTGTACCCTGTGTGGAGGACTATGCCCTGTGTGGAGCACTGTACCCTGTATGGAGCACTGTACCCTATGTGCAGCACTGTACGCTCTGTGGAGGACTGTACCCCGTCTGCAGCACTGTACACTGTGTGCAGCACTGTACCCTGTGAGGAGGACTGTACCCTTTGTGCAACACTGTACCATCTGTGCTGCACTGTACCCTGCGTGCAACACTGTACCCTGTGTGCATCACTGTACACTGTGTGCAAAACTATACCCTGTGTGGAGGATTGTACCCTGTGTGGAGGACTGTAACCTGTGTGCAACACTGTACCCTGTTTGGAGCACTGTACCCTGTGTGCAGCACTGTACCCTGTTTGGAGGACTGTACGCTGTGTGCAGCACTGTACCCTGTGAGGAGCACTGTACCCTGTGTGGAGGACTGTACCCTGTGTGGAGCACAGTACCCTGTGTGGAGGTCTATACCCTGTGTGCAGCACTGTACCCTGTGTGGAGCACTGTATATTGTGTGCAGCACTATACCTTGTGTGCCGCACTGTACCCTGTGTGGAGGACTATGCCCTGTGTGGAGCACTGTACCCTGTATGGAGCACTGTACCCTATGTGCAGCACTGTACGCTCTGTGGAGGACTGTACCCCGTCTGCAGCACTGTACACTGTGTGCAGCACTGTACCCTGTGAGGAGGACTGTACCCTTTGTGCAACACTGTACCATCTGTGCTGCACTGTACCCTGCGTGCAACACTGTACCCTGTGTGCATCACTGTACACTGTGTGCAAAACTATACCCTGTGTGGAGGATTGTACCCTGTGTGGAGGACTGTAACCTGTGTGCAACACTGTACCCTGTTTGGAGCACTGTACCCTGTGTGCAGCACTGTACCCTGTTTGGAGGACTGTACGCTGTGTGCAGCACTGTACCCTGTGAGGAGCACTGTACCCTGTGTGGAGGACTGTACCCTGTGTGGAGCACAGTACCCTGTGTGCACACTGTGACCTGTGTGGAGGTCTGTACCCTGTGTGCAGCACTATACCCTGTGTGCAGCACTGTACCCTGTGTGGAGGACTATGCCCTGTGTGCAGCACTGTACCCTGTACGGAGCACTGTACCCTGTGTGCAGCACTGTAACCTGTGTGCAGCACTGCACCCTTTGTGCAGCACTGTAACCTGTGTGGAGGTCGGTACCCTCTGTGCAGGACTGTATTCAGTGTGGAGCTCTGTACCCTGAGTGTAGGACTGCACCCTGTTTGGAGGACTGAACCCTGTGTGCAACACTGTACCCTGTGTTGAGCACTGTACCCTGTTTGGAGGACTGTACCCTGTGTGCAGCAATGTACCCTGTGAGGAGCACTGTACCCTGTGTGGAGGACTGTACCCTGTGTGGAGCACAGTACCCTGTTTGCAGCACTGTGACCTGTGTGGAGGTCTGTACCCTGTGTGCAGCACTATACCCTGTGTGCAGCACTGTACCCTGTGTGGAGGACTATGCCCTGTGTGCAGCACTGTACCCTGTGTGCAGCACTGTAACCTGTGTGCAGCACTGCACCCTGTGTGCAGCACTGTAACCTGTGTGGAGGTCTGTACAATCTGTGCAGGAGAGAATTCAGTGTGGAGGACTGTACCCTGTGTGCCGCACTGCACCCGGTGTTGAGCACTCTACACTATGTGGAGTACTGTACTGTGTGTGGAGGACTGTACCCTGTGTGCAGCACTGTCCCCAGTGTGGAGCACTGTATCCTGTGTCCATAACTGTACCGTGTGTGCAGCACTTTACCCTGTGTGGAGCACAGTACCCTGTGTGCAGCACTGTACGCTGTGTGGAGGACTTTACCCAGTGTGGAGGACTGTACCCTGTGTGCAGCACTGTGCCCTGTGTGGAGCACTGTACCCTGTGTGGAGCACTGTACCCTGTGTGCAGCACTGTTCACTGTGTGGAGCTCTGCAAACTGTGTAGAGCACTGTACCCTCTGTGCAGGACAGTATTCTGTGTGGAGCACTGTACCCTGTGTGGAGGACTGTACACTGTGTGGAGCACTGTACTCTGTGTGCAGGATTTACCTTGTGTGGAGGACTGTACCCAGTGTGGAGCACTGTACCCTGTGTGCAGCACTGGGCCCTTTGTGGAGGACTGTACCCTGTGTGGAACACTGTACCCTGTGTGGAGCACTGTAACCTGTGTGCAGCACCCTACCCTGTGTGGAGCACTGTATCCTGTGTCCAGCACTGTAACCTGTGTGCAGCACTGTACCCTGTGTGCAGCACTGTACCCTGTGTGGAGCACTCTGCCCTGTGTGGAGCACTGTACTCTGGGTGCAGCATCTTATCCAGTGTTGAGCACTGTACCCTGTGTGCAGCACTGTACACTGTGTGGTGCACTGAATCTTGTGTGGAGTACTGTACCCTGTGTGGAGCAATGTATCCTGTGTGCAGCACTGTACCCTGTGTGGAGGACTGTACCCAGTGTGGAGCACTGTACCCTGTGTGGAGCACTGTACCCTGTGTGGTGCACTGAATCTTGTGTGGAGTACTGTACCCTGTGTGGAGCAATGTATCCTGTGTGCAGCACTGTACCCTGTGTGGAGGACTGTACCCTGTGTGCAGCTCCGTACACTGTGTGGAGGACTTTACCCAGTGTGGAGGACTGTACCCTGTGTGCAGCACTGTGCCCTGTATGGAGCACCGTACCCTGTGTGGAAAACTGTACCCTGTGTCCAGCACTGTAACCTGTGTGGAGGACTGTACCTTATGTGCAGCACTGTACCCTGTTTGGAGGACTCTACCCTGTGTGCAGCACCGTACTCTGTGTGGAGCACTGTACCCTGTGTCCAGCACTGTAACCTGTGTGCAGCACTGTACCCTGTGTGGAGGACTGTACCCTGTGTGGAGAACTGTACCCTGCGTGCAGCATTGCACCGTGCGTTGAGCACTGTACACTCTGTGGAGCACTGTACTCTGTGTGGAGGATTTACCCTGTGTGGAGGACTGTACCCTGTGTGGAGCACTGTACACTGTGTGCAGCACTGCACCCTGGATGCAGCACTGTACCCTGTGAGGAGCAAATTATCCTGTGCCCAGTACTTTACGCTGTGTGCAGAATCCTACCCTGTGTGGAGCACTGTATCCTGTGTCCAGCACTGTACCCTGTGTGCAGCACTGTACCCTGTGTGGAGCACACTACCCTGTATGGAGCACTGTTCCCATTGTGTAGGACTGTACTCCATCTGCAGCACTGTACCCTGTGTGGAGCAATGTACCCTGTGTGGAGCACTGTACCCTGGGTGCAGCACTGTACCCTGTGTGGAGCACTTTATCCTGTGTCCAGCACTACCCTGTGTGCAGCAGTGTACCCTGTGTGCAGCACTGTACACTCTGTGGAGGACTGTACCCCATCTGCAGCACTGTACACTGTGTGCAGCACTGTACCCTGTGAGGAGGATTGTACCCTTTGTGCAACACTGTACCATCTGTGCTGCACTGTACCCTGCGTGCAACACTGTACCCTGTGTGCATCACTGTACACTGTGTGGAGGACTTTACCCAGTGTGGAGGACTGTACCCTGTGTGCAGCACTGTGCCCTGTATGGAGCACTGTACCCTGTGTGGAAAACTGTACCCTGTGTCCAGCACTGTAACCTGTGTGGAGGACTGTACCTTATGTGCAGCACTGTACCCTGTTTGGAGGACTCTACCCTGTGTGCAGCACTGTACTCTGTGTGGAGTACTGTACCCTGTGTGCAGGACTGTATTCTGTGTGGAGCACTGTATCCTGTGTGGAGGACTGTACCCTGTGTGGAGAACTGTACCCTGCGTGCAGCATTGCACCGTGTGTTGAGCACTGTACATTCTGTGGAGCACTGTACATTGTGTGGAGGATTTACCCTGTGTGGAGGACTGTACCCTGTGTGGAGCACTGTACATTGTGTGCAGCACTGCACCCTGGATGCAGCACTGTACCCTGTGAGGAGCAAATTATCCTGTGCCCAGTACTTTACGCTATGTGCAGAATCCTACCCTGTGTGGAGCACTGTATCCTGTGTCCAGCACTGTACCCTGTGTGCAGCACTGTACCCTGTGTGCAGCACTGTACCCTGTGTGGAGCACACTAGCCTGTGTGGAGCACTGTTCCCATTGTGTAGGACTGTACTCCGTCTGCAGCACTGTACCCTGTGTGGAGCAATGTACGCTGTGTGGAGCACTGTACCCTGGGTGCAGCCCTGTACCCTGTATCCAGCACTGTACACTGGGTGCAGCACTGTACCCAGTGTGCAGCACTGTACCCTGTGTGGAGGACTGTACACTGTTTGGAGGACTGTACCCTGTGTGCCGCACTGCACCCTGTGTGGAGCACTGTCCCCTGTATGCAGCACTGTACCCTGTGTGCAGCACTGTACCCTGTGTGCAGCACTGTACCCTGTGTGCAGCACCGTACCCTGTATGCAGCACTGTTCACTGTGTGGAACTCTGCAAACTGTGGGGAGCACTGTACCCTCTGTGCAGGACTGTATTCTGTGTGGAGCACTGAACCCTGTGTGGAGGACAGTACCTTACGTGGAGTACTGTACCCTCTGTGCAGCACCCTACCCTGTGTGGAACACAGTACCCTGTGTGGAGGACTGTACCCTGTGTGCAACACTGTAACCTGTATGCATCACTGTACACTGAGTGCAACAGTGTAACCTATGTGGAGGATTGTACCACGTGTGGAGGACTGTACCCTTTATGTAGCACTGTACCCTGTGTGGTGCACCGTATCTTGTGTGGGGCACTTACCCTGTGTGTGGCACTGTACCGTGTGTGGTGCACCGTATCTTGTGTGGAGGACTGTATCCTGTGTGAAGCAAAGTGTCGTGTGTGGAGTACTGTACCCTCAGTGGAGCTCTGTACCCTGTGTGTAGGACTGTACCCTGTGTGCAGCACTGTACCCTATGTGGAGCACTGTATCCTGTGACAATAACTGGAACTTGTGTGTGCAGCACTTTACCCTGTGTGGAGCACAGTACTCTGTGTGCAGCACTGTACCATGTGTGGAGCACTGTACCCTGTGTGCAGCACTGTACGCTGTGTGGAGGACTTTACCCAGTGTGGAGGACTGTACCCTGTGTGCAGCACTGTGCCCTGTATGGAGCACCGTACCCTGTGTGGAAAACTGTACCCTGTGTCCAGCACTGTAACCTGTGTGGAGGACTGTACCTTATGTGCAGCACTGTACCCTGTTTGGAGGACTCTACCCTGTGTGCAGCACTGTACTCTGTGTGGAGCACTGTACCCTGTGTGCAGGACTGTATTCTGTGTGGAGCACTGTACCCTGTGTGGAGGACTGTACCCTGTGTGGAGAACTGTACCCTGCGTGCAGCATTGCACCGTGCGTTGAGCACTGTACACTCTGTGGAGCACTGTACTCTGTGTGGAGGATTTACCCTGTGTGGAGGACTGTACCCTGTGTGGAGCACTGTACACTGTGTGCAGCACTGCACCCTGGATGCAGCACTGTACCCTGTGAGGAGCAAATTATCCTGTGCCCAGTACTTTACGCTGTGTGCAGAATCCTACCCTGTGTGGAGCACTGTATCCTGTGTCCAGCACTGTACCCTGTGTGCAGCACTGTAACCTGTGTGGAGCACTGTTCCCATTGTGTAGGACTGTACTCCATCTGCAGCACTGTACCCTGTGTGGAGCAATGTACCCTGTGTGGAGCACTGTACCCTGGGTGCAGCACTGTACCCTGTGTGGAGCACTTTATCCTGTGTCCAGCACTACCCTGTGTGCAGCAGTGTACCCTGTGTGCAGCACTGTACACTCTGTGGAGCACTGTACCCCGTCTGGAGATCTGAAACCTATTTGAAGCTCTGTACCCACTGGCAGGACTGTATCCTGCATGGAGCACTGTAGACTGTGTGGAGGACTGTACCCTGTGTGGAGCACTGTATCCTGTGTGGAAGAATGTACCCTGTGTGGACCACTGTAGACTGTGTGGAGCACTGTACCCTGTGTGGAGAACTGTATACTGTGTGGAGCACAGTACCCTGTGTGGAGGTCTATACCCTGTGTGCAGCACTGTACCCTGTGTGGAGCACTGTATATTGTGTGCAGCACTATACCTTGTGTGCCGCACTGTACCCTGTGTGGAGGACTATGCCCTGTGTGGAGCACTGTACCCTGTATGGAGCACTGTACCCTATGTGCAGCACTGTACGCTCTGTGGAGGACTGTACCCCGTCTGCAGCACTGTACACTGTGTGCAGCACTGTACCCTGTGAGGAGGACTGTACCCTTTGTGCAACACTGTACCATCTGTGCTGCACTGTACCCTGCGTGCAACACTGACCCTGTGTGCATCACTGTACACTGTGTGCAAAACTATACCCTGTGTGGAGGATTGTACCCTGTGTGGAGGACTGTAACCTGTGTGCAACACTGTACCCTGTTTGGAGCACTGTACCCTGTGTGCAGCACTGTACCCTGTTTGGAGGACTGTACGCTGTGTGCAGCACTGTACCCTGTGAGGAGCACTGTACCCTGTGTGGAGGACTGTACCCTGTGTGGAGCACAGTACCCTGTGTGGAGGTCTATACCCTGTGTGCAGCACTGTACCCTGTGTGGAGCACTGTATATTGTGTGCAGCACTATACCTTGTGTGCCGCACTGTACCCTGTGTGGAGGACTATGCCCTGTGTGGAGCACTGTACCCTGTATGGAGCACTGTACCCTATGTGCAGCACTGTACGCTCTGTGGAGGACTGTACCCCGTCTGCAGCACTGTACACTGTGTGCAGCACTATACCCTGTGAGGAGGACTGTACCCTTTGTGCAACACTGTACCATCTGTGCTGCACTGTACCCTGCGTGCAACACTGTACCCTGTGTGCATCACTGTACACTGTGTGCAAAACTATACCCTGTGTGGAGGATTGTAGCCTGTGTGGAGGACTGTAACCTGTGTGCAACACTGTACCCTGTTTGGAGCACTGTACCCTGTGTGCAGCACTGTACCCTGTTTGGAGGACTGTACGCTGTGTGCAGCACTGTACCCTGTGAGGAGCACTGTACCCTGTGTGGAGGACTGTACCCTGTGTGGAGCACAGTACCCTGTGTGCACACTGTGACCTGTGTGGAGGTCTGTACCCTGTGTGCAGCACTATACCCTGTGTGCAGCACTGTACCCTGTGTGGAGGACTATGCCCTGTGTGCAGCACTGTACCCTGTACGGAGCACTGTACGCTGTGTGCAGCACTGTAACCTGTGTGCAGCACTGCACCCTTTGTGCAGCACTGTAACCTGTGTGGAGGTCGGTACCCTCTGTGCAGGACTGTATTCAGTGTGGAGCTCTGTACCCTGAGTGTAGGACTGCACCCTGTTTGGAGGACTGAACCCTGTGCGCAACACTGTACCCTGTGTTGAGCACTGTACCCTGTTTGGAGGACTGTACCCTGTGTGCAGCAATGTACCCTGTGAGGAGCACTGTACCCTGTGTGGAGGACTGTACCCTGTGTGGAGCACAGTACCCTGTGTGCAGCACTGTGACCTGTGTGGAGGTCTGTACCCTGTGTGCAGCACTATACCCTGTGTGCAGCACTGTACCCTGTGTGGAGGACTATGCCCTGTGTGCAGCACTGTACCCTGTGTGCAGCACTGTAACCTGTGTGCAGCACTGCACCCTGTGTGCAGCACTGTAACCTGTGTGGAGGTCTGTACAATCTGTGCAGGAGAGAATTCAGTGTGGAGCAATGTACCCTGTGTGCCGCACTGCACCCGGTGTTGAGCACTCTACACTATGTGGAGTACTGTACTGTGTGTGGAGGACTGTACCCTGTGTGCAGCACTGTCCCCAGTGTGGAGCACTGTATCCTGTGTCCATAACTGTACCGTGTGTGCAGCACTTTACCCTGTGTGGAGCACAGTACCCTGTGTGCAGCACTGTACGCTGTGTGGAGGACTTTACCCAGTGTGGAGGACTGTACCCTGTGTGCAGCACTGTGCCCTGTGTGGAGCACTGTACCCTGTGTGGAGCACTGTACCCTGTGTGCAGCACTGTTCACTGTGTGGAGCTCTGCAAACTGTGTAGAGCACTGTACCCTCTGTGCAGGACTGTATTCTGTGTGGAGCACTGTACCCTGTGTGGAGGACTGTACACTGTGTGGAGCACTGTACTCTGTGTGCAGGATTTACCTTGTGTGGAGGACTGTACCCAGTGTGGAGCACTGTACCCTGTGTGCAGCACTGGGCCCTTTGTGGAGGACTGTACCCTGTGTGGAACACTGTACCCTGTGTGGAGCACTGTAACCTGTGTGCAGCACCCTACCCTGTGTGGAGCACTGTATCCTGTGTCCAGCACTGTAACCTGTGTGCAGCACTGTACCCTCTGTGCAGCACTGTACCCTGTGTGGAGCACTCTGCCCTGTGTGGAGCACTGTACTCTGGGTGCAGCATCTTATCCAGTGTTGAGCGCTGTACCCTGTGTGCAGCACTGTACACTGTGTGGTGCACTGAATCTTGTGTGGAGTACTGTACCCTGTGTGGAGCAATGTATCCTGTGTGCAGCACTGTACCCTGTGTGGAGGACTGTACCCAGTGAGGAGCACTGTACCCTGTGTGGAGCACTGTACCCTGTGTGGTGCACTGAATCTTGTGTGGAGTACTGTACCCTGTGTGGAGCAATGTATCCTGTGTGCAGCACTGTACCCTGTGTGGAGGACTGTACCCTGTGTGCAGCTCCGTACACTGTGTGGAGGACTTTACCCAGTGTGGAGGACTGTACCCTGTGTGCAGCACTGTGCCCTGTATGGAGCACCGTACCCTGTGTGGAAAACTGTACCCTGTGTCCAGCACTGTAACCTGTGTGGAGGACTGTACCTTATGTGCAGCACTGTACCCTGTTTGGAGGACTCTACCCTGTGTGCAGCACTGTACTCTGTGTGGAGCACTGTACCCTGTGTCCAGCACTGTAACCTGTGTGCAGCACTGTACCCTGTGTGGAGGACTGTACCCTGTGTGGAGAACTGTACCCTGCGTGCAGCATTGCACCGTGCGTTGAGCACTGTACACTCTGTGGAGCACTGTACTCTGTGTGGAGGATTTACCCTGTGTGGAGGACTGTACCCTGTGTGGAGCACTGTACACTGTGTGCAGCACTGCACCCTGGATGCAGCACTGTACCCTGTGAGGAGCAAATTATCCTGTGCCCAGTACTTTACGCTGTGTGCAGAATCCTACCCTGTGTGGAGCACTGGATCCTGTGTCCAGCACTGTACCCTGTGTGCAGCACTGTACCCTGTGTGGAGCACACTACCCTGTATGGAGCACTGTTCCCATTGTGTAGGACTGTACTCCATCTGCAGCACTGTACCCTGTGTGGAGCAATGTACCCTGTGTGGAGCACTGTACCCTGGGTGCAGCACTGTACCCTGTGTGGAGCACTTTATCCTGTGTCCAGCACTACCCTGTGTGCAGCAGTGTACCCTGTGTGCAGCACTGTACACTCTGTGGAGGACTGTACCCCATCTGCAGCACTGTACACTGTGTGCAGCACTGTACCCTGTGAGGAGGATTGTACCCTTTGTGCAACACTGTACCATCTGTGCTGCACTGTACCCTGCGTGCAACACTGTACCCTGTGTGCATCACTGTACACTGTGTGGAGGACTTTACCCAGTGTGGAGGACTGTACCCTGTGTGCAGCACTGTGCCCTGTATGGAGCACCGTACCCTGTGTGGAAAACTGTACCCTGTGTCCAGCACTGTAACCTGTGTGGAGGACTGTACCTTATGTGCAGCACTGTACCCTGTTTGGAGGACTCTACCCTGTGTGCAGCACTGTACTCTGTGTGGAGTACTGTACCCTGTGTGCAGGACTGTATTCTGTGTGGAGCACTGTATCCTGTGTGGAGGACTGTACCCTGTGTGGAGAACTGTACCCTGCGTGCAGCATTGCACCGTGTGTTGAGCACTGTACATTCTGTGGAGCACTGTACTTTGTGTGGAGGATTTACCCTGTGTGGAGGACTGTACCCTGTGTGGAGCACTGTACATTGTGTGCAGCACTGCACCCTGGATGCAGCACTGTACCCTGTGAGGAGCAAATTATCCTGTGCCCAGTACTTTACGCTATGTGCAGAATCCTACCCTGTGTGGAGCACTGTATCCTGTGTCCAGCACTGTACCCTGTGTGCAGCACTGTAACCTGTGTGGAGCACACTACCCTGTGTGGAGCACTGTTCCCATTGTGTAGGACTGTACTCCATCTGCAGCACTGTACCCTGTGTGGAGCAATGTACCCTGTGTGGAGCACTGTACCCTGGGTGCAGCACTGTACCCTGTGTGGAGCACTTTATCCTGTGTCCAGCACTACCCTGTGTGCAGCAGTGTACCCTGTGTGCAGCACTGTACACTCTGTGGAGGACTGTACCCCATCTGCAGCACTGTACACTGTGTGCAGCACTGTACCCTGTGTGGAGCACTTTATCCTGTGTCCAGCACTACCCTGTGTGCAGCAGTGTACCCTGTGTGCAGCACTGTACACTCTGTGGAGCACTGTACCCCGTCTGGAGATCTGAAACCTATTTGAAGCTCTGTACCCTCTGGCAGGACTGTATCCTGCATGGAGCACTGTAGACTGTGTGGAGGACTGTACCCTGTGTGGAGCACTGTATCCTGTGTGGAAGACTGTGCCCTGTGTGGACCACTGTATACTGTGTGGAGCACTGTACCCTGTGTGGAGAACTGTATACTGTGTGGAGCACAGTACCCTGTGTGGAGGTCTATACCCTGTGTGCAGCACTGCACCCTGTGTGCAGCACTGTAGCCTGTGTGGAGGTCTGTACAATCTGTGCAGGAGAGAATTCAGTGTGGAGCAATGTACCCTGTGTGCCGCACTGCACCCGGTGTTGAGCACTCTACACTATGTGGAGTACTGTACTCTGTGTGGAGGACTGTACCCTGTGTGCAGCACTGTCCCCAGTGTGGAGCACTGTATCCTGTGTCCATAACTGTACCCTGTGTCCAGCACTGTAACCTGTGTGGAGGACTGTACCTTATGTGCAGCACTGTACCCTGTTTGGAGGACTCTACCCTGTGTGCAGCACTGTACTCTGTGTGGAGCACTGTACCCTGTGTCCAGCACTGTAACCTGTGTGCAGCACTGTACCCTGTGTGGAGGACTGTACCCTGTGTGGAGAACTGTACCCTGCGTGCAGCATTGCACCGTGCGTTGAGCACTGTACACTCTGTGGAGCACTGTACTCTGTGTGGAGGATTTACCCTTTGTGGAGGACTGTACCCTGTGTGGAGCACTGTACACTGTGTGCAGCACTGCACCCTGGATGCAGCACTGTACCCTGTGAGGAGCAAATTATCCTGTGCCCAGTACTTTACGCTGTGTGCAGAATCCTACCCTGTGTGGAGCACTGGATCCTGTGTCCAGCACTGTACCCTGTGTGCAGCACTGTACCCTGTGTGGAGCACACTACCCTGTATGGAGCACTGTTCCCATCGTGTAGGACTGTACTCCATCTGCAGCACTGTACCCTGTGTGGAGCAATGTACCCTGTGTGGAGCACTGTACCCTGGGTGCAGCACTGTACCCTGTGTGGAGCACTTTATCCTGTGTCCAGCACTACCCTGTGTGCAGCAGTGTACCCTGTGTGCAGCACTGTACACTCTGTGGAGGACTGTACCCCATCTGCAGCACTGTACACTGTGTGCAGCACTGTACCCTGTGAGGAGGATTGTACCCTTTGTGCAACACTGTACCATCTGTGCTGCACTGTACCCTGCGTGCAACACTGTACCCTGTGTGCATCACTGTACACTGTGTGGAGGACTTTACCCAGTGTGGAGGACTGTACCCTGTGTGCAGCACTGTGCCCTGTATGGAGCACCGTACCCTGTGTGGAAAACTGTACCCTGTGTCCAGCACTGTAACCTGTGTGGAGGACTGTACCTTATGTGCAGCACTGTACTCTGTTTGGAGGACTCTACCCTGTGTGCAGCACTGTACTCTGTGTGGAGTACTGTACCCTGTGTGCAGGACTGTATTCTGTGTGGAGCACTGTATCCTGTGTGGAGGACTGTACCCTGTGTGGAGAACTGTACCCTGCGTGCAGCATTGCACCGTGTGTTGAGCACTGTACATTCTGTGGAGCACTGTACTTTGTGTGGAGGATTTACCCTGTGTGGAGGACTGTACCCTGTGTGGAGCGCTGTACATTGTGTGCAGCACTGCACCCTGGATGCAGCACTGTACCCTGTGAGGAGCAAATTATCCTGTGCCCAGTACTTTACGCTATGTGCAGAATCCTACCCTGTGTGGAGCACTGTATCCTGTGTCCAGCACTGTACCCTGTGTGCAGCACTGTAACCTGTGTGGAGCACACTACCCTGTGTGGAGCACTGTTCCCATTGTGTAGGACTGTACTCCATCTGCAGCACTGTACCCTGTGTGGAGCAATGTACCCTGTGTGGAGCACTGTACCCTGGGTGCAGCACTGTACCCTGTGTGGAGCACTTTATCCTGTGTCCAGCACTACCCTGTGTGCAGCAGTGTACCCTGTGTGCAGCACTGTACACTCTGTGGAGGACTGTACCCCATCTGCAGCACTGTACACTGTGTGCAGCACTGTACCCTGTGTGGAGCACTTTATCCTGTGTCCAGCACTACCCTGTGTGCAGCAGTGTACCCTGTGTGCAGCACTGTACACTCTGTGGAGCACTGTACCCCGTCTGGAGATCTGAAACCTATTTGAAGCTCTGTACCCTCTGGCAGGACTGTATCCTGCATGGAGCACTGTAGACTGTGTGGAGGACTGTACCCTGTGTGGAGCACTGTATCCTGTGTGGAAGACTGTACCCTGTGTGGACCACTGTAGACTGTGTGGAGCACTGTACCCTGTGTGGAGAACTGTATACTGTGTGGAGCACTGTACCCTGTGTGGAGGTCTATACCCTGTGTGCAGCACTGCACCCTGTGTGTAGCACTGTAGCCTGTGTGGAGGTCTGTACAATCTGTGCAGGAGAGAATTCAGTGTGGAGCAATGTACCCTGTGTGCCGCACTGCACCCGGTGTTGAGCACTCTACACTATGTGGAGTACTGTACTGTGTGTGGAGGACTGTACCCTGTGTGCAGCACTGTCCCCAGTGTGGAGCACTGTATCCTGTGTCCATAACTGTACCGTGTGTGCAGCACTTTACCCTGTGTGGAGCACAGTACCCTGTGTGCAGCACTGTACGCTGTGTGGAGGACTTTACCCAGTGTGGAGGACTGTACCCTGTGTGCAGCACTGTGCCCTGTGTGGAGCACTGTACCCTGTGTGGAGCACTGTACCCTGTGTGCAGCACTGTTCACTGTGTGGAGCTCTGCAAACTGTGTAGAGCACTGTACCCTCTGTGCAGGACTGTATTCTGTGTGGAGCACTGTACCCTGTGTGGAGGACTGTACACTGTGTGGAGCACTGTACTCTGTGTGCAGGATTTACCTTGTGTGGAGGACTTTACCCAGTGTGGAGCACTGTACCCTGTGTGCAGCACTGGGCCCTTTGTGGAGGACTGTACCCTGTGTGGAACACTGTACCCTGTGTGGAGCAGTGTAACCTGTGTGCAGCACCCTACCCTGTGTGGAGCACTGTATCCTGTGTCCAGCACTGTAACCTGTGTGCAGCACTGTACCCTCTGTGCAGCACTGTACCCTGTGTGGAGCACTCTGCCTTGTGTGGAGCACTGTACTCTGGGTGCAGCATCTTATCCAGTGTTGAGCACTGTACCCTGTGTGCAGCACTGTACACTGTGTGGTGCACTGAATCTTGTGTGGAGTACTGTACCCTGTGTGGAGCAATGTATCCTGTGTGCAGCACTGTACCCTGTGTGGAGGACTGTACCCAGTGTGGAGCACTGTACCCTGTGTGGAGCACTGTACCCTGTGTGGTGCACTGAATCTTGTGTGGAGTACTGTACCCTGTGTGGAGCAATGTATCCTGTGTGCAGCACTGTACCCTGTGTGGAGGACTGTACCCTGTGTGCAGCTCCGTACACTGTGTGGAGGACTTTACCCAGTGTGGAGGACTGTACCCTGTGTGCAGCACTGTGCCCTGTATGGAGCACCGTACCCTGTGTGGAAAACTGTACCCTGTGTCCAGCACTGTAACCTGTGTGGAGGACTGTACCTTATGTGCAGCACTGTACCCTGTTTGGAGGACTCTACCCTGTGTGCAGCACTGTACTCTGTGTGGAGCACTGTACCCTGTGTGCAGGACTGTATTCTGTGTGGAGCACTGTACCCTGTGTGGAGGACTGTACCCTGTGTGGAGAACTGTACCCTGCGTGCAGCATTGCACCGTGCGTTGAGCACTGTACACTCTGTGGAGCACTGTACTCTGTGTGGAGGATTTACCCTGTGTGGAGGACTGTACCCTGTGTGAAGCACTGTACACTGTGTGCAGCACTGCACCCTGGATGCAGCACTGTACCCTGTGAGGAGCAAATTATCCTGTGCCCAGTACTTTACGCTGTGTGCAGAATCCTACCCTGTGTGGAGCACTGTATCCTGTGTCCAGCACTGTACCCTGTGTGCAGCACTGTACCCTGTGTGGAGCACACTACCCTGTATGGAGCACTGTTCCCATTGTGTAGGACTGTACTCCATCTGCAGCACTGTACCCTGTGTGGAGCAATGTACCCTGTGTGGAGCACTGTACCCTGGGTGCAGCACTGTACCCTGTGTGGAGCACTTTATCCTGTGTCCAGCACTACCCTGTGTGCAGCAGTGTACCCTGTGTGCAGCACTGTACACTCTGTGGAGGACTGTACCCCATCTGCAGCACTGTACACTGTGTGCAGCACTGTACCCTGTGAGGAGGATTGAACCCTTTGTGCAACACTGTACCATCTGTGCTGCACTGTACCCTGCGTGCAACACTGTACCCTGTGTGCATCACTGTACACTGTGTGGAGGACTTTACCCAGTGTGGAGGACTGTACCCTGTGTGCAGCACTGTGCCCTGTATGGAGCACCGTACCCTGTGTGGAAAACTGTACCCTGTGTCCAGCACTGTAACCTGTGTGGAGGACTGTACCTTATGTGCAGCACTGTACCCTGTTTGGAGGACTCTACCCTGTGTGCAGCACTGTACTCTGTGTGGAGTACTGTACCCTGTGTGCAGGACTGTATTCTGTGTGGAGCACTGTATCCTGTGTGGAGGACTGTACCCTGTGTGGAGAACTGTACCCTGCGTGCAGCATTGCACCGTGTGTTGAGCACTGTACATTCTGTGGAGCACTGTACTTTGTGTGGAGGATTTACCCTGTGTGGAGGACTGTACCCTGTGTGGAGCACTGTACATTGTGTGCAGCACTGCACCCTGGATGCAGCACTGTACCCTGTGAGGAGCAAATTATCCTGTGCCCAGTACTTTACGCTATGTGCAGAATCCTACCCTGTGTGGAGCACTGTATCCTGTGTCCAGCACTGTACCCTGTGTGCAGCACTGTAACCTGTGTGGAGCACACTACCCTGTGTGGAGCACTGTTCCCATTGTGTAGGACTGTACTCCATCTGCAGCACTGTACCCTGTGTGGAGCAATGTACCCTGTGTGGAGCACTGTACCCTGGGTGCAGCACTGTACCCTGTGTGGAGCACTTTATCCTGTGTCCAGCACTACCCTGTGTGCAGCAGTGTACCCTGTGTGCAGCACTGTACACTCTGTGGAGCACTGTACCCCGTCTGGAGATCTGAAACCTATTTGAAGCTCTGTACCCTCTGGCAGGACTGTATCCTGCATGGAGCACTGTAGACTGTGTGGAGGACTGTACCCTGTGTGGAGCACTGTATCCTGTGTGGAAGACTGTACCCTGTGTGGACCACTGTAGACTGTGTGGAGCACTGTACCCTGTGTGGAGAACTGTATACTGTGTGGAGCACTGTACCCTGTGTGGAGGTCTATACCCTGTGTGCAGCACTGCACCCTGTGTGCAGCACTGTAGCCTGTGTGGAGGTCTGTACAATCTGTGCAGGAGAGAATTCAGTGTGGAGCAATGTACCCTGTGTGCCGCACTGCACCCGGTGTTGAGCACTCTACACTATGTGGAGTACTGTACTGTGTGTGGAGGACTGTACCCTGTGTGCAGCACTGTCCCCAGTGTGGAGCACTGTATCCTGTGTCCATAACTGTACCGTGTGTGCAGCACTTTACCCTGTGTGGAGCACAGTACCCTGTGTGCAGCACTGTACGCTGTGTGGAGGACTTTACCCAGTGTGGAGGACTGTACCCTGTGTGCAGCACTGTGCCCTGTGTGGAGCACTGTACCCTGTGTGGAGCACTGTACCCTGTGTGCAGCACTGTTCACTGTGTGGAGCTCTGCAAACTGTGTAGAGCACTGTACCCTCTGTGCAGGACTGTATTCTGTGTGGAGCACTGTACCCTGTGTGGAGGACTGTACACTGTGTGGAGCACTGTACTCTGTGTGCAGGATTTACCTTGTGTGGAGGACTGTACCCAGTGTGGAGCACTGTACCCTGTGTGCAGCACTGGGCCCTTTGTGGAGGACTGTACCCTGTGTGGAACACTGTACCCTGTGTGGAGCACTGTAACCTGTGTGCAGCACCCTACCCTGTGTGGAGCACTGTATCCTGTGTCCAGCACTGTAACCTGTGTGCAGCACTGTACCCTGTGTGCAGCACTGTACCCTGTGTGGAGCACTCTGCCCTGTGTGGAGCACTGTACTCTGGGTGCAGCATCTTATCCAGTGTTGAGCACTGTACCCTGTGTGCAGCACTGTACACTGTGTGGTGCACTGAATCTTGTGTGGAGTACTGTACCCTGTGTGGAGCAATGTATCCTGTGTGCAGCACTGTACCCTGTGTGGAGGACTGTACCCAGTGTGGAGCACTGTACCCTGTGTGGAGCACTGTACCCTGTGTGGTGCACTGAATCTTGTGTGGAGTACTGTACCCTGTGTGGAGCAATGTATCCTGTGTGCAGCACTGTACCCTGTGTGGAGGACTGTACCCTGTGTGCAGCTCCGTACACTGTGTGGAGGACTTTACCCAGTGTGGAGGACTGTACCCTGTGTGCAGCACTGTGCCCTGTATGGAGCACCGTACCCTGTGTGGAAAACTGTACCCTGTGTCCAGCACTGTAACCTGTGTGGAGGACTGTACCTTATGTGCAGCACTGTACCCTGTTTGGAGGACTCTACCCTGTGTGCAGCACTGTACTCTGTGTGGAGCACTGTACCCTGTGTGCAGGACTGTATTCTGTGTGGAGCACTGTACCCTGTGTGGAGGACTGTACCCTGTGTGGAGAACTGTACCCTGCGTGCAGCATTGCACCGTGCGTTGAGCACTGTACACTCTGTGGAGCACTGTACTCTGTGTGGAGGATTTACCCTGTGTGGAGGACTGTACCCTGTGTGGAGCACTGTACACTGTGTGCAGCACTGCACCCTGGATGCAGCACTGTACCCTGTGAGGAGCAAATTATCCTGTGCCCAGTACTTTACGCTGTGTGCAGAATCCTACCCTGTGTGGAGCACTGGATCCTGTGTCCAGCACTGTACGCTGTGTGCAGCACTGTACCCTGTGTGGAGCACACTACCCTGTATGGAGCACTGTTCCCATCGTGTAGGACTGTACTCCATCTGCAGCACTGTACCCTGTGTGGAGCAATGTACCCTGTGTGGAGCACTGTACCCTGGGTGCAGCACTGTACCCTGTGTGGAGCACTTTATCCTGTGTCCAGCACTACCCTGTGTGCAGCAGTGTACCCTGTGTGCAGCACTGTACACTCTGTGGAGGACTGTACCCCATCTGCAGCACTGTACACTGTGTGCAGCACTGTACCCTGTGTGGAGGATTGTACCCTTTGTGCAACACTGTACCATCTGTGCTGCACTGTACCCTGCGTGCAACACTGTACCCTGTGTGCATCACTGTACACTGTGTGGAGGACTTTACCCAGTGTGGAGGACTGTACCCTGTGTGCAGCACTGTGCCCTGTATGGAGCACCGTACCCTGTGTGGAAAACTGTACCCTGTGTCCAGCACTGTAACCTGTGTGGAGGACTGTACCTTATGTGCAGCACTGTACCCTGTTTGGAGGACTCTACCCTGTGTGCAGCACTGTACTCTGTGTGGAGCACTGTACCCTGTGTGCAGGACTGTATTCCGTGTGGAGCACTGTATCCTGTGTGGAGGACTGTACCCTGTGTGGAGAACTGTACCCTGCGTGCAGCATTGCACCGTGCGTTGAGCACTGTACACTCTGTGGAGCACTGTACTTTGTGTGGAGGATTTACCCTGTGTGGAGGACTGTACCCTGTGTGGAGCACTGTACATTGTGTGCAGCACTGCACCCTGGATGCAGCACTGTACCCTGTGAGGAGCAAATTATCCTGTGCCCAGTACTTTACGCTGTGTGCAGAATCCTACCCTGTGTGGAGCACTGTATCCTGTGTCCAGCACTGTACCCTGTGTGCAGCACTGTAACCTGTGTGGAGCACACTACCCTGTGTGGAGCACTGTTCCCATTGTGTAGGACTGTACTCCATCTGCAGCACTGTACCCTGTGTGGAGCAATGTACCCTGTGTGGAGCACTGTACCCTGGGTGCAGCACTGTACCCTGTGTGGAGCACTTTATCCTGTGTCCAGCACTACCCTGTGTGCAGCAGTGTACCCTGTGTGCAGCACTGTACACTCTGTGGAGCACTGTACCCCGTCTGGAGATCTGAAACCTATTTGAAGCTCTGTACCCTCTGGCAGGACTGTATCCTGCATGGAGCACTGTAGACTGTGTGGAGGACTGTACCCTGTGTGGAGCACTGTATCCTGTGTGGAAGACTGTACCCTGTGTGGACCACTGTAGACTGTGTGGAGCACTGTACCCTGTGTGGAGAACTGTATACTGTGTGGAGCACTGTACCCTGTGTGGAGGTCTATACCCTGTGTGCAGCACTGTACCCTGTGTGGAGCACTGTATATTGTGTGCAGCACTATACCTTGTGTGCCGCACTGTACCCTGTGTGGAGGACTATGCCCTGTGTGGAGCACTGTACCCTGTATGGAGCACTGTACCCTATGTGCAGCACTGTACACTCTGTGGAGGACTGTACCCCGTCTGCAGCACTGTACACTGTGTGCAGCACTGTACCCTGTGAGGAGGACTGTACCCTTTGTGCAACACTGTACCATCTGTGCTGCACTGTACCCTGCGTGCAACACTGTACCCTGTGTGCATCACTGTACACTGTGTGGAAAACGATACCCTGTGTGGAGGATTGTACCCTGTGTGGAGGACTGTACCCTGTTAGGAGGACTGTAACCTGTGTGCAACACTGTACCCTGTTTGGAGCACTGTACCCTGCGTGCAGCACTGTACCCTGTTTGGAGGACAGTACGCTGTGTGGAGCACTGTACCCTGTGTGGAGGACTGTACCCTGTGTGGAGCACAGTACCCTGTGTGCAGCACTGTGACCTGTGTGGAGGTCTGTACCCTGTGTGCAGCACTATACCCTGTGTGCAGCACTGTACCCTGTGTGGAGGACTATGCCCTGTGTGCAGCACTGTACCCTGTATGGAGCACTGTACCCTGTGTGCAGCACTGTAACCTGTGTGCAGCACTGCACCCTTTGTGCAGCACTGTAACCTGTGTGGAGGTCGGTACCCTCTGTGCAGGACTGTATTCAGTGTGGAGCTCTGTATCCTGAGTGTAGGACTGCACCCTGTTTGGAGGACTGAACCCTGTGTGCAACACTGTACACTGTGTTGAGCACTGTACCCTGTTTGGAGGACTGTACCCTGTGTGCAGCACTGTCCCCAGTGTGGAGCACTGTATCCTGTGTCCATAACTGTACCGTGTGTGCAGCACTTTACCCTGTGTGGAGCACAGTACCCTGTGTGCAGCACTGTGCCCTGTGTGGAGCACTGTACCCTGTGTGGAGCACTGTACCCTGTGTGGAGCACTGTACCCTGTGTGCAGCACTGTTCACTGTGTGGAGCTCTGCAAACTGTGTAGAGCACTGTACCCTCTGTGCAGGACTGTATTCTGTGTGGAGCACTGTACCCTGTGTGGAGGACTGTACACTGTGTGGAGCACTGTACTCTGTGTGCAGGATTTACCTTGTGTGGAGGACTGTACCCAGTGTGGAGCACTGTACCCTGTGTGCAGCACTGGGCCCTTTGTGGAGGACTGTACCCTGTGTGGAACACTGTACCCTGTGTGGAGCACTGTAACCTGTGTGCAGCACCCTACCCTGTGTGGAGCACTGTATCCTGTGTCCAGCACTGTAACCTGTGTGCAGCACTGTACCCCGTGTGCAGCACTGCACCCTGTGTGCAGCACTGTGACCTGTGTGGAGGTCTGTACCCTGTGTGCAGCACTATACCCTGTGTGCAGCACTGTACCCTGTGTGGAGGACTATGCCCTGTGTGCAGCACTGTACCCTGTATGGAGCACTGTACCCTGTGTGCAGCACTGTAACCTGTGTGCAGCACTGCACCCTTTGTGCAGCACTGTAACCTGTGTGGAGGTCGGTACCCTCTGTGCAGGACTGTATTCAGTGTGGAGCTCTGTATCCTGAGTGTAGGACTGCACCCTGTTTGGAGGACTGAACCCTGTGTGCAACACTGTACACTGTGTTGAGCACTGTACCCTGTTTGGAGGACTGTACCCTGTGTGCAGCACTGTCCCCAGTGTGGAGCACTGTATCCTGTGTCCATAACTGTACCGTGTGTGCAGCACTTTACCCTGTGTGGAGCACAGTACCCTGTGTGCAGCACTGTGCCCTGTGTGGAGCACTGTACCCTGTGTGGAGCACTGTACCCTGTGTGGAGCACTGTACCCTGTGTGCAGCACTGTTCACTGTGTGGAGCTCTGCAAACTGTGTAGAGCACTGTACCCTCTGTGCAGGACTGTATTCTGTGTGGAGCACTGTACCCTGTGTGGAGGACTGTACACTGTGTGGAGCACTGTACTCTGTGTGCAGGATTTACCTTGTGTGGAGGACTGTACCCAGTGTGGAGCACTGTACCCTGTGTGCAGCACTGGGCCCTTTGTGGAGGACTGTACCCTGTGTGGAACACTGTACCCTGTGTGGAGCACTGTAACCTGTGTGCAGCACCCTACCCTGTGTGGAGCACTGTATCCTGTGTCCAGCACTGTAACCTGTGTGCAGCACTGTACCCCGTGTGCAGCACTGCACCCTGTGTGGAGCACTCTGCCCTGTGTGGAGCACTGCACTCTGGGTGCAGCATCTTATCCAGTGTTGAGCACTGTACCCTGTGTGCAGCACTGTACCCATTGTGTAGCACTGTTCACTGTGTGGAGCTCTGCAAATTGTGTGGAGCACTGTACCCTCAGTGCAGGACTGTATTCTGTGTGGAGCACTGTACCCTGTGCGTAGGTCTGTACCCTGTTAGGAGGACTGTAACCTGTGTGCAACACTGTACCCTGTTTGGAGCACTGTACCCTGCGTGCAGCACTGTACCCTGTTTGGAGGACTGTACGCTGTGTGCAGCACTGTACCCTGTGAGGAGCACTGTACCCTGTGTGGAGGACTGTACCCTGTGTGGAGCACAGTACCCTGTGTGCAGCACTGTGACCTGTGTGGAGGTCTGTACCCTGTGTGCAGCACTATACCCTGTGTACAGCACTGTACCCTGTGTGGAGGACTATGCCCTGTGTGCAGCACTGTACCCTGTACGGAGCACTGTACCCTGTGTGCAGCACTGTAACCTGTGTGCAGCACTGCACCCTTTGTGCAGCACTGTAACCTGTGTGGAGGTCGGTACCCTCTGTGCAGGACTGTATTCAGTGTGGAGCTCTGTACCCTGAGTGTAGGACTGCACCCTGTTTGGAGGACTGAACCCTGTGTGCAACACTGTACCCTGTGTTGAGCACTGTACCCTGTTTGGAGGACTGTACCCTGTGTGCAGCAATGTACCCTGTGAGGAGCACTGTACCCTGTGTGGAGGACTGTACCCTGTGTGGAGCACAGTACCCTGTGTGCAGCACTGTGACCTGTGTGGAGGTCTGTACCCTGTGTGCAGCACTATACCCTGTGTGCAGCACTGTACCCTGTGTGGAGGACTATGCCCTGTGTGCAGCACTGTACCCTGTGTGCAGCACTGTAACCTGTGTGCAGCACTGCACCCTGTGTGCAGCACTGTAACCTGTGTGGAGGTCTGTACAATCTGTGCAGGAGAGAATTCAGTGTGGAGCAATGTACCCTGTGTGCCGCACTGCACCCGGTGTTGAGCACTCTACACTATGTGGAGTACTGTACTCTGTGTGGAGGACTGTACCCTGTGTGCAGCACTGTCCCCAGTGTGGAGCACTGTATCCTGTGTCCATAACTGTACCGTGTGTGCAGCACTTTACCCTGTGTGGAGCACAGTACCCTGTGTGCAGCACTGTGCCCTGTGTGGAGCACTGTACCCTGTGTGGAGCACTGTACCCTGTGTGGAGCACTGTACCCTGTGTGCAGCACTGTTCACTGTGTGGAGCTCTGCAAACTGTGTAGAGCACTGTACCCTCTGTGCAGGACTATATTCTGTGTGGAGCACTGTACCCTGTGTGGAGGACTGTACACTGTGTGGAGCACTGTACACTGTGTGCAGGATTTACCTTGTGTGGAGGACTGTACCCAGTGTGGAGCACTGTACCCTGTGTGCAGCACTGGGCCCTTTGTGGAGGACTGTACCCTGTGTGGAACACTGTACCCTGTGTGGAGCACTGTAACCTGTGTGCAGCACCCTACCCTGTGTGGAGCACTGTATCCTGTGTCCAGCACTGTAACCTGTGTGCAGCACTGTACCCTGTGTGCAGCACTGTACCCTGTGTGGAGCACTCTGCCCTGTGTGGAGCACTCTACTCTGGGTGCAGCATCTTAGCCAGTGTTGAGCACTGTACCCTGTGTGCAGCACTGTACACTGTGTGGAGCACTGTACACTGTGTGGAGCACTGTACCCTGGGTGGTGCACTGAATCTTGTGTGGAGTACTGCACCCTGTGTGGAGCAATGTATCCTGTGTGCAGCACTGTACCCTGTGTGGAGGACTGTACCCTGTGTGTAGGACTGTACCCTGTGTGGAGGACTGTACCCTGTGTGCGGCTCTCTACACTGTGTGCAGCACTGTTCCCTGTGTGGAGCTCTGCAAACTATGTGGAGCAATGTACCCTCTGGCAGGACTGCATCTTGTGTGGAGCACTGTAGATTGTGTGGAGGACTGTATCCTGTGTGGAGGACTGTACCCTGTGTGGAGCACTGTACCCTGTGTGGAGGACTGTACCCTGTGTGCAGCACTGTACCCTGTGTGGAGCACTATACCCCGTGTGCAGCACTGTACCCTGTGTGTAGCACTGTTCACTGTGTGGAGGACTATGCCCTATATGCAGCACTGTACCCTGTGTGGAGGACTGTACCCTGTGTGGAGAACTGTACCCTGCGTGCAGCATTGCACCGTGCGTTGAGCACTGTACACTCTGTGGAGCACTGTAGTCTGTGTGGAGGATTTACCCTGTGTGGAGGACTGTACCCTGTGTGGAGCACTGTACACTGTGTGCAGCACTGCACCCTGGATGCAGCACTGTACCCTGTGAGGAGCAAATTATCCTGTGACCAGTACTTTACGCTGTGTGCAGAATCCTACCCTGTGTGGAGCACTGGATCCTGTGTCCAGCACTGTACCCTGTGTGCAGCACTGTACCCTGTGTGCAGCACACTACCCTGTATGGAGCACTGTTCCCATTGTGTAGGACTGTACTCCATCTGCAGCACTGTACCCTGTGTGGAGCAATGTACCCTGTGTGGAGCACTGTACCCTGGGTGCAGCACTGTACCCTGTGTGGAGCACTTTATCCTGTGTCCAGCACTACCCTGTGTGCAGCAGTGTACCCTGTGTGCAGCACTGTACACTCTGTGGAGGACTGTACCCCATCTGCAGCACTGTACACTGTGTGCAGCACTGTACCCTGTGAGGAGGATTGTACCCTTTGTGCAACACTGTACCATCTGTGCTGCACTGTACCCTGCGTGCAACACTGTACCCTGTGTGCATCACTGTACACTGTGTGGAGGACTTTACCCAGTGTGGAGGACTGTACCCTGTGTCCAGCACTGTAACCTGTGTGGAGGACTGTACCTTATGTGCAGCACTGTACCCTGTTTGGAGGACTCTACCCTGTGTGCAGCACTGTACTCTGTGTGGAGCACTGTACCCTGTGTGCAGGACTGTATTCCGTGTGGAGCACTGTATCCTGTGTGGAGGACTGTACCCTGTGTGGAGAACTGTACCCTGCGTGCAGCATTGCACCGTGCGTTGAGCACTGTACACTCTGTGGAGCACTGTACTTTGTGTGGAGGATTTACCCTGTGTGGAGGACTGTACCCTGTGTGGAGCACTGTACATTGTGTGCAGCACTGCACCCTGGATGCAGCACTGTACCCTGTGAGGAGCAAATTATCCTGTGCCCAGTACTTTACGCTGTGTGCAGAATCCTACCCTGTGTGGAGCACTGTATCCTGTGTCCAGCACTGTACCCTGTGTGCAGCACTGTAACCTGTGTGGAGCACACTACCCTGTGTGGAGCACTGTTCCCATTGTGTAGGACTGTACTCCATCTGCAGCACTGTACCCTGTGTGGAGCAATGTACCCTGTGTGGAGCACTGTACCCTGGGTGCAGCACTGTACCCTGTGTGGAGCACTTTATCCTGTGTCCAGCACTACCCTGTGTGCAGCAGTGTACCCTGTGTGCAGCACTGTACACTCTGTGGAGCACTGTACCCCGTCTGGAGATCTGAAACCTATTTGAAGCTCTGTACCCTCTGGCAGGACTGTATCCTGCATGGAGCACTGTAGACTGTGTGGAGGACTGTACCCTGTGTGGAGCACTGTATCCTGTGTGGAAGACTGTACCCTGTGTGGACCACTGTAGACTGTGTGGAGCACTGTACCCTGTGTGGAGAACTGTATACTGTGTGGAGCACTGTACCCTGTGTGGAGGTCTATACCCTGTGTGCAGCACTGTACCCTGTGTGGAGCACTGTATATTGTGTGCAGCACTATACCTTGTGTGCCGCACTGTACCCTGTGTGGAGGACTATGCCCTGTGTGGAGCACTGTACCCTGTATGGAGCACTATACCCTATGTGCAGCACTGTACACTCTGTGGAGGACTGTACCCCATCTGCAGCACTGTACACTGTGTGCAGCACTGTACCCTGTGAGGAGGACTGTACCCTTTGTGCAACACTGTACCATCTGTGCTGCACTGTACCCTGCGTGCAACACTGTACCCTGTGTGCATCACTGTACACTGTGTGGAAAACGATACCCTGTGTGGAGGATTGTACCCTGTGTGGAGGACTGTACCCTGTTAGGAGGACTGTAACCTGTGTGCAACACTGTACCCTGTTTGGAGCACTGTACCCTGCGTGCAGCACTGTACCCTGTTTGGAGGACTGTACGCTGTGTGGAGCACTGTACCCTGTGTGGAGGACTGTACCCTGTGTGGAGCACAGTACCCTGTGTGCAGCACTGTGACCTGTGTGGAGGTCTGTACCCTGTGTGCAGCACTATACCCTGTGTGCAGCACTGTACCCTGTGTGGAGGACTATGCCCTGTGTGCAGCACTGTACCCTGTATGGAGCACTGTACCCTGTGTGCAGCACTGTAACCTGTGTGCAGCACTGCACCCTTTGTGCAGCACTGTAACCTGTGTGGAGGTCGGTACCCTCTGTGCAGGACTGTATTCAGTGTGGAGCTCTGTATCCTGAGTGTAGGACTGCACCCTGTTTGGAGGACTGAACCCTGTGTGCAACACTGTACACTGTGTTGAGCACTGTACCCTGTTTGGAGGTCTGTACCCTGTGTGCAGCACTGTCCCCAGTGTGGAGCACTGTATCCTGTGTCCATAACTGTACCGTGTGTGCAGCACTTTACCCTGTGTGGAGCACAGTACCCTGTGTGCAGCACTGTGCCCTGTGTGGAGCACTGTACCCTGTGTGGAGCACTGTACCCTGTGTGGAGCACTGTACCCTCAGTGCAGCACTGTTCACTGTGTGGAGCTCTGCAAACTGTGTAGAGCACTGTACCCTCTGTGCAGGACTGTATTCTGTGTGGAGCACTGTACCCTGTGTGGAGGACTGTACACTGTGTGGAGCACTGTACTCTGTGTGCAGGATTTACCTTGTGTGGAGGACTGTACCCAGTGTGGAGCACTGTACCCTGTGTGCAGCACTGGGCCCTTTGTGGAGGACTGTACCCTGTGTGGAACACTGTACCCTGTGTGGAGCACTGTAACCTGTGTGCAGCACCCTACCCTGTGTGGAGCACTGTATCCTGTGTCCAGCACTGTAACCTGTGTGCAGCACTGTACCCCGTGTGCAGCACTGCACCCTGTGTGGAGCACTCTGCCCTGTGTGGAGCACTGCACTCTGGGTGCAGCATCTTATCCAGTGTTGAGCACTGTACCCTGTGTGCAGCACTGTACCCATTGTGTAGCACTGTTCACTGTGTGGAGCTCTGCAAATTCTGTGGAGCACTGTACCCTCAGTGCAGGACTGTATTCTGTGTGGAGCACTGTACCCTGTGTGTAGGTCTGTACCCTGTTAGGAGGACTGTAACCTGTGTGCAACACTGTACCCTGTTTGGAGCACTGTACCCTGCGTGCAGCACTGTACCCTGTTTGGAGGACTGTACGCTGTGTGCAGCACTGTACCCTGTGAGGAGCACTGTACCCTGTGTGGAGGACTGTACCCTGTGTGGAGCACAGTACCCTGTGTGCAGCACTGTGACCTGTGTGGAGGTCTGTACCCTGTGTGCAGCACTATACCCTGTGTACAGCACTGTACCCTGTGTGGAGGACTATGCCCTGTGTGCAGCACTGTACCCTGTATGGAGCACTGTACCCTGTGTGCAGCACTGTAACCTGTGTGCAGCACTGCACCCTTTGTGCAGCACTGTAACCTGTGTGGAGGTCGGTACCCTCTGTGCAGGACTGTATTCAGTGTGGAGCTCTGTACCCTGAGTGTAGGACTGCACCCTGTTTGGAGGACTGAACCCTGTGTGCAACACTGTACCCTGTGTTGAGCACTGTACCCTGTTTGGAGGACTGTACCCTGTGTGCAGCAATGTACCCTGTGAGGAGCACTGTACCCTGTGTGGAGGACTGTACCCTGTGTGGAGCACAGTACCCTGTGTGCAGCACTGTGACCTGTGTGGAGGTCTGTACCCTGTGTGCAGCACTATACCCTGTGTGCAGCACTGTACCCTGTGTGGAGGACTATGCCCTGTGTGCAGCACTGTACCCTGTGTGCAGCACTGTAACCTGTGTGCAGCACTGCACCCTGTGTGCAGCACTGTAACCTGTGTGGAGGTCTGTACAATCTGTGCAGGAGAGAATTCAGTGTGGAGCAATGTACCCTGTGTGCCGCACTGCACCCGGTGTTGAGCACTCTACACTATGTGGAGTACTGTACTCTGTGTGGAGGACTGTACCCTGTGTGCAGCACTGTCCCCAGTGTGGAGCACTGTATCCTGTGTCCATAACTGTACCGTGTGTGCAGCACTTTACCCTGTGTGCAGCACTGTGCCCTGTGTGGAGCACTGTACCCTGTGTGGAGCACTGTACCCTGTGTGGAGCACTGTACCCTGTGTGCAGCACTGTTCACTGTGTGGAGCACTGCAAACTGTGTAGAGCACTGTACCCTCTGTGCAGGACTGTATTCTGTGTGGAGCACTGTACCCTGTGTGGAGGACTGTACACTGTGTGGAGCACTGTACTCTGTGTGCAGGATTTACCTTGTGTGGAGGACTGTATCCTGTGTCCAGCACTGTAACCTGTGTGCAGCACTCTACCCTGTGTGCAGCACTGTACCCTGTGTGGAGCACTCTGCCCTGTGTGGAGCACTGTACTCTGGGTGCAGCATCTTAGCCAGTGTTGAGCACTGTACCCTGTGTGCAGCACTGTACACTGTGTGGAGCACTGTACCCTGTGTGGAGCACTGTACCCTGGGTGGTGCACTGAATCTTGTGTGGAGTACTGTACCCTGTGTGGAGCAATGTATCCTGTGTGCAGCACTGTACCCTGTGTGGAGGACTGTACCCTGTGTGTAGGACTGTACCCTGTGTGGAGGACTGTACCCTGTGTGCAGCTCCTTACACTGTGTGGAGCACTGTACCCTGTGTGCAGCTCTCTACACTGTGTGCAGCACTGTTCCCTGTGTGGAGCTCTGCAAACTATGTGGAGCAATGTACCCTCTGGCAGGACTGCATCTTGTGTGGAGCACTGTAGATTGTGTGGAGGACTGTATCCTGTGTGGAGGACTGTACCCTGTGTGGAGCACTGTACCCTGTGTGGAGGACTGTACCCTGTGTGCAGCACTGTACCCTGTGTGGAGCACTATACCCCGTGTGCAGCACTGTACCCTGTGTGTAGCACTGTTCACTGTGTGGAGGACTATGCCCTATATGCAGCACTGTACCCTGTGTGGAGGACTGTACCCCGTGTGCAGCACTGTACCCATTGTGTAGCACTGTTCACTGTGTGGAGCTCTGCAAATTGTGTGGAGCACTGTACCCTCAGTGCAGGACTGTATTCTGTGTGGAGCACTGTACCCTGTGTGGAGGACTGTACCCTGTGTGGAGCACTGTATCCTGTGTGCAGCATTGCACCCTGTGTTGAGCACTCTACAGTGTGTGGAGCACAGTACTCTGTGTGGAGGATTTACCTTGTGTGGAGGACTGTACCCACTGTGGAGCACTGTACCCTGTGTGCAGCACTGGGCCCTGTGTGGAGGACTGTACCCTGTGTGGAGCACTGTACCCTGTATGGAGCACTGTACCCTATGTGCAGCACTGTACACTCTGTGGAGGACTGTACCCCGTCTGCAGCACTGTACACTGTGTGCAGCACTGTACCCTGTGAGGAGGACTGTACCCTTTGTGCAACACTGTACCATCTGTGCTGCACTGTACCCTGCGTGCAACACTGTACCCTGTGTGCATCACTGTACACTGTGAGGAAAACGATACCCTGTGTGGAGGACTGTACCCTGTGTGGAGGACTGTACCCTGTTAGGAGGACTGTAACCTGTGTGCAACACTGTACCCTGTTTGGAGCACTGTACCCTGCGTGCAGCACTGTACCCTGTTTGGAGGACTGTACGCTGTGTGGAGCACTGTACCCTGTGTGGAGGACTGTACCCTGTGTGGAGCACAGTACCCTGTGTGCAGCAATGTACCCTGTGTGGAGCACTGTACCCTGGGTGCAGCACTGTACCCTGTGTGGAGCACTTTATCCTGTGTCCAGCACTACCCTGTGTGCAGCAGTGTACCCTGTGTGCAGCACTGTACACTCTGTGGAGGACTGTATCCCATCTGCAGCACTGTACACTGTGTGCAGCACTGTACCCTGTGAGGAGGATTGTACCCTTTGTGCAACACTGTACCATCTGTGCTGCACTGTACCCTGCGTGCAACACTGTACCCTGTGTGCATCACTGTACACTGTGTGGAGGACTTTACCCAGTGTGCAGCACTGTGCCCTGTATGGAGCACCGTACCCTGTGTGGAAAACTGTACCCTGTGTCCAGCACTGTAACCTGTGTGGAGGACTGTACCTTATGTGCAGCACTGTACCCTGTTTGGAGGACTCTACCCTGTGTGCAGCACTGTACTCTGTGTGGAGCACTGTACCCTGTGTGCAGGACTGTATTCCGTGTGGAGCACTGTATCCTGTGTGGAGGACTGTACCCTGTGTGGAGAACTGTACCCTGCGTGCAGCATTGCACCGTGCGTTGAGCACTGTACACTCTGTGGAGCACTGTACTTTGTGTGGAGGATTTACCCTGTGTGGAGGACTGTACCCTGTGTGGAGCACTGTACATTGTGTGCAGCACTGCACCCTGGATGCAGCACTGTACCCTGTGAGGAGCAAATTATCCTGTGCCCAGTACTTTACGCTGTGTGCAGAATCCTACCCTGTGTGGAGCACTGTATCCTGTGTCCAGCACTGTACCCTGTGTGCAGCCCTGTAACCTGTGTGGAGCACACTACCCTGTGTGGAGCACTGTTCCCATTGTGTAGGACTGTACTCCATCTGCAGCACTGTACCCTGTGTGGAGCAATGTACCCTGTGTGGAGCACTGTACCCTGGGTGCAGCACTGTACCCTGTGTGGAGCACTTTAACCTGTGTCCAGCACTACCCTGTGTGCAGCAGTGTACCCTGTGTGCAGCACTGTACACTCTGTGGAGCACTGTACCCCGTCTGGAGATCTGAAACCTATTTGAAGCTCTGTACCCTCTGGCAGGACTGTATCCTGCATGGAGCACTGTAGACTGTGTGGAGGACTGTACCCTGTGTGGAGCACTGTATCCTGTGTGGAAGACTGTACCCTGTGTGGACCACTGTAGACTGTGTGGAGCACTGTACCCTGTGTGGAGAACTGTATACTGTGTGGAGCACTGTACCCTGTGTGGAGGTCTATACCCTGTGTGCAGCACTGTACCCTGTGTGGAGCACTGTATATTGTGTGCAGCACTATACCTTGTGTGCCGCACTGTACCCTGTGTGGAGGACTATGCCCTGTGTGGAGCACTGTACCCTGTATGGAGCACTGTACCCTATGTGCAGCACTGTACACTCTGTGGAGGACTGTACCCCGTCTGCAGCACTGTACACTGTGTGCAGCACTGTACCCTGTGAGGAGGACTGTACCCTTTGTGCAACACTGTACCATCTGTGGTGCACTGTACCCTGCGTGCAACACTGTACCCTGTGTGCATCACTGTACACTGTGTGGAAAACGATACCCTGTGTGGAGGATTGTACCCTGTGTGGAGGACTGTACCCTGTTAGGAGGACTGTAACCTGTGTGCAACACTGTACCCTGTTTGGAGCACTGTACCCTGCGTGCAGCACTGTACCCTGTTTGGAGGACTGTACGCTGTGTGGAGCACTGTACCCTGTGTGGAGGACTGTACCCTGTGTGGAGCACAGTACCCTGTGTGCAGCACTGTGACCTGTGTGGAGGTCTGTACCCTTTGTGCAGCACTATACCCTGTGTGCAGCACTGTACCCTGTGTGGAGGACTATGCCCTGTGTGCAGCACTGTACCCTGTATGGAGCACTGTACCCTGTGTGCAGCACTGTAACCTGTGTGCAGCACTGCACCCTTTGTGCAGCACTGTAACCTGTGTGGAGGTCGGTACCCTCTGTGCAGGACTGTATTCAGTGTGGAGCTCTGTATCCTGAGTGTAGGACTGCACCCTGTTTGGAGGACTGAACCCTGTGTGCAACACTGTACACTGTGTTGAGCACTGTACCCTGTTTGGAGGACTGTACCCTGTGTGCAGCACTGTCCCCAGTGTGGAGCACTGTATCCTGTGTCCATAACTGTACCGTGTGTGCAGCACTTTACCCTGTGTGGAGCACAGTACCCTGTGTGCAGCACTGTGCCCTGTGTGGAGCACTGTACCCTGTGTGGAGCACTGTACCCTGTGTGGAGCACTGTACCCTGTGTGCAGCACTGTTCACTGTGTGGAGCTCTGCAAACTGTGTAGAGCACTGTACCCTCTGTGCAGGACTGTATTCTGTGTGGAGCACTGTACCCTGTGTGGAGGACTGTACACTGTGTGGAGCACTGTACTCTGTGTGCAGGATTTACCTTGTGTGGAGGACTGTACCCAGTGTGGAGCACTGTACCCTGTGTGCAGCACTGGGCCCTTTGTGGAGGACTGTACCCTGTGTGGAACACTGTACCCTGTGTGGAGCACTGTAACCTGTGTGCAGCACCCTACCCTGTGTGGAGCACTGTATCCTGTGTCCAGCACTGTAACCTGTGTGCAGCACTGTACCCCGTGTGCAGCACTGCACCCTGTGTGGAGCACTCTGCCCTGTGTGGAGCACTGCACTCTGGGTGCAGCATCTTATCCAGTGTTGAGCACTGTACCCTGTGTGCAGCACTGTACCCATTGTGTAGCACTGTTCACTGTGTGGAGCTCTGCAAATTGTGTGGAGCACTGTACCCTCAGTGCAGGACTGTATTCTGTGTGGAGCACTGTACGCTGTGTGTAGGTCTGTACCCTGTTAGGAGGACTGTAACCTGTGTGCAACACTGTACCCTGTTTGGAGCACTGTACCCTGCGTGCAGCACTGTACCCTGTTTGAAGGACTGTACGCTGTGTGCAGCACTGTACCCTGTGAGGAGCACTGTACCCTGTGTGGAGGACTGTACCCTGTGTGGAGCACAGTACGCTGTGTGCAGCACTGTGACCTGTGTGGAGGTCTGTACCCTGTGTGCAGCACTATACCCTGTGTACAGCACTGTACCCTGTGTGGAGGACTATGCCCTGTGTGCAGCACTGTACCCTGTATGGAGCACTGTACCCTGTGTGCAGCACTGTAACCTGTGTGCAGCACTGCACCCTTTGTGCAGCACTGTAACCTGTGTGGAGGTCGGTACCCTCTGTGCAGGACTGTATTCAGTGTGGTGCTCTGTACCCTGAGTGTAGGACTGCACCCTGTTTGGAGGACTGAACCCTGTGTGCAACACTGTACCCTGTGTTGAGCACTGTACCCTGTTTGGAGGACTGTACCCTGTGTGCAGCAATGTACCCTGTGAGGAGCACTGTACCCTGTGTGGAGGACTGTACCCTGTGTGGAGCACAGTACCCTGTGTGCAGCACTGTGACCTGTGTGGAGGTCTGTACCCTGTGTGCAGCACTATACCCTGTGTGCAGCACTGTACCCTGTGTGGAGGACTATGCCCTGTGTGCAGCACTGTACCCTGTGTGCAGCACTGTAACCTGTGTGCAGCACTGCACCCTGTGTGCAGCACTGTAACCTGTGTGGAGGTCTGTACAATCTGTGCAGGAGAGAATTCAGTGTGGAGCAATGTACCCTGTGTGCCGCACTGCACCCGGTGTTGAGCACTCTACACTATGTGGAGTACTGTACTGTGTGTGGAGGACTGTACCCTGTGTGCAGCACTGTCCCCAGTGTGGAGCACTGTATCCTGTGTCCATAACTGTACCGTGTGTGCAGCACTTTACCCTGTGTGCAGCACTTTACCCTGTGTGGAGCACTGTACCCTGTGTGGAGCACTGTACCCTGTGTGGAGCACTGTACCCTGTGTGCAGCACTGTTCACTGTGTGGAGCTCTGCAAACTGTGTAGAGCACTGTACCCTCTGTGCAGGACTGTATTCTGTGTGGAGCACTGTACCCTGTGTGGAGGACTGTACACTGTGTGGAGCACTGTACTCTGTGTGCAGGATTTACCTTGTGTGGAGGACTGTACCCATTGTGGAGCACTATACCCTGTGTGCAGCACTGGGCCCTTTGTGGAGGACTGTACCCTGTGTGGAACACTGTACCCTGTGTGGAGCACTGTAACCTGTGTGCAGCACCCTACCCTGTGTGGAGCACTGTATCCTGTGTCCAGCACTGTAACCTGTGTGCAGCACTCTACCCTGTGTGCAGCACTGTACCCTGTGTGGAGCACTCTGCCCTGTGTGGAGCACTGTACTCTGGGTGCAGCATCTTAGCCAGTGTTGAGCACTGTACCCTGTGTGCAGCACTGTACACTGTGTGGAGCACTGTACCCTGTGTGGAGCACTGTACCCTGGGTGGTGCACTGAATCTTGTGTGGAGTACTGTACCCTGTGTGGAGCAATGTATCCTGTGTGCAGCACTGTACCCTGTGTGGAGGACTGTACCCTGTGTGTAGGACTGTACCCTGTGTGGAGGACTGTACCCTGTGTGCAGCTCCTTACACTGTGTGGAGCACTGTACCCTGTGTGCAGCTCTCTACACTGTGTGCAGCACTGTTCCCTGTGTGGAGCTCTGCAAACTATGTGGAGCAATGTACCCTCTGGCAGGACTGCATCTTGTGTGGAGCACTGTAGATTGTGTGGAGGACTGTATCCTGTGTGGAGGACTGTACCCTGTGTGGAGCACTGTACCCTGTGTGGAGGACTGTACCCTGTGTGCAGCACTGTACCCTGTGTGGAGCACTATACCCCGTGTGCAGCACTGTACCCTGTGTGTAGCACTGTTCACTGTGTGGAGGACTATGCCCCATATGCAGCACTGTACCCTGTGTGGAGGACTGTACCCCGTGTGCAGCACTGTACCCATTGTGTAGCACTGTTCACTGTGTGGAGCTCTGCAAATTGTGTGGAGCACTGTACCCTCAGTGCAGGACTGTATTCTGTGTGGAGCACTGTACCCTGTGTGGAGGACTGTACCCTGTGTGGAGCACTGTATCCTGTGTGCAGCATTGCACCCTGTGTTGAGCACTCTACAGTGTGTGGAGCACAGTACTCTGTGTGGAGGATTTACCTTGTGTGGAGGACTGTACCCACTGTGGAGCACTGTACCCTGTGTGCAGCACTGGGCCCTGTGTGGAGGACTGTACCCTGTGTGGAGCACTGTACCCTGTATGGAGCACTGTACCCTATGTGCAGCACTGTACACTCTGTGGAGGACTGTACCCCGTCTGCAGCACTGTACACTGTGTACAGCACAGTACCCTGTGAGGAGGACTGTACCCTTTGTGCAACACTGTACCATCTGTGCTGCACTGTACCCTGCGTGCAACACTGTACCCTGTGTGCATCACTGTACACTGTGTGCAAAACGATACCCTGTGTGGAGGATTGTACCCTGTGTGGAGGACTGTACTCTGTGTGGAGCACTGTACCCTGTGTGCAGGACTGTATTCCGTGTGGAGCACTGTATCCTGTGTGGAGGACTGTACCCTGTGTGGAGAACTGTACCCTGCGTGCAGCATTGCACCGTGCGTTGAGCACTGTACACTCTGTGGAGCACTGTACTTTGTGTGGAGGATTTACCCTGTGTGGAGGACTGTACCCTGTGTGGAGCACTGTACATTGTGTGCAGCACTGCACCCTGGATGCAGCACTGTACCCTGTGAGGAGCAAATTATCCTGTGCCCAGTACTTTACGCTGTGTGCAGAATCCTACCCTGTGTGGAGCACTGTATCCTGTGTCCAGCACTGTACCCTGTGTGCAGCCCTGTAACCTGTGTGGAGCACACTACCCTGTGTGGAGCACTGTTCCCATTGTGTAGGACTGTACTCCATCTGCAGCACTGTACCCTGTGTGGAGCAATGTACCCTGTGTGGAGCACTGTACCCTGGGTGCAGCACTGTACCCTGTGTGGAGCACTTTAACCTGTGTCCAGCACTACCCTGTGTGCAGCAGTGTACCCTGTGTGCAGCACTGTACACTCTGTGGAGCACTGTACCCCGTCTGGAGATCTGAAACCTATTTGAAGCTCTGTACCCTCTGGCAGGACTGTATCCTGCATGGAGCACTGTAGACTGTGTGGAGGACTGTACCCTGTGTGGAGCACTGTATCCTGTGTGGAAGACTGTACCCTGTGTGGACCACTGTAGACTGTGTGGAGCACTGTACCCTGTGTGGAGAACTGTATACTGTGTGGAGCACTGTACCCTGTGTGGAGGTCTATACCCTGTGTGCAGCACTGTACCCTGTGTGGAGCACTGTATATTGTGTGCAGCACTATACCTTGTGTGCCGCACTGTACCCTGTGTGGAGGACTATGCCCTGTGTGGAGCACTGTACCCTGTATGGAGCACTGTACCCTATGTGCAGCACTGTACACTCTGTGGAGGACTGTACCCCGTCTGCAGCACTGTACACTGTGTGCAGCACTGTACCCTGTGAGGAGGACTGTACCCTTTGTGCAACACTGTACCATCTGTGGTGCACTGTACCCTGCGTGCAACACTGTACCCTGTGTGCATCACTGTACACTGTGTGGAAAACGATACCCTGTGTGGAGGATTGTACCCTGTGTGGAGGACTGTACCCTGTTAGGAGGACTGTAACCTGTGTGCAACACTGTACCCTGTTTGGAGCACTGTACCCTGCGTGCAGCACTGTACCCTGTTTGGAGGACTGTACGCTGTGTGGAGCACTGTACCCTGTGTGGAGGACTGTACCCTGTGTGGAGCACAGTACCCTGTGTGCAGCACTGTGACCTGTGTGGAGGTCTGTACCCTTTGTGCAGCACTATACCCTGTGTGCAGCACTGTACCCTGTGTGGAGGACTATGCCCTGTGTGCAGCACTGTACCCTGTATGGAGCACTGTACCCTGTGTGCAGCACTGTAACCTGTGTGCAGCACTGCACCCTTTGTGCAGCACTGTAACCTGTGTGGAGGTCGGTACCCTCTGTGCAGGACTGTATTCAGTGTGGAGCTCTGTATCCTGAGTGTAGGACTGCACCCTGTTTGGAGGACTGAACCCTGTGTGCAACACTGTACACTGTGTTGAGCACTGTACCCTGTTTGGAGGACTGTACCCTGTGTGCAGCACTGTCCCCAGTGTGGAGCACTGTATCCTGTGTCCATAACTGTACCGTGTGTGCAGCACTTTACCCTGTGTGGAGCACAGTACCCTGTGTGCAGCACTGTGCCCTGTGTGGAGCACTGTACCCTGTGTGGAGCACTGTACCCTGTGTGGAGCACTGTACCCTGTGTGCAGCACTGTTCACTGTGTGGAGCTCTGCAAACTGTGTAGAGCACTGTACCCTCTGTGCAGGACTGTATTCTGTGTGGAGCACTGTACCCTGTGTGGAGGACTGTACACTGTGTGGAGCACTGTACTCTGTGTGCAGGATTTACCTTGTGTGGAGGACTGTACCCAGTGTGGAGCACTGTACCCTGTGTGCAGCACTGGGCCCTTTGTGGAGGACTGTACCCTGTGTGGAACACTGTACCCTGTGTGGAGCACTGTAACCTGTGTGCAGCACCCTACCCTGTGTGGAGCACTGTATCCTGTGTCCAGCACTGTAACCTGTGTGCAGCACTGTACCCCGTGTGCAGCACTGCACCCTGTGTGGAGCACTCTGCCCTGTGTGGAGCACTGCACTCTGGGTGCAGCATCTTATCCAGTGTTGAGCACTGTACCCTGTGTGCAGCACTGTACCCATTGTGTAGCACTGTTCACTGTGTGGAGCTCTGCAAATTGTGTGGAGCACTGTACCCTCAGTGCAGGACTGTATTCTGTGTGGAGCACTGTACGCTGTGTGTAGGTCTGTACCCTGTTAGGAGGACTGTAACCTGTGTGCAACACTGTACCCTGTTTGGAGCACTGTACCCTGCGTGCAGCACTGTACCCTGTTTGAAGGACTGTACGCTGTGTGCAGCACTGTACCCTGTGAGGAGCACTGTACCCTGTGTGGAGGACTGTACCCTGTGTGGAGCACAGTACGCTGTGTGCAGCACTGTGACCTGTGTGGAGGTCTGTACCCTGTGTGCAGCACTATACCCTGTGTACAGCACTGTACCCTGTGTGGAGGACTATGCCCTGTGTGCAGCACTGTACCCTGTATGGAGCACTGTACCCTGTGTGCAGCACTGTAACCTGTGTGCAGCACTGCACCCTTTGTGCAGCACTGTAACCTGTGTGGAGGTCGGTACCCTCTGTGCAGGACTGTATTCAGTGTGGTGCTCTGTACCCTGAGTGTAGGACTGCACCCTGTTTGGAGGACTGAACCCTGTGTGCAACACTGTACCCTGTGTTGAGCACTGTACCCTGTTTGGAGGACTGTACCCTGTGTGCAGCAATGTACCCTGTGAGGAGCACTGTACCCTGTGTGGAGGACTGTACCCTGTGTGGAGCACAGTACCCTGTGTGCAGCACTGTGACCTGTGTGGAGGTCTGTACCCTGTGTGCAGCACTATACCCTGTGTGCAGCACTGTACCCTGTGTGGAGGACTATGCCCTGTGTGCAGCACTGTACCCTGTGTGCAGCACTGTAACCTGTGTGCAGCACTGCACCCTGTGTGCAGCACTGTAACCTGTGTGGAGGTCTGTACAATCTGTGCAGGAGAGAATTCAGTGTGGAGCAATGTACCCTGTGTGCCGCACTGCACCCGGTGTTGAGCACTCTACACTATGTGGAGTACTGTACTGTGTGTGGAGGACTGTACCCTGTGTGCAGCACTGTCCCCAGTGTGGAGCACTGTATCCTGTGTCCATAACTGTACCGTGTGTGCAGCACTTTACCCTGTGTGCAGCACTTTACCCTGTGTGGAGCACTGTACCCTGTGTGGAGCACTGTACCCTGTGTGGAGCACTGTACCCTGTGTGCAGCACTGTTCACTGTGTGGAGCTCTGCAAACTGTGTAGAGCACTGTACCCTCTGTGCAGGACTGTATTCTGTGTGGAGCACTGTACCCTGTGTGGAGGACTGTACACTGTGTGGAGCACTGTACTCTGTGTGCAGGATTTACCTTGTGTGGAGGACTGTACCCATTGTGGAGCACTATACCCTGTGTGCAGCACTGGGCCCTTTGTGGAGGACTGTACCCTGTGTGGAACACTGTACCCTGTGTGGAGCACTGTAACCTGTGTGCAGCACCCTACCCTGTGTGGAGCACTGTATCCTGTGTCCAGCACTGTAACCTGTGTGCAGCACTCTACCCTGTGTGCAGCACTGTACCCTGTGTGGAGCACTCTGCCCTGTGTGGAGCACTGTACTCTGGGTGCAGCATCTTAGCCAGTGTTGAGCACTGTACCCTGTGTGCAGCACTGTACACTGTGTGGAGCACTGTACCCTGTGTGGAGCACTGTACCCTGGGTGGTGCACTGAATCTTGTGTGGAGTACTGTACCCTGTGTGGAGCAATGTATCCTGTGTGCAGCACTGTACCCTGTGTGGAGGACTGTACCCTGTGTGTAGGACTGTACCCTGTGTGGAGGACTGTACCCTGTGTGCAGCTCCTTACACTGTGTGGAGCACTGTACCCTGTGTGCAGCTCTCTACACTGTGTGCAGCACTGTTCCCTGTGTGGAGCTCTGCAAACTATGTGGAGCAATGTACCCTCTGGCAGGACTGCATCTTGTGTGGAGCACTGTAGATTGTGTGGAGGACTGTATCCTGTGTGGAGGACTGTACCCTGTGTGGAGCACTGTACCCTGTGTGGAGGACTGTACCCTGTGTGCAGCACTGTACCCTGTGTGGAGCACTATACCCCGTGTGCAGCACTGTACCCTGTGTGTAGCACTGTTCACTGTGTGGAGGACTATGCCCCATATGCAGCACTGTACCCTGTGTGGAGGACTGTACCCCGTGTGCAGCACTGTACCCATTGTGTAGCACTGTTCACTGTGTGGAGCTCTGCAAATTGTGTGGAGCACTGTACCCTCAGTGCAGGACTGTATTCTGTGTGGAGCACTGTACCCTGTGTGGAGGACTGTACCCTGTGTGGAGCACTGTATCCTGTGTGCAGCATTGCACCCTGTGTTGAGCACTCTACAGTGTGTGGAGCACAGTACTCTGTGTGGAGGATTTACCTTGTGTGGAGGACTGTACCCACTGTGGAGCACTGTACCCTGTGTGCAGCACTGGGCCCTGTGTGGAGGACTGTACCCTGTGTGGAGCACTGTACCCTGTATGGAGCACTGTACCCTATGTGCAGCACTGTACACTCTGTGGAGGACTGTACCCCGTCTGCAGCACTGTACACTGTGTACAGCACAGTACCCTGTGAGGAGGACTGTACCCTTTGTGCAACACTGTACCATCTGTGCTGCACTGTACCCTGCGTGCAACACTGTACCCTGTGTGCATCACTGTACACTGTGTGCAAAACGATACCCTGTGTGGAGGATTGTACCCTGTGTGGAGGACTGTACCCTGTTAGGAGGACTGTAACCTGTGTGCAACACTGTACCCTGTTTGGAGCACTGTACCCTGCGTGCAGCACTGTACCCTGTTTGGAGGACTGTACGCTGTGTGGAGCACTGTACCCTGTGTGGAGGACTGTACCCTGTGTGGAGCACAGTACCCTGTGTGCAGCACTGTGACCTGTGTGGAGGTCTGTCCCTGTGTGCAGCACTATACCCTGTGTGCAGCACTGTACCCTGTGTGGAGGACTATGCCCTGTGTGCAGCACTGTACCCTGTATGGAGCACTGTACCCTGTGTGCAGCACTGTAACCTGTGTGCAGCACTGCACCCTTTGTGCAGCACTGTAACCTGTGTGGAGGTCGGTACCCTCTGTGCAGGACTGTATTCAGTGTGGAGCTCTGTATCCTGAGTGGAGGACTGCACCCTGTTTGGAGGACTGAACCCTGTGTGCAACACTGTACACTGTGTTGAGCACTGTACCCTGTTTGGAGGACTGTACCCTGTGTGCAGCACTGTCCCCAGTGTGGAGCACTGTATCCTGTGTCCATAACTGTACCGTGTGTGCAGCACTTTACCCTGTGTGGAGCACAGTACCCTGTGTGCAGCACTGTGCCCTGTGTGGAGCACTTTACCCTGTGTGGAGCACTGTACCCTGTGTGGAGCACTGTACCCTGTGTGCAGCACTGTTCACTGTGTGGAGCTCTGCAAACTGTGTAGAGCACTGTACCCTCTGTGCAGGACTGTATTCTGTGTGGAGCACTGTACCCTGTGTGGAGGACTGTACACTGTGTGGAGCACTGTACTCTGTGTGCAGGATTTACCTTGTGTGGAGGACTGTACCCAGTGTGGAGCACTGTACCCTGTGTGCAGCACTGGGCCCTTTGTGGAGGACTGTACCCTGTGTGGAACACTGTACCCTGTGTGGAGCACTGTAACCTGTGTGCAGCACCCTACCCTGTGTGGAGCACTGTATCCTGTGTCCAGCACTGTAACCTGTGTGCAGCACTGTACCCCGTGTGCAGCACTGCACCCTGTGTGGAGCACTCTGCCCTGTGTGGAGCACTGTACTCTGGGTGCAGCATCTTATCCAGTGTTGAGCACTGTACCCTGTGTGCAGCACTGTACCCATTGTGTAGCACTGTTCACTGTGTGGAGCTCTGCAAATTGTGTGGAGCACTGTACCCTCAGTGCAGGACTGTATTCTGTGTGGAGCACTGTACGCTGTGTGTAGGTCTGTACCCTGTTAGGAGGACTGTAACCTGTGTGCAACACTGTACCCTGTTTGGAGCACTGTACCCTGCGTGCAGCACTGTACCCTGTCTGAAGGACTGTACGCTGTGTGCAGCACTGTACCCTGTGAGGAGCACTGTACCCTGTGTGGAGGACTGTACCCTGTGTGGAGCACAGTACCCTGTGTGCAGCACTGTGACCTGTGTGGAGGTCTGTACCCTGTGTGCAGCACTATACCCTGTGTACAGCACTGTACCCTGTGTGGAGGACTATGCCCTGTGTGCAGCACTGTACCCTGTATGGAGCACTGTACCCTGTGTGCAGCACTGTAACCTGTGTGCAGCACTGCACCCTTTGTGCAGCACTGTAACCTGTGTGGAGGTCGGTACCCTCTGTGCAGGACTGTATTCAGTGTGGAGCTCTGTACCCTGAGTGTAGGACTGCACCCTGTTTGGAGGACTGAACCCTGTGTGCAACACTGTACCCTGTGTTGAGCACTGTACCCTGTTTGGAGGACTGTACCCTGTGTGCAGCAATGTACCCTGTGAGGAGCACTGTACCCTGTGTGGAGGACTGTACCCTGTGTGGAGCACAGTACCCTGTGTGCAGCACTGTGACCTGTGTGGAGGTCTGTACCCTGTGTGCAGCACTATACCCTGTGTGCAGCACTGTACCCTGTGTGGAGGACTATGCCCTGTGTGCAGCACTGTACCCTGTGTGCAGCACTGTAACCTGTGTGCAGCACTGCACCCTGTGTGCAGCACTGTAACCTGTGTGGAGGTCTGTACAATCTGTGCAGGAGAGAATTCAGTGTGGAGCAATGTACCCTGTGTGCCGCACTGCACCCGGTGTTGAGCACTCTACACTATGTGGAGTACTGTACTGTGTGTGGAGGACTGTACCCTGTGTGCAGCACTGTCCCCAGTGTGGAGCACTGTATCCTGTGTCCATAACTGTACCGTGTGTGCAGCACTTTACCCTGTGTGCAGCACTTTACCCTGTGTGGAGCACTGTACCCTGTGTGGAGCACTGTACCCTGTGTGGAGCACTGTACCCTGTGTGCAGCACTGTTCACTGTGTGGAGCTCTGCAAACTGTGTAGAGCACTGTACCCTCTGTGCAGGACTGTATTCTGTGTGGAGCACTGTACCCTGTGTGGAGGACTGTACACTGTGTGGAGCACTGTACTCTGTGTGCAGGATTTACCTTGTGTGGAGGACTGTACCCATTGTGGAGCACTATACCCTGTGTGCAGCACTGGGCCCTTTGTGGAGGACTGTACCCTGTGTGGAACACTGTACCCTGTGTGGAGCACTGTAACCTGTGTGCAGCACCCTACCCTGTGTGGAGCACTGTATCCTGTGTCCAGCACTGTAACCTGTGTGCAGCACTCTACCCTGTGTGCAGCACTGTACCCTGTGTGGAGCACTCTGCCCTGTGTGGAGCACTGTACTCTGGGTGCAGCATCTTAGCCAGTGTTGAGCACTGTACCCTGTGTGCAGCACTGTACACTGTGTGGAGCACTGTACCCTGTGTGGAGCACTGTACCCTGGGTGGTGCACTGAATCTTGTGTGGAGTACTGTACCCTGTGTGGAGCAATGTATCCTGTGTGCAGCACTGTACCCTGTGTGGAGGACTGTACCCTGTGTGTAGGACTGTACCCTGTGTGGAGGACTGTACCCTGTGTGCAGCTCCTTACACTGTGTGGAGCACTGTACCCTGTGTGCAGCTCTCTACACTGTGTGCAGCACTGTTCCCTGTGTGGAGCTCTGCAAACTATGTGGAGCAATGTACCCTCTGGCAGGACTGCATCTTGTGTGGAGCACTGTAGATTGTGTGGAGGACTGTATCCTGTGTGGAGGACTGTACCCTGTGTGGAGCACTGTACCCTGTGTGGAGGACTGTACCCTGTGTGCAGCACTGTACCCTGTGTGGAGCACTATACCCCGTGTGCAGCACTGTACCCTGTGTGTAGCACTGTTCACTGTGTGGAGGACTATGCCCCATATGCAGCACTGTACCCTGTGTGGAGGACTGTACCCCGTGTGCAGCACTTTACCCATTGTGTAGCACTGTTCACTGTGTGGAGCTCTGCAAATTGTGTGGAGCACTGTACCCTCAGTGCAGGACTGTATTCTGTGTGGAGCACTGTACCCTGTGTGGAGGACTGTACCCTGTGTGGAGCACTGTATCCTGTGTGCAGCATTGCACCCTGTGTTGAGCACTCTACAGTGTGTGGAGCACAGTACTCTGTGTGGAGGATTTACCTTGTGTGGAGGACTGTACCCACTGTGGAGCACTGTACCCTGTGTGCAGCACTGGGCCCTGTGTGGAGGACTGTACCCTGTGTGGAGCACTGTACCCTGTATGGAGCACTGTACCCTATGTGCAGCACTGTACACTCTGTGGAGGACTGTACCCCGTCTGCAGCACTGTACACTGTGTACAGCACAGTACCCTGTGAGGAGGACTGTACCCTTTGTGCAACACTGTACCATCTGTGCTGCACTGTACCCTGCGTGCAACACTGTACCCTGTGTGCATCACTGTACACTGTGTGGAAAACGATACCCTGTGTGGAGGATTGTACCCTGTGTGGAGGACTGTACCCTGTTAGGAGGACTGTAACCTGTGTGCAACACTGTACCCTGTTTGGAGCACTGTACCCTGCGTGCAGCACTGTACCCTGTTTGGAGGACTGTACGCTGTGTGGAGCACTGTACCCTGTGTGGAGGACTGTACCCTGTGTGGAGCACAGTACCCTGTGTGCAGCACTGTGACCTGTGTGGAGGTCTGTCCCTGTGTGCAGCACTATACCCTGTGTGCAGCACTGTACCCTGTGTGGAGGACTATGCCCTGTGTGCAGCACTGTACCCTGTATGGAGCACTGTACCCTGTGTGCAGCACTGTAACCTGTGTGCAGCACTGCACCCTTTGTGCAGCACTGTAACCTGTGTGGAGGTCGGTACCCTCTGTGCAGGACTGTATTCAGTGTGGAGCTCTGTATCCTGAGTGTAGGACTGCACCCTGTTTGGAGGACTGAACCCTGTGTGCAACACTGTACACTGTGTTGAGCACTGTACCCTGTTTGGAGGACTGTACCCTGTGTGCAGCACTGTCCCCAGTGTGGAGCACTGTATCCTGTGTCCATAACTGTACCGTGTGTGCAGCACTTTACCCTGTGTGGAGCACAGTACCCTGTGTGCAGCACTGTGCCCTGTGTGGAGCACTTTAGCCTGTGTGGAGCACTGTACCCTGTGTGGAGCACTGTACCCTGTGTGCAGCACTGTTCACTGTGTGGAGCTCTGCAAACTGTGTAGAGCACTGTACCCTCTGTGCAGGACTGTATTCTGTGTGGAGCACTGTACCCTGCGTGGAGGACTGTACACTGTGTGGAGCACTGTACTCTGTGTGCAGGATTTACCTTGTGTGGAGGACTGTACCCAGTGTGGAGCACTGTACCCTGTGTGCAGCACTGGGCCCTTTGTGGAGGACTGTACCTTGTGTGGAACACTGTACCCTGTGTGGAGCACTGTAACCTGTGTGCAGCACCCTACCCTGTGTGGAGCACTGTATCCTGTGTCCAGCACTGTAACCTGTGTGCAGCACTGTACCCCGTGTGCAGCACTGCACCCTGTGTGGAGCACTCTGCCCTGTGTGGAGCACTGTACTCTGGGTGCAGCATCTTATCCAGTGTTGAGCACTGTACCCTGTGTGCAGCACTGTACCCATTGTGTAGCACTGTTCACTGTGTGGAGCTCTGCAAATTGTGTGGAGCACTGTACCCTCAGTGCAGGACTGTATTCTGTGTGGAGCACTGTACGCTGTGTGTAGGTCTGTACCCTGTTAGGAGGACTGTAACCTGTGTGCAACACTGTACCCTGTTTGGAGGACTGTACGCTGTGTGCAGCACTGTACCCTGTGAGGAGCACTGTACCCTGTGTGGAGGACTGTACCCTGTGTGGAGCACAGTACCCTGTGTGCAGCACTGTGACCTGTGTGGAGGTCTGTACCCTGTGTGCAGCACTATACCCTGTGTACAGCACTGTACCCTGTGTGGAGGACTATGCCCTGTGTGCAGCACTGTACCCTGTATGGAGCACTGTACCCTGTGTGCAGCACTGTAACCTGTGTGCAGCACTGCACCCTTTGTGCAGCACTGTAACCTGTGTGGAGGTCGGTACCCTCTGTGCAGGACTGTATTCAGTGTGGAGCTCTGTACCCTGAGTGTAGGACTGCACCCTGTTTGGAGGACTGAACCCTGTGTGCAACACTGTACCCTGTGTTGAGCACTGTACCCTGTTTGGAGGACTGTACCCTGTGTGCAGCAATGTACCCTGTGAGGAGCACTGTACCCTGTGTGGAGGACTGTACCCTGTGTGGAGCACAGTACCCTGTGTGCAGCACTGTGACCTGTGTGGAGGTCTGTACCCTGTGTGCAGCACTATACCCTGTGTGCAGCACTGTACCCTGTGTGGAGGACTATGCCCTGTGTGCAGCACTGTACCCTGTGTGCAGCACTGTAACCTGTGTGCAGCACTGCACCCTGTGTGCAGCACTGTAACCTGTGTGGAGGTCTGTACAATCTGTGCAGGAGAGAATTCAGTGTGGAGGACTGTACCCTGTGTGCCGCACTGCACCCGGTGTTGAGCACTCTACACTATGTGGAGTACTGTACTGTGTGTGGAGGACTGTACCCTGTGTGCAGCACTGTCCCCAGTGTGGAGCACTGTATCCTGTGTCCATAACTGTACCGTGTGTGCAGCACTTTACCCTGTGTGCAGCACTTTACCCTGTGTGGAGCACTGTGCCCTGTGTGGAGCACTGTACCCTGTGTGGAGCACTGTACCCTGTGTGGAGCACTGTACCCTGTGTGCAGCACTGTTCACTGTGTGGAGCTCTGCAAACTGTGTAGAGCACTGTACCCTCTGCGCAGGACTGTATTCTGTGTGGAGCACTGTACCCTGTGTGGAGGACTGTACACTGTGTGGAGCACTGTACTCTGTGTGCAGGATTTACCTTGTGTGGAGGACTGTACCCAGTGTGGAACACTGTACCCTGTGTGGAGCACTGTAACCTGTGTGCAGCACCCTACCCTGTGTGGAGCACTGTATCCTGTGTCCAGCACTGTAACCTGTGTGCAGCACTGTACCCTGTGTGCAGCACTTTACCCTGTGTGGAGCACTCTGCCCTGTGTGCAGCACTGTACTCTGGGTGCAGCATCTTAGCCAGTGTTGAGCACTGTACCCTGTGTGCAGCACTGTACACTGTGTGGAGCACTGTACCCTGTGTGGAGCACTGTACCCTGGGTGGTGCACTGAATCTTGTGTGGAGTACTGTACCCTGTGTGGAGCAATGTATCCTGTGTGCAGCTCTGTACCCTGTGAGGAGGACTGTACCCTGTGTGCAGCACTGTGCCCTGTGTGGAGCACTGTACCCTGTGTGGAGCACTGTACCCTGTGTGCAGCACTGTTCACTGTGTGGAGCTCTGCAAACTGTGTAGAGCACTGTACCCTCTGTGCAGGACTGTATTCTGTGTGGAGCACTGTACCCTGTGTGGAGGACTGTACACTGTGTGGAGCACTGTACTCTGTGTGCAGGATTTACCTTGTGTGGAGGACTGTACCCAGTGTGGAGCACTGTACCCTGTGTGCAGCACTGGGCCCTTTGTGGAGGACTGTACCCTGTGTGGAACACTGTACCCTGTGTGGAGCACTGTAACCTTTGTGCAGCACCCTACCCTGTGTGGAGCACTGTATCCTGTGTCCAGCACTGTAACCTGTGTGCAGCACTGTACCCTGTGTGCAGCACTGTACCCTGTGTGGAGCACTCTGCCCTGTGTGGAGCACTGTACTCTGGGTGCAGCATCTTAGCCAGTGTTGAGCACTGTACCCTGTGTGCAGCACTGTACACTGTGTGGAGCACTGTACCCTGTGTGGAGCACTGTACCCTGGGTGGTGCACTGAATCCTGTGTGGAGTACTGTACCCTGTGTGGAGCAATGTATCCTGTGTGCAGCACTGTACCCTGTGAGGAGGACTGTACCCTGTGTGTAGGACTGTACCCTGTGTGGAGGACTGTACCCTGTGTGCAGCTCCTTACACTGTGTGGAGCACTGTCCCCTGCGTGCAGCTCTCTACACTGTGTGCAGCACTGTTCCCTGTGTGGAGCTCTGCAAACTATGTGGAGCAATGTACCCTCTGGCAGGACTGCATCTTTTGTGGAGCACTGTAGATTGTGTGGAGGACTGTATCCTGTGTGGAGGACTGTACCCTGTGTGGAGCACTGTACCCTGTGTGGAGGACTGTACCCTGTGTGCAGCACTGTACCCTGTGTGGAGCACTATACCCCGTGTGCAGCACTGTACCCTGTGTGTAGCACTGTTCACTGTGTGGAGGACTATGCCCTATATGCAGCACTGTACCCTGTGTGGAGGACTGTACCCCGTGTGCAGCACTGTACCCATTGTGTAGCACTGTTCACTGTGTGGAGCTCTGCAAATTGTGTGAAGCACTGTACCCTCAGTGCAGGACTGTATTCTGTGTGGAGCACTGTACCCTGTGTGGAGGACTGTACCCTGTGTGGAGCACTGTATCCTGTGTGCAGCAGTGCACCCTGTGGTGAGCACTCTACAGTGTGTGGAGCACAGTACTCTGTGTGGAGGATTTACCTTGTGTGGAGGACTGTACCCAGTGTGGAGCACTGTACCCTGTGTGCAGCACAGGGCCCTGTGTGGAGGACTGTACCCTGTGTGGAACACTGTACCCTGTGTGGAGCACTGTAACCTGTATGCAGCACTGTAACCTGTGTGCAGCACTGTACCCTGTGTGGAGGACTGTACCCTGTGTGGAGAACTGTACCCTGTGTGCAGCATTGCACCGTGCGTTGAGCACTGTACACTCTGTGGAGCACTGTACTCTGTGTGGAGGATTTACCCTGTGTGGAGGACTGTACCCTGTGTGGAGCACTGTACACTGTGTGCAGCACTGCACCCTGGATGCAGCACTGTACACTGTGAGGAGCAAATTATCCTGTGCCCAGTACTTTACGCTGTGTGCAGAATCCTACCCTGTGTGGAGCACTGTAACCTGTGTCCAGCACTGTACCCTGTGTGCAGCACTGTAACCTGTGTGGAGCACACTACCCTCTGTGGAGCACTGTTCCCATTGTGTAGGACTGTACTCCATCTGCAGCACTGTACCCTGTGTGGAGCAATGTACCCTGTGTGGAGCACTGTACCCTGTGTGGAGCACTTTATCCTGTGTCCAGCACTACCCTGTGTGCAGCAGTGTACCCTGTGTGCAGCACTGTACACTCTGTGGAGCACTGTACCCCGTCTGGAGATCTGAAACCTATGTGAAGCTCTGTGCCCTCTGGCAGGACTGTATCCTGCATGGAGCACTGTAGACTGTGTGGAGCACTGTACCCTGTGTGGAAAACTGTATACTGTGTGGAGCACTGTACCCTGTGTGGAGGTCTATACCCTGTGTGCAGCACTGTACCCTGTGTGGAGCACTGTATATTGTGTGCAGCACTATACCTTGTCTGTCGCACTGTACCCTGTGTGGAGGACTATGCCCTGTGTGCAGCACTGTACCCTGTATGGAGCACTGTACCCTATGTGCAGCACTGTACACTCTGTGGAGGACTGTACCCCGTCTGCAGCACTGTACACTGTGTGCAGCACTGTACCCTGTGAGGAGGATTGTACCCTTTGTGCAACACTGTACCATCTGTGCTGCACTGTACCCTGCGTGCAACACTGTACCCTGTGTGCATCACTGTACACTGTGTGCAAAACTATACCCTGTGTGGAGGATTGTACCCTGTGTGGAGGGCTGTACCCTGTTTGTAGGACTGTAACCTGTGTGCAACACTATACCCTGTTTGGAGCACTGTACCCTGTGTGCAGCACTGTACCCTGTTTGGAGGACTGTATGCTGTGTGCAGCACTGTACCCTGTGAGGAGTACTGTACCCTGTGTGGAGCACAGTACCCTGTGTGCAGCACTGTGACCTGTGTGGAGGTCTGTACCCTTTGTGCAGCACTATACCCTGTGTGCAGCACTGTACCCTGTGTGGAGGACTATGCCCTGTGTGCAGCACTGTACCCTGTATGGAGAACTGTACCCTGTGTGCAGCACTGTAACCTGTGTGCAGCACTGCACCCTTTGTGCAGCACTGTAACCTGTGTGGAGGTCGGTACCCTCTGTGCAGGACTGTATTCAGTGTGGAGCTCTGTACCCTGAGTGTAGGACTGCACCCTGTTTGGAGGACTGAACCCTGTGTGCAACACTGTACCCTGTGTTGAGCACTGTATCCTGTGTGGAGGACTGTACCCTGTGTGGAGCACAGTACCCTGTGTGCAGCACTGTGACCTGTGTGGAGGTCTGTACCCTGTTTGGAGCACTGTACCCTGTGTGCAGCACTGTACCCTGTTTGGAGGACTGTACCCTGTGTGCAGCAATGTACCCTGTGAGGAGCACTGTACCCTGTGTGGAGGACTGTACCCTGTGTGGAGCACATAACCCTGTGTGCAGCACTGTGACCTGTGTGGAGTTCTGTACCCTCTGTGCAGCACTATACCCTGTGTGCAGCAATGTACCCTGTGTGGAGGACTATGCCCTGTGTGCAGCACTGTACCCTGTGTGCAGCACTGTAACCTGTGTGCAGCACTGTAACCTGTGTGGAGGTCTGTACAATCTGTGCAGGAGTGAATTCAGTGTGGAGCAATGTACCCTGTGTGCCGCACTGCACCCGGTGTTGAGCACTCTACACTATGTGGAGTACTGTACTCTGTGTGGAGGACTGTACCCTGTGTGCAGCACTGTCCCCAGTGTGGAGAACTGTATCCTGTGTCCATAACTGTACCGTGTGTGCAGCACTTTACCCTGTGTGGAGCACAGTACCCTGTGTGCAGCACTGTACGCTGTGTGGAGGACCTTACACAGTGTGGAGGACTGTACCCTGTGTGCAGCACTGTGCCCTGTGTGGAGCACTGTACCCTGTGTGGAGCACTGTACCCTCAGTGCAGCACTGTTCACTGTGTGGAGCTCTGCAAACTGTGTAGAGCACTGTACCCTCTGTGCAGGACTGTATTCTGTGTGGAGCACTGTACCCTGTGTGGAGGACTGTACACTGTGTGGAGCACTGTACTCTGTGTGCAGGATTTACCTTGTGTGGAGGACTGTACCCAGTGTGGAGCACTGTACCCTGTGTGCAGCACTGGGCCCTTTGTGGAGGACTGTACCCTGTGTGGAACACTGTACCCTGTGTGGAGCACTGTAACCTGTGTGCAGCACCCTACCCTGTGTGGAGCACTGTATCCTGTGTCCAGCACTGTAACCTGTGTGCAGCACTGTACCCTGTGTGCAGCACTGTACCCTGTGTGGAGCACTCTGCCCTGTGTGGAGCACTGTACTCTGGGTGCAGCATCTTATCCAGTGTTGAGCACTGTACCCTGTGTGCAGCACTGTACACTGTGTGGAGCACTGTACCCTGGGTGGTGCACTGAATCTTGTGTGGAGTACTGTACCCTGTGTGGAGCAATGTATCCTGTGTGCAGCACTGTACCCTGTGTGGAGGACTGTACCCTGTGTGTAGGACTGTACCCTGTGTGGAGGACTGTACCCGGTGTGCAGCTCCTTACACTGTGTGGAGCACTGTACCCTGTGTGCAGCTCTCTACACTGTGTGCAGCACTGTTCCCTGTGTGGAGCTCTGCAAACTATGTGGAGCAATATACCCTCTGGCAGGACTGCATCTTGTGTGGAGCACTGTAGATTGTGTGGAGGACTGTATCCTGTGTGGAGGACTGTACCCTGTGTGGAGCACTGTACCCTGTGTGGAGGACTGTACCCTGTGTGCAGCACTGTACCCTGTGTGGAGCACTATACCCCGTGTGCAGCACTGTACCCTGTGTGTAGCACTGTTCACTGTGTGGAGGACTATGCCCTATATGCAGCAATGTACCCTGTGTGGAGGACTGTACCCCGTGTGCAGCACTGTACCCATTGTGTAGCACTGTTCACTGTGTGGAGCTCTGCAAATTGTGTGGAGCACTGTACCCTCAGTGCAGCACTGTATTCTGTGTGGAGCACTGTACCCTGTGTGGAGGACTGTACCCTGTGTGGAGCACTGTATCCTGTGTGCAGCATTGCACCCTGTGTTGAGCACTCTACAGTGTGTGGAGCACAGTACTCTGTGTGGAGGATTTACCTTGTGTGGAGGACTGTACCCAGTGTGGAGCACTGTACCCTGTGTGCAGCACTGGGCCCTGTGTGGAGGACTGTACCCTGTGTGGAACACTATACCCTGTGTGGAGCACTGTAACCTGTGTGCAGCACCCTACCCTGTGTGGAGCACTGTATCCTGTGTCCAGCACTGTAACCTGTGTGCAGCACTGTACCCTGTGTGGAGGACTGTACCCTGTGTGGAGAACTGTACCCTGCGTGCAGCATTGCACCGTGCGTTGAGCACTGTACACTCTGTGGAGCACTGTACTCTGTGTGGAGGATTTACCCTGTGTGGAGGACTGTACCCTGTGTGGAGGACTGTACCCTGTGTGGAGCACGGTACACTGTGTGCAGCACTGCACCCTGGATGCAGCACTGTACCCTGTGAGGAGCAAATTATCCTGTGCCCAGTACTTTACGCTGTGTGCAGAATCCTACCCTGTGTGGAGCTCTGTATCCTGTGTGGAGCACTGCAGCCTGTGTGCAGCACTGTACCCTGTGTGCAGCACTGTACCCTGTGTGGAGCACTGTACCCTGTGTGCAGCACTGTTCCCATTGTGTAGGACTGTACTCCATCTGCAGAAGTGTACCCTGTGTGGAGCAATGTACCCTGTGTGGAGCACTGTACCCTGGGTGCAGCACTGTACCCTGTGTGGAGCACTTTATCCTGTGTCCAGCACTACCCTGTGTGCAGCAGTGTACCCTGTGTGCAGCACTGTACACTCTGTGGAGCACTGTACCCCGTCTGGAGATCTGAAACCTATTTGAAGCTCTGTACCCTCTGGCAGGACTGTATCCTGCATGGAGCACTGTAGACTGTGTGGAGTACTGTACCCTGTGTGGAGCACTGTATCCTGTGTGGAAGACTGTACCCTGTGTGGACCACTCTAGACTGTGTGGACCACTGTACCCTGTGTGGAGAACTGTATACTGTGTGGAGCACTGTACCCTGTGAGGAGGTCTATACCCTGTGTGCAGCACTGTACCCTGTGTGGAGCACTGTATATTGTGTGCAGCACTATACCTTGTGTGCCGCACTGTTATCTGTGTGGAGGACTATGCCCTGTGTGGAGCACTGTACCCTGTATGGAGCACTGTACCCTATGTGCAGCACTGTACACTCTGTGGAGGACTGTACCCCGTCTGCAGCACTGTACACTGTGTGCAGCACTGTACCCTGTGAGGAGGACTGTACCCTTTGTGCAACACTGTACCATCTTTGCTGCACTGTACCCTGCGTGCAACACTGTACACTGTGTGCATCACTGTACACTGTGTGCAAAACTATACCCTGTGTGGAGGATTGTACCCTCTGTGGAGGGCTGTACCCTTTGTGCAACACTGTACCATCTTTGCTGCACTGTACCCTGCGTGCAACACTGTACACTGTGTGCATCACTGTACACTGTGTGCAAAACTATACCCTGTGTGGAGGATTGTACCCTCTGTGGAGGGCTGTACCCTGTTTGTAGGACTGTAACCTGTGTGCAACACTGTACCCTGTTTGGAGCACTGTACACTGTGTGCAGCACTGTACCCTGTTTGGAGGACTGTATGCTGTGTGCAGCACTGTACCCTGTGAGGAGCACTGTACCCTGTGTGGAGGACTGTACCCTGTGTGGAGCACAGTACCCTGTGTGCAGCACAGTGACCTGTGTGGAGGTCTGTACCCTGTGTGCAGCACTATACCCTGTGTGCAACACTGTACCCTGTTTGGAGAACTGTTCCCTGTGTGCAGCAATGTACCCTGTGAGGAGCACTGTACCCTGTGTGGAGGACTGTACCCTGTGTGGAGCACAGTACCCTGTGTGCAGCACTGTGACCTGTGTGGAGGTCTGTACCCTGTGTGCAGCACTATACCCTGTGGGCAGCACTGTACCCTGTGTGGAGGACTATGCCCTGTGTGCAGCACTGTACCCTGTGTGCAGCACTGTACCCTGTGTGGAGGACTGTACCCTGTGTGGAGCACAGTACCCTGTGTGCAGCACTGTGACCTGTGTGGAGGTCTGTACCCTGTTTGGAGCACTGTACCCTGTGTGCAGCACTGTACCCTGTTTGGAGGACTGTACCCTGTGTGCAGCAATGTACCCTGTGAGGAGCACTGTACCCTGTGTGGAGGACTGTACCCTGTGTGGAGCACAGTACCCTGTGTGCAGCACTGTGACCTGTGTGGAGTTCTGTACCCTGTGTGCAGCACTATACCCTGTGTGCAGCACTGTACCCTGTGTGGAGGACTATGCCCTGTGTGCAGCACTGTACCCTGTGTGCAGCACTGTAACCTGTGTGCAGCATTGCACCCTGTGTGCAGCACTGTAACCTGTGTGGAGGTCTGTACAATCTGTGCAGGAGTGAATTCAGTGTGGAGCAATGTACCCTGTGTGCCGCACTGCACCCGGTGTTGAGCACTCTACACTATGTGGAGTACTGTACTCTGTGTGGAGGACTGTACCCTGTGTGCAGCACTGTCCCCAGTGTGGAGAACTGTATCCTGTGTCCATAACTGTACCGTGTGTGCAGCACTTTACCCTGTGTGGAGCACAGTACCCTGTGTGCAGCACTGTACGCTGTGTGGAGGACTTTACCCAGTGTGGAGGACTGTACCCTGTGTGCAGCACTGTGCCCTGTGTGGAGCACTGTACCCTGTGTGGAGCACTGTACCCTGTGTGCAGCACTGTTCACTGTGTGGAGCTCTGCAAACTGTGTAGAGCACTGTACCCTCTGTGCAGGACTGTATTCTGTGTGGAGCACTGTACCCTGTGTGGAGGACTGTACACTGTGTGGAGCACTGTACTCTGTGTGCAGGATTTACCTTGTGTGGAGGACTGTACCCAGTGTGGAGCACTGTACCCTGTGTGCAGCACTGGGCCCTTTGTGGAGGACTGTACCCTGTGTGGAACACTGTACCCTGTGTGGAGCACTGTAACCTGTGTGCAGCACCCTACCCTGTGTGGAGCACTGTATCCTGTGTCCAGCACTGTAACCTGTGTGCAGCACTGTACCCTGTGTGCAGCACTGTACCCTGTGTGGAGCACTCTGCCCTGTGTGGAGCACTGTACTCTGAGTGCAGCATCTTATCCAGTGTTGAGCACTGTACCCTGTGTGCAGCACTGTACACTGTGTGGTGCACTGAATCTTGTGTGGAGTACTGTACCCTGTGTGGAGCAATGTATCCTGTGTGCAGCACTGTACCCTGTGTGGAGGACTGTACCCAGTGTGGAGCACTGTACCCTGTGTGGAGCACTGTACCGTGCATTGAGCACTGTACATTCTGTGGAGCACTGTACTTTGTGTGGAGGATTTACCCTGTGTGGAGGACTGTACCCTGTGTGGAGCACTGTACATTGTGTGCAGCACTGCACCCTGGATGCAGCACTGTACCCTGTGAGGAGCAAATTATCCTGTGCCCAGTACTTTACGCTGTGTGCAGAATCCTACCCTGTGTGGAGCACTGTATCCTGTGTCCAGCACTGTACCCTGTGTGCAGCACTGTAACCTGTGTGGAGCACACTACCCTGTGTGGAGCACTGTTCCCATTATGTAGGACTGTACTCCATCTGCAGCACTGTACCCTGTGTGGAGCAATGTACCCTGTGTGGAGCACTGTACCCTGGGTGCAGCACTGTACCCTGTGTGGAGCACTTTATCCTGTGTCCAGCACTACCCTGTGTGCAGCAGTGTACCCTGTGTGCAGCACTGTACACTCTGTGGAGCACTGTACCCCGTCTGGAGATCTGAAACCTATTTGAAGCTCTGTACCCTCTGGCAGGACTGTATCCTGCATGGAGCACTGTAGACTGTGTGGAGGACTGTACCCTGTGTGGAGCACTGTATCCTGTGTGGAAGACTGTACCCTGTGTGGACCACTGTAGACTGTGTGGAGCACTGTACCCTGTGTGGAGAACTGTATACTGTGTGGAGCACTGTACCCTGTGTGGAGGTCTATACCCTGTGTGCAGCACTGTACCCTGTGTGGAGCACTGTATATTGTGTGCAGCACTATACCTTGTGTGCCGCACTGTACCCTGTGTGGAGGACTATGTCCTGTGTGGAGCACTGTACCCTGTATGGAGCACTGTACCCTATGTGCAGCACTGTACACTCTGTGGAGGACTGTACCCCGTCTGCAGCACTGTACACTGTGTGCAGCACTGTACCCTGTGAGGAGGACTGTACCCTTTGTGCAACACTGTACCATCTGTGCTGCACTGTACCCTGCGTGCAACACTGTACCCTGTGTGCATCACTGTACACTGTGTGCAAATCCATACCCTGTGTGGAGGATTGTACCCTGTGTGGAGGACTGTACCCTGTTAGGAGGACTGTAACCTGTGTGCAACACTGTACCCTGTTTGGAGCACTGTACCCTGCGTGCAGCACTGTACCCTGTTTGGAGGACTGTACGCTGTGTGCAGCACTGTACCCTGTGAGGAGCACTGTACCCTGTGTGGAGGACTGTACCCTGTGTGGAGCACAGTACCCTGTGTGCAGCACTGTGACCTGTGTGGAGGTCTGTACCCTGTGTGCAGCACTATACCCAGTGTACAGCACTGTACCCTGTGTGGAGGACTATGCCCTGTGTGCAGCACTGTACCCTGTATGGAGCACTGTACCCTGTGTGCAGCACTGTAACCTGTGTGCAGCACTGCACCCTTTGTGCAGCACTGTAACCTGTGTGGAGGTTGGTACCCTCTGTGCAGGACTGTATTCAGTGTGGAGCTCTGTACCCTGAGTGTAGGACTGCACCCTGTTTGGAGGACTGAACCCTGTGTGCAACACTGTACCCTGTGTTGAGCACTGTACCCTGTTTGGAGGACTGTACCCTGTGTGCAGCAATGTACCCTGTCAGGAGCACTGTACCCTGTGTGGAGGACTGTACCCTGTGTGGAGCACAGTACCCTGTGTGCAGCACTGTGACCTGTGTGGAGGACTATGCCCTGTGTGCAGCACTGTACCCTGTGTGCAGCACTATACCCTGTGTGCAGCACTGTACCCTGTGTGGAGGACTATGCCCTGTGTGCAGCACTGTACCCTGTGTGCAGCACTGTAACCTTTGTGCAGCACTGCACCCTGTGTGCAGCACTGTAACCTGTGTGGAGGTCTGTACAATCTGTGCAGGAGAGAATTCAGTGTGGAGCAATGTACCCTGTGTGCCGCACTGCACCCGGTGTTGAGCACTCTACACTATGTGGAGTACTGTACTGTGTGTGGAGGACTGTACCCTGTGTGCAGCACTGTCCCCAGTGTGGAGCACTGTATCCTGTGTCCATAACTGTACCGTGTGTGCAGCACTTTACCCTGTGTGGAGCACAGTACCCTGTGTGCAGCACTGTGCCCTGTGTGGAGCACTGTACCCTGTGTGGAGCACTGTACCCTGTGTGGAGCACTGTACCCTGTGTGCAGCACTGTTCACTGTGTGGAGCTCTGCAAACTGTGTAGAGCACTGTACCCTCTGTGCAGGACTGTATTCTGTGTGGAGCACTGTACCCTGTGTGGAGGACTGTACACTGTGTGGAGCACTGTACTCTGTGTGCAGGATTTACCTTGTGTGGAGGACTGTACCCAGTGTGGAGCACTGTACCCTGTGTGCAGCACTGGGCCCTTTGTGGAGGACTGTACCCTGTGTGGAACACTGTAACCTGTGTGGAGCACTGTCACCTGTGTGCAGCACCCTACCCTGTGTGGAGCACTGTATCCTGTGTCCAGCACTGTAACCTGTGTGCAGCACTGTACCCTGTGTGCAGCACTGCACCCTGTGTGGAGCACTGTACTCTGGGTGCAGCATCTTAGCCAGTGTTGAGCACTGTACCCTGTGTGCAGCACTGTACACTGTGTGGAGCACTGTACCCTGTGTGGAGCACTGTACGCTGGGTGGTGCACTGAATCTTGTGTGGAGTACTGTACCCTGTGTGGAGCAATGTATCCTGTGTGCAGCTCTGTACCCTGTGTGGAGGACTGTACCCTGTGTGTAGGACTGTACCCTGTGTGGAGGACTGTACCCTGTGTGCAGCTCCTTACACTGTGTGGAGCACTGTCCCCTGTGTGCAGCTCTCTACACTGTGTGCAGCACTGTTCCCTGTGTGGAGCTCTGCAAACTATGTGGAGCAATATACCCTCTGGCAGGACTGCATCTTGTGTGGAGCACTGTAGATTGTGTGGAGGACTGTATTCTGTGTGGAGGACTGTACCCTGTGTGGAGCACTGTACCCTGTGTGGAGGACTGTACCCTGTGTGCAGCACTGTACCCTGTGTGGAGCACTATACCCCGTGTGCAGCACTGTACCCTGTGTGTAGCACTGTTCACTGTGTGGAGGACTATGCCCTATATGCAGCACTCTACCCTGTGTGGAGGACTGTACCCCGTGTGCAGCACTGTACACTGTGTGCAGCACTGTACCCTGTGAGGAGGACTGTACCCTTTGTGCAACACTGTACCATCTGTGCTGCACTGTACCCTGCGTGCAACACTGTACCCTGTGTGCATCACTGTACACTGTGTGCAAAACTATACCCTGTGTGGAGGATTGTACCCTCTGTGGAGGGCTGTACCCTGTTTGTAGGACTGTAACCTGTGTGCAACACTGTACCCTGTTTGGAGCACTGTACCCTGTGTGCAGCACTGTACCCTGTTTGGAGGACTGTATGCTGTGTGCAGCACTGTACCCTGTGAGGAGCACTGTACCCTGTGTGGAGGACTGTACCCTGTGTGGAGCACAGTACCCTGTGTGCAGCACTGTGACCTGTGTGGAGGTCTGTACCCTGTGTGCAGCACTATACCCTGTGTGCAACACTGTACCCTGTTTGGAGGACTGTACCCTGTGTGCAGCAATGTACCCTGTGAGGAGCACTGTACCCTGTGTGGAGGACTGTACCCTGTGTGGAGCACAGTACCCTGTGTGCAGCACTGTGACCTGTGTGGAGGTCTGTACCCGGTGTGCAGCACTATACCCTGTGGGCAGCACTGTACCCTGTGTGGAGGACTATGCCCTGTGTGCAGCACTGTACCCTGTGTGCAGCACTGTACCCTGTGTGGAGGACTGTACCCTGTGTGGAGCACAGTACCCTGTGTGCAGCACTGTGACCTGTGTGGAGGTCTGTACCCTGTTTGGAGCACTGTACCCTGTGTGCAGCACTGTACCCTGTTTGGAGGACTGTACCCTGTGTGCAGCAATGTACCCTGTGAGGAGCACTGTACCCTGTGTGGAGGACTGTACCCTGTGTGGAGCACAGTACCCTGTGTGCAGCACTGTGACCTGTGTGGAGTTCTGTACCCTGTGTGCAGCACTATACCCTGTGTGCAGTACTGTACCCTGTGTGGAGGACTATGCCCTGTGTGCAGCACTGTACCCTGTGTGCAGCACTGTAACCTGTGTGCAGCATTGCACCCTGTGTGCAGCACTGTAACCTGTGTGGAGGTCTGTACAATCTGTGCAGGAGTGAATTCAGTGTGGAGCAATGTACCCTGTGTGCCGCACTGCACCCGGTGTTGAGCACTCTACACTATGTGGAGTACTGTACTCTGTGTGGAGGACTGTACCCTGTGTGCAGCACTGTCCCCAGTGTGGAGAACTGTATCCTGTGTCCATAACTGTACCGTGTGTGCAGCACTTTACCCTGTGTGGAGCACAGTACCCTGTGTGCAGCACTGTACTCTGTGTGGAGCACTTTACCCAGTGTGGAGGACTGTACCCTGTGTGCAGCACTGTGCCCTGTGTGGAGCACTGTACCCTGTGTGGAGCACTGTACCCTGTGTGGAGCACTGTACCCTGTGTGCAGCACTGTTCACTGTGTGGAGCTCTGCAAACTGTGTAGAGCACTGTACCCTCTGTGCAGGACTGTATTCTGTGTGGAGCACTGTACCCTGTGTGGAGGACTGTACACTGTGTGGAGCACTGTACTCTGTGTGCAGGATTTACCTTGTGTGGAGGACTGTACCCAGTGTGGAGCACTGTACCCTGTGTGCAGCACTGGGCCCTTTGTGGAGGACTGTACCATGTGTGGAACACTGTACCCTGTGTGGAGCACTGTAACCTGTGTGCAGCACCCTACCCTGTGTGGAGCACTGTATCCTGTGTCCAGCACTGTAACCTGTGTGCAGCACTGTACCCTGTGTGCAGCACTGTACCCTGTGTGGAGCACTCTGCCCTGTGTGGAGCACTGTACTCTGGGTGCAGCATCTTATCCAGTGTTGAGCACTGTACCCTGTGTGCAGCACTGTACACTGTGTGGTGCACTGAATCTTGTGTGGAGTACTGTACCCTGTGTGGAGCAATGTATCCTGTGTGCAGCACTGTACCCTGTGTGGAGGACTGTACCCAGTGTGGAGCACTGTACCCTGTGTGGAGCACTGTACCCTGTGTGGTGCACTGAATCTTGTGTGGAGTACTGTACCCTGTGTGGAGCAATGTATCCTGTGTGCAGCACTGTACCCTGTGTGGAGGACTGTACCCTCTGTGCAGCTCCGTACACTGTGTGGAGGACTTTACCCAGTGTGGAGGACTGTACCCTGTGTGCAGCACTGTGCCCTGTATGGAGCACCGTACCCTGTGTGGAAAACTGTACCCTGTGTCCAGCACTGTAACCTGTGTGGAGGACTGTACCTTATGTGCAGCACTGTACCCTGTTTGGAGGACTCTACCCTGTGTGCAGCACTGTACTCTGTGTGGAGCACTGTACCCTGTGTGCAGGACTGTATTCTGTGTGGAGCACTGTACCCTGTGTGGAGGACTGTACCCTGTGTGGAGAACTGTACCCTGCGTGCAGCATTGCACCGTGCGTTGAGCACTGTACACTCTGTGGAGCACTGTACTCTGTGTGGAGGATTTACCCTGTGTGGAGGACTGTACCCTGTGTGGAGCACTGTACACTGTGTGCAGCACTGCACCCTGGATGTAGCACTGTACCCTGTGAGGAGCAAATTATCCTGTGCCCAGTACTTTACGCTGTGTGCAGAATCCTACCCTGTGTGGAGCACTGTATCCTGTGTCCAGCACTGTACCCTGTGTGCAGCACTGTAACCTGTGTGGAGCACACAACCCTGTGTGGAGCACTGTTCCCATTGTGTAGGACTGTACTCCATCTGCAGCACTGTACCCTGTGTGGAGCACTGTACCCTGTGTGGAGCAATGTACCCTGTGTGGAGCACTGTACCCTGGGTGCAGCACTGTACACTGTGTGGAGCACTTTATCCTGTGTCCAGCACTACCCTGTGTGCAGCAGTGTACCCTGTGTGCAGCACTGTACACTCTGTGGAGGACTGTACCCCATCTGCAGCACTGTACACTGTGTGCAGCACTGTACCCTGTGAGGAGGATTGTACCCTTTGTGCAACACTGTACCATCTGTGCAGCACTGTACCCTGCATGCAACACTGTACCCTGTGTGCATCACTGTACACTGTGTGGAGGACTTTACCCAGTGTGGAGGACTGTACCCTGTGTGCAGCACTGTGCCCTGTATGGAGCACCGTACCCTGTGTGGAAAACTGTACCCTGTGTCCAGCACTGTAACCTGTGTGGAGGACTGTACCTTATGTGCAGCACTGTACTCTGTTTGGAGGACTCTACCCTGTGTGCAGCACTGTACTCTGTGTGGAGCACTGTACCCTGTGTGCAGGACTGTATTCTGTGTGGAGCACTGTACCCTGTGTGGAGGACTGTACCCTGTGTGGAGAACTGTACCCTGCGTGCAGCATTGCACCGTGCGTTGAGCACTGTACATTCTGTGGAGCACTGTACTTTGTGTGGAGGATTTACCCTGTGTGGAGGACTGTACCCTGTGTGGAGCACTGTACATTGTGTGCAGCACTGCACCCTGGATGCAGCACTGTACCCTGTGAGGAGCAAATTATCCTGTGCCCAGTACTTTACGCTGTGTGCAGAATCCTACCCTGTGTGGAGCACTGTATCCTGTGTCCAGCACTGTACCCTGTGTGCAGCACTGTAACCTGTGTGGAGCACACTACCCTGTGTGGAGCACTGTTCCCATTGTGTAGGACTGTACTCCATCTGCAGCACTGTACCCTGTGTGGAGCAATGTACCCTGTGTGGAGCACTGTACCCTGGGTGCAGCACTGTACCCTGTGTGGAGCACTTTAACCTGTGTCCAGCACTGCCCTGTGTGCAGCAGTGTACCCTGTGTGCAGCACTGTACACTCTGTGGAGCACTGTACCCCGTCTGGAGATCTGAAACCTATTTGAAGCTCTGTACCCTCTGGCAGGACTGTATCCTGCATGGAGCACTGTAGACTGTGTGGAGGACTGTACCCTGTGTGGAGCACTGTATCCTGTGTGGAAGACTGTACCCTGTGTGGACCACTGTAGACTGTGTGGAGCACTGTACCCTGTGTGGAGAACTGTATACTGTGTGGAGCACTGTACCCTGTGTGGAGGTCTATACCCTGTGTGCAGCACTGTACCCTGTGTGGAGCACTGTATATTGTGTGCAGCACTATACCTTGTGTGCCGCACTGTACCCTGTGTGGAGGACTATGTCCTGTGTGGAGCACTGTACCCTGTATGGAGCACTGTACCCTATGTGCAGCACTGTACACTCTGTGGAGGACTGTACCCCGTCTGCAGCACTGTACACTGTGTGCAGCACTGTACCCTGTGAGGAGGACTGTACCCTTTGTGCAACACTGTACCATCTGTGCTGCACTGTACCCTGCGTGCAACACTGTACCCTGTGTGCATCACTGTACACTGTGTGCAAATCCATACCCTGTGTGGAGGATTGTACCCTGTGTGGAGGACTGTACCCTGTTAGGAGGACTGTAACCTGTGTGCAACACTGTACCCTGTTTGGAGCACTGTACCCTGCGTGCAGCACTGTACCCTGTTTGGAGGACTGTACGCTGTGTGCAGCACTGTACCCTGTGAGGAGCACTGTACCCTGTGTGGAGGACTGTACCCTGTGTGGAGCACAGTACCCTGTGTGCAGCACTGTGACCTGTGTGGAGGTCTGTACCCTGTGTGCAGCACTATACCCAGTGTACAGCACTGTACCCTGTGTGGAGGACTATGCCCTGTGTGCAGCACTGTACCCTGTATGGAGCACTGTACCCTGTGTGCAGCACTGTAACCTGTGTGCAGCACTGCACCCTTTGTGCAGCACTGTAACCTGTGTGGAGGTTGGTACCCTCTGTGCAGGACTGTATTCAGTGTGGAGCTCTGTACCCTGAGTGTAGGACTGCACCCTGTTTGGAGGACTGAACCCTGTGTGCAACACTGTACCCTGTGTTGAGCACTGTACCCTGTTTGGAGGACTGTACCCTGTGTGCAGCAATGTACCCTGTCAGGAGCACTGTATCCTGTGTGGAGGACTGTACCCTGTGTGGAGCACAGTACCCTGTGTGCAGCACTGTGACCTGTGTGGAGGTCTGTACCCTGTGTGCAGCACTATACCCTGTGTGCAGCACTGTACCCTGTGTGGAGGACTATGCCCTGTGTGCAGCACTGTACCCTGTGTGCAGCACTGTAACCTGTGTGCAGCACTGCACCCTGTGTGCAGCACTGTAACCTGTGTGGAGGTCTGTACAATCTGTGCAGGAGAGAATTCAGTGTGGAGCAATGTACCCTGTGTGCCGCACTGCACCCGGTGTTGAGCACTCTACACTATGTGGAGTACTGTACTCTGTGTGGAGGACTGTACCCTGTGTGCAGCACTGTCCCCAGTGTGGAGCACTGTATCCTGTGTCCATAACTGTACCGTGTGTGCAGCACTTTACCCTGTGTGGAGCACAGTACCCTGTGTGCAGCACTGTGCCCTGTGTGGAGCACTGTACCCTGTGTGGAGCACTGTACCCTGTGTGGAGCACTGTACCCTGTGTGCAGCACTGTTCACTGTGTGGAGCTCTGCAAACTGTGTAGAGCACTGTACCCTCTGTGCAGGACTGTATTCTGTGTGGAGCACTGTACCCTGTGTGGAGGACTGTACACTGTGTGGAGCACTGTACTCTGTGTGCAGGATTTACCTTGTGTGGAGGACTGTACCCAGTGTGGAGCACTGTACCCTGTGTGCAGCACTGGGCCCTTTGTGGAGGACTGTACCCTGTGTGGAACACTGTACCCTGTGTGGAGCACTGTCACCTGTGTGCAGCACCCTACCCTGTGTGGAGCACTGTATCCTGTGTCCAGCACTGTAACCTGTGTGCAGCACTGTACCCTGTGTGCAGCACTGTACCCTGTGTGGAGCACTCTGCCCTGTGTGGAGCACTGTACTCTGGGTGCAGCATCTTAGCCAGTGTTGAGCACTGTACCCTGTGTGCAGCACTGTACACTGTGTGGAGCACTGTACCCTGTGTGGAGCACTGTACGCTGGGTGGTGCACTGAATCTTGTGTGGAGTACTGTACCCTGTGTGGAGCAATGTATCCTGTGTGCAGCACTGTACCCTGTGTGGAGGACTGTACCCTGTGTGTAGGACTGTACCCTGTGTGGAGGACTGTACCCTGTGTGCAGCTCCTTACACTGTGTGGAGCACTGTCCCCTGTGTGCAGCTCTCTACACTGTGTGCAGCACTGTTCCCTGTGTGGAGCTCTGCAAACTATGTGGAGCAATATACCCTCTGGCAGGACTGCATCTTGTGTGGAGCACTGTAGATTGTGTGGAGGACTGTATTCTGTGTGGAGGACTGTACCCTGTGTGGAGCACTGTACCCTGTGTGGAGGACTGTACCCTGTGTGCAGCACTGTACCCTGTGTGGAGCACTATACCCCGTGTGCAGCACTGTACCCTGTGTGTAGCACTGTTCACTGTGTGGAGGACTATGCCCTATATGCAGCACTGTACCCTGTGTGGAGGACTGTACCCCGTGTGCAGCACTGTACCCATTGTGTAGCACTGTTCACTGTGTGGAGCTCTGCAAATTGTGTGGAGCACTGTACCCTCAGTGCAGGACTGTATTCTGTGTGGAGCACTGTACCCTGTGTGGAGGACTGTACCCTGTGTGGAGCACTGTATCCTGTGTGCAGCATTGCACCCTGTGTTGAGCACTCTACAGTGTGTGGAGCACAGTACTCTGTGTGGAGGATTTACCTTGTGTGGAGGACTGTACCCAGTGTGGAGCACTGTACCCTGTGTGCAGCACTGGGCCCTGTGTGGAGGACTGTACCCTGTGTGGAACACTGTACCCTGTGTGGAGCACTGTAACCTGTGTGCAGCACCCTACCCTGTGTGGAGCACTGTATCCTGTGCCCAGCACTGTAACCTTTGTGCAGCACTGTACCCTGTGTGGAGGACTGTACCCTGTGTGGAGAACTGTACCCTGCGTGCAGCATTGCACCGTGCGTTGAGCACTGTACACTCTGTGGAGCACTGTACTCTGTGTGGAGGATTTACCCTGTGTGGAGGACTGTACCCTGTGTGGAGCACTGTACACTGTGTGCAGCACTGCACCCTGGATGCAGCACTGTACCCTGTGAGGAGCAAATTATCCTGTGCCCAGTACTTTACGCTGTGTGCAGAATCCTACCCTGTGTGGAGCACTGGATCCTGTGTCCAGCACTGTACCCTGTGTGCAGCACTGTAACCTGTGTGGAGCACACTACCCTGTGTGGAGCACTGTTCCCATTGTGTAGGACTGTACTCCATCTGCAGCACTGTACCCTGTGTGGAGCAATGTACCCTGTGTGAAGCAATGTACCCTGGGTGCAGCACTGTACCCTGTGTGGAGCACTGTACCCTGTGTGCAGCACTGTACCCTGTTTGGAGGACTGTACGCTGTGTGCAGCACTGTACCCTGTGAGGAGCACTGTACCCTGTGTGGAGGACTGTACCCTGTGTGGAGCACAGTACCCTGTGTGCACACTGTGACCTGTGTGGAGGTCTGTACCCTGTGTGCAGCACTATACCCTGTGTGCAGCACTGTACCCTGTGTGGAGGACTATGCCCTGTGTGCAGCACTGTACCCTGTACGGAGCACTGTACCCTGTGTGCAGCACTGTAACCTGTGTGCAGCACTGCACCCTTTGTGCAGCACTGTAACCTGTGTGGAGGTCGGTACCCTCTGTGCAGGACTGTATTCAGTGTGGAGCTCTGTACCCTGAATGTAGGACTGCACCCTGTTTGGAGGACTGAACCCTGTGTGCAACACTGTACCCTGTGTTGAGCACTGTACCCTGTGTGGAGGACTGTACCCTGTGTGGAGCACAGTACCCTGTGTGCAGCACTGTGACCTGTGTGGAGGTCTGTACCCTGATTGGAGCACTGTACCTTGTGTGCAGCACTGTACCCTGTTTGGAGGACTGTACCCTGTGTGCAGCAATGTACCCTGTGAGGAGCACTGTACCCTGTGTGGAGGACTGTACCCTGTGTGGAGCACAGTACCCTGTGTGCAGCACTGTGACCTGTGTGGAGTTCTGTACCCTGTGTGCAGCACTATACCCTGTGTGCAGCACTGTACCCTGTGTGGAGGACTATGCCCTGTGTGCAGCACTGTACCCTGTGTGCAGCACTGTAACCTGTGTGCAGCACTGCACCCTGTGTGCAGCACTGTAACCTATGTGGAGGTCTGTACAATCTGTGCAGGAGTGAATTCAGTGTGGAGCAATGTACCCTGTGTGCCGCACTGCACCCGGTGTTGAGCACTCTACACTATGTGGAGTACTGTACTGTGTGTGGAGGACTGTACCCTGTGTGCAGCACTGTCCCCAGTGTGGAGAACTGTATCCTGTGTCCATAACTGTACCGTGTGTGCAGCACTTTACCCTGTGTGGAGCACAGTACCCTGTGTGCAGCACTGTACGCTGTGTGGAGGACTTTACCCAGTGTGGAGGACTGTACCCTGTGTGCAGCACTGTGCCCTGTGTGGAGCACTGTACCCTGTGTGGAGCACTGTACCCTGTGTGCAGCACTGTTCACTGTGTGGAGCTCTGCAAACTGTGTAGAGCACTGTACCCTCTGTGCAGGACTGTATTCTGTGTGGAGCACTGTACCCTGTGTGGAGGACTGTACCCAGTGAGGAGCACTGTACCCTGTGTGCAGCACTGGGCCCTTTGTGGAGGACTGTACCCTGTGTGGAACACTGTACCCTGTGTGGAGCACTGTAACCTGTGTGCAGCACCCTACCCTGTGTGGAGCACTGTATCCTGTGTCCAGCACTGTAACCTGTGTGCAGCACTGTACCCTGTGTGCAGCACTGTACCCTGTGTGGAGCACTCTGCCCTGTATGGAGCTCTGTACTCTGGGTGCAGCATCTTATCCAGTGTTGAGCACTGTACCCTGCGTGCAGCACTGTACACTGTGTGGTGCACTGAATTTGTGTGGAGTACTGTACCCTGTGTGGAGCAATGTATCCTGTGTGCAGCACTGTATCCTGTGTGGAGGACTGTACCCAGTGTGGAGCACTGTACCCTGTGTGGAGCACTGTACCCTGTGTGGTGCACTGAATCTTGTGTGGAGTACTGTACCCTGTGTGGAGCAATGTATCCTGTGTGCAGCACTGTACCCTGTGTGGAGGACTGTACCCTGTGTGCAGCTCCGTACACTGTGTGGAGGACTTTACCCAGTGTGGAGGACTGTACCCTGTGTGCAGCACTGTGCCCTGTATGGAGCACCGTACCCTGTGTGGAAAACTGTACCCTGTGTCCAGCACTGTAACCTGTGTGGAGGACTGTACCTTATGTGCAGCACTGTACCCTGTTTGGAGGACTCTACCCTGTGTGCAGCACTGTACTCTGTGTGGAGCACTGTACCCTGTGTGCAGGACTGTATTCTGTGTGGAGCACTGTACCCTGTGTGGAGGACTGTACCCTGTGTGGAGAACTGTACCCTGCGTGCAGCATTGCACCGTGCGTTGAGCACTGTACACTCTGTGGAGCACTGTACTCTGTGTGGAGGATTTACCCTGTGTGGAGGACTGTACCCTGTGTGGAGCACTGTACACTGTGTGCAGCACTGCACCCTGCATGTAGCACTGTACCCTGTGAGGAGCAAATTATCCTGTGCCCAGTACTTTACGCTGTGTGCAGAATCCTACCCTGTGTGGAGCACTGTATCCTGTGTCCAGCACTGTACCCTGTGTGCAGCACTGTAACCTGTGTGGAGCACACTACCCTGTATGGAGCACTGTTCCCATTGTGTAGGACTGTACTCCATCTTCAGCACTGTACCCTGTGTGGAGCAATGTACCCTGTGTGGAGCACTGTACCCTGGGTGCAGCACTGTACACTCTGTGGAGGACTGTACTCCATCTGCAGCACTGTACACTGTGTGCAGCACTGTACCCTGGGAGGAGGATTGTACCCTTTGTGCAACACTGTACCATCCGTGCAGCACTGTACCCTGCGTGCAACACTGTACCCTGTGTGCATCACTGTACACTGTGTGGAGGACTTTACCCAGTGTGGAAGACTGTACCCCGTGTGCAGCACTGTACCCATTGTGTAGCACTGTTCACTGTGTGGAGCTCTGCAAATTGTGTGGAGCACTGTACCCTCAGTGCAGGACTGTATTCTGTGTGGAGCACTGTACCCTGTGTGGAGGACTGTACCCTGTGTGGAGCACTGTATCCTGTGTGCAGCATTGCACCCTGTGTTGAGCACTCTACAGTGTGTGGAGCACAGTACTCTGTGTGGAGGATTTACCTTGTGTGGAGGACTGTTCCCAGTGTGGAGCACTGTACCCTGTGTGCAGCACTGGGCCCTGTGTGGAGGACTGTACCCTGTGTGGAACACTGTACCCTGTGTGGAGCACAGTAACCTGTGTGCAGCACCCTACCCTGTGTGGAGCACTGTATCCTGTGTCCAGCACTGTAACCTGTGTGCAGCAATGTACCCTGTGTGGAGGACTGTACCCTGTGTGGAGAACTGTACCCTGCATGCAGCATTGCACCGTGCGTTGAGCACTGTACACTCTGTGGAGCACTGTACTCTGTGTGGAGGATTTACCCTGTGTGGAGGACTGTACCCTGTGTGGAGCACTGTACCCTGTGTGCAGCACTGTGCCCTGTATGGAGCACCGTACCCTGTGTGGAAAACTGTACCCTGTGTCCAGCACTGTAACCTGTGTGGAGGACTGTACCCTGGGTGCAGCACTGTACACTATGTGGAGCACTTTATCCTTTGTCCAGCACTACCCTGTGTGCAGCAGTGTACCCTGTGTGCAGCACTGTACACTCTGTGGAGGACTGTACTCCATCTGCAGCACTGTACACTGTGTGCAGCACTGTACCCTGTGAGGAGGATTGTACCCTTTGTGCAACACTGTACCATCCGTGCAGCACTGTACCCTGCGTGCAACACTGTACCCTGTGTTGAGCACTGTACCCTGTGTGGAGGACTGTACCCTGTGTGGAGCACAGTACCCTGTGTGCAGCACTGTGACCTGTGTGGAGGTCTGTACCCTGTTTGGAGCACTGTACCCTGTGTGCAGCACTGTACCCTGTTTGGAGGACTGTACCCTGTGTGCAGCAATGTACCCTGTGAGGAGCACTGTACCCTGTGTGGAGGACTGTACCCTGTGTGGAGCACAGTACCCTGTGTGCAGCACTGTGAACTGTGTGGAGTTCTGTACCCTGTGTGCAGCACTATACCCTGTGTGCAGCACTGTACCCTGTGTGGAGGACTATGCCCTGTGTGCAGCACTGTACCCTGTGTGCAGCACTGTTACCTGTGTGCAGCACTGCACCCTGTGTGCAGCACTGTAACCTGTGTGGAGGTCTGTACAATCTGTGCAGGAGTGAATTCAGTGTGGAGCAATGTACCCTGTGTGCCGCACTGCACCCGGTGTTGAGCACTCTACACTATGTGGAGTACTGTACTCTGTGTGGAGGACTGTACCCTGTGTGCAGCACTGTCCCCAGTGTGGAGAACTGTATCCTGTGTCCATAACTGTACCGTGTGTGCAGCACTTTACCCTGTGTGGAGCACAGTACCCTGTGTGCAGCACTGTACGCTGTGTGGAGGACTTTACCCAGTGTGGAGGACTGTACCCTGTGTGCAGCACTGTGCCCTGTGTGGAGCACTGTACCCTGTGTGGAGCACTGTACCCTGTGTGCAGCACTGTTCACTGTGTGGAGCTCTGCAAACTGTGTAGAGCACTGTACCCTCTGTGCAGGACAGTATTCTGTGTGGAGCACTGTACCCTGTGTGGAGGACTGTACACTGTGTGGAGCACTGTACTCTGTGTGCAGGATTTACCTTGTGTGGAGGACTGTACCCAGTGTGGAGCACTGTACCCTGTGTGCAGCACTGGGCCCTTTGTGGAGGACTGTACCCTGTGTGGAACACTGTACCCTGTGTGGAGCACTGTAACCTGTGTGCAGCACCCTACCCTGTGTGGAGCACTGTATCCTGTGTCCAGCACTGTAACCTGTGTGCAGCACTGTACCCTGTGTGCAGCACTGTACCCTGTGTGGAGCACTCTGCCCTGTGTGGAGCACTGTACTCTGGGTGCAGCATCTTATCCAGTGTTGAGCACTGTACCCTGTGTGCAGCACTGTACACTGTGTGGAGCACTGTACCCTGTGTGGAGCACTGTACCCTGGGTGGTGCACTGAATCTTGTGTGGAGTACTGTACCCTGTGTGGAGCAATGTATCCTGTGTGCAGCACTGTACCCTGTGTGGAGGACTGTACCCTGTGTGTAGGACTGTACCCTGTGTGGAGGACTGTACCCTGTGTGCAGCTCCTTACACTGTGTGGAGCACTGTACCCTGTGTGCAGCTCTCTACACTGTGTGCAGCACTGTTCCCTGTTGGAGCTCTGCAAACTATGGGGAGCAATATACCCTCTGGCCGGACTGCATCTTGTGTGGAGCACTGTAGATTGTGTGGAGGACTGTATCCTGTGTGGAGGACTGTACCCTGTGTGGAGCACTGTACCCTGTGTGGAGGACTGTACCCTGTGTGCAGCACTGTACCCTGTGTGGAGCACTATACCCCGTGTGCAGCACTGTACCCTGTGTGTAGCACTGTTCACTGTGTGGAGGACTATGCCCTATATGCAGCACTGTACCCTGTGTGGAGGACTGTACCCCGTGTGCAGCACTGTACCCATTGTGTAGCACTGTTCACTGTGTGGAGCTCTGCAAATTGTGTGGAGCACTGTACCCTCAGTGCAGGACTGTATTCTGTGTGGAGCACTGTACCCTGTGTGGAGGACTGTACCCTGTGTGGAGCACTGTATCCTGTGTGCAGCATTGCACCCTGTGTTGAGCACTCTACAGTGTGTGGAGCACAGTACTCTGTGTGGAGGATTTACCTTGTGTGGAGGACTGTACCCAGTGTGGAGCACTGTACCCTGTGTGCAGCACTGGGCCCTGTGTGGAGGACTGTACCCTGTGTGGAACACTGTACCCTGTGTGGAGCACTGTAACCTGTGTGCAGCACCCTACCCTGTGTGGAGCACTGTATCCTGTGTCCAGCACTGTAACCTGTGTGCAGCACTGTACCCTGTGTGGAGGACTGTACCCTGTGTGGAGAACTGTACCCTGCGTGCAGCATTGCACCGTGCGTTGAGCACTGTACACTCTGTGGAGCACTGTACTCTGTGTGGAGGATTTACCCTGTGTGGAGGACTGTACCCTGCGTGGAGCACTGTACCCTGTGTGCAGCACTGTGCCCTGTATGGAGCACCGTACCCTGTGTGGAAAACTGTACCCTGTGTCCAGCACTGTAACCTGTGTGGAGGACTGTACCTTATGTGCAGCACTGTACCCTGTTTGGAGGACTCTACCCTGTGTGCAGCACTGTACTCTGTGTGGAGCACTGTACCCTGTGTGCAGGACTGTATTCTGTGTGGAGCACTGTACCCTGTGTGGAGGACTGTACCCTGTGTGGAGAACTGTACCCTGCGTGCAGCATTGCACCGTGCGTTGAGCACTGTACATTCTGTGGAGCACTGTACTTTGTGTGGAGGATTTACCCTGTGTGGAGGACTGTACCCTGTGTGGAGCACTGTACATTGTGTGCAGCACTGCACCCTGGATGCAGCACTGTACCCTGTGAGGAGCAAATTATCCTGTGCCCAGTACTTTACGCTGTGTGCAGAATCCTACCCTGTGTGGAGCACTGTATCCTGTGTCCAGCACTGTACCCTGTGTGCAGCACTGTAACCTGTGTGGAGCACACTACCCTGTGTGGAGCACTGTTCCCATTGTGTAGGACTGTACTCCATCTGCAGCACTGTACCCTGTGTGGAGCAATGTACCCTGTGTGGAGCACTGTACCCTGGGTGCAGCACTGTACCCTGTGTGGAGCACTTTATCCTGTGTCCAGCACTACCCTGTGTGCAGCAGTGTACCCTGTGTGCAGCACTGTACACTCTGTGGAGCACTGTACCCCGTCTGGAGATCTGAAACCTATTTGAAGCTCTGTACCCTCTGGCAGGACTGTATCCTGCATGGAGCACTGTAGACTGTGTGGAGGACTGTACCCTGTGTGGAGCACTGTATCCTGTGTGGAAGACTGTACCCTGTGTGGACCACTGTAGACTGTGTGGAGCACTGTACCCTGTGTGGAGAACTGTATACTGTGTGGAGCACTGTACCCTGTGTGGAGGTCTATACCCTGTGTGCAGCACTATACCCTGTGTGCAGCACTGTACCCTGTGTGGAGGACTATGTCCTGTGTGCAGCACTGTACCCTGTATGGAGCACTGTACCCTGTGTGCAGCACTGTAACCTGTGTGCAGCACTGCACCCTTTGTGCAGCACTGTAACCTGTGTGGAGGTTGGTACCCTCTGTGCAGGACTGTATTCAGTGTGGAGCTCTGTACCCTGAGTGTAGGACTGCACCCTGTTTGGAGGACTGAACCCTGTGTGCAACACTGTACCCTGTGTTGAGCACTGTACCCTGTTTGGAGGACTGTACCCTGTGTGCAGCAATGTACCCTGTGAGGAGCACTGTACCCTGTGTGGAGGACTGTACCCTGTGTGGAGCACAGTACCCTGTGTGCAGCACTGTGACCTGTGTGGAGGTCTGTACCCTGTGTGCAGCACTATACCCTGTGTGCAGCACTGTACCCTGTGTGGAGGACTATGCCCTGTGTGCAGCACTGTACCCTGTGTGCAGCACTGTAACCTGTGTGCAGCACTGCACCCTGTGTGCAGCACTGTAACCTGTGTGGAGGTCTGTACAATCTGTGCAGGAGAGAATTCAGTGTGGAGCAATGTACCCTGTGTGCCGCACTGCTCCCGGTGTTGAGCACTCTACACTATGTGGAGTACTGTACTGTGAGTGGAGGACTGTACCCTGTGTGCAGCACTGTCCCCAGTGTGGAGCACTGTATCCTGTGTCCATAACTGTACCGTGTGTGCAGCACTTTACCCTGTGTGGAGCACAGTACCCTGTGTGCAGCACTGTGCCCTGTGTGGAGCACTGTACCCTGTGTGGAGCACTGTACCCTGTGTGGAGCACTGTACCCTGTGTGCAGCACTGTTCACTGTGTGGAGCTCTGCAAACTGTGTAGAGCACTGTACCCTCTGTGCAGGACTGTATTCTGTGTGGAGCACTGTACCCTGTGTGGAGGACTGTACACTGTGTGGAGCACTGTACTCTGTGTGCAGGATTTACCTTGTGTGGAGGACTGTACCCAGTGTGGAGCACTGTACCCTGTGTGCAGCACTGGGCCCTTTGTGGAGGACTGTACCCTGTGTGGAACACTGTACCCTGTGTGAAGCACTGTAACCTGTGTGCAGCACCCTACCCTGTGTGGAGCACTGTATCCTGTGTCCAGCACTGTAACCTGTGTGCAGCACTGTACCCTGTGTGCAGCACTGTACCCTGTGTGGAGCACTGTACGCTGGGTGCAGCATCTTATCCAGTGTTGAGCACTGTACCCTGTGTGCAGCACTGTACACTGTGTGGAGCACTGTACCCTGTGTGGAGCACTGTACGCTGGGTGGTGCACTGAATCTTGTGTGGAGTACTGTACCCTGTGTGGAGCAATGTATCCTGTGTGCAGCACTGTACCCTGTGTGGAGGACTGTACCCTGTGTGTAGGACTGTACCCTGTGTGGAGGACTGTACCCTGTGTGCAGCTCCTTACACTGTGTGGAGCACTGTACCCTGTGTGCAGCTCTCTACACTGTGTGCAGCACTGTTCCCTGTGTGGAGCTCTGCAAACTATGTGGAGCAATGTACCCTCTGGCCGGACTGCATCTTGTGTGGAGCACTGTAGATTGTGTGGAGGACTGTATCCTGTGTGGAGGACTGTACCCTGTGTGGAGCACTGTACCCTGTGTGGAGGACTGTACCCTGTGTGCAGCACTGTACCCTGTGTGGAGCACTATACCCCGTGTGCAGCACTGTACCCTGTGTGTAGCACTGTTCACTGTGTGGAGGACTATGCCCTATATGCAGCACTGTACCCTGTGTGGAGGACTGTACCCCGTGTGCAGCACTGTACCCATTGTGTAGCACTGTTCACTGTGTGGAGCTCTGCAAATTGTGTGGAGCACTGTACCCTCAGTGCAGGACTGTATTCTGTGTGGAGCACTGTACCCTGTGTGGAGGACTGTACCCTGTGTGGAGCACTGTATCCTGTGTGCAGCATTGCACCCTGTGTTGAGCACTCTACAGTGTGTGGAGCACAGTACTCTGTGTGGAGGATTTACCTTGTGTGGAGGACTGTACCCAGTGTGGAGCACTGTACCCTGTGTGCAGCACTGGGCCCTGTGTGGAGGACTGTACCCTGTGTGGAACACTGTACCCTGTGTGGAGCACTGTAACCTGTGTGCAGCACCCTACCCTGTGTGGAGCACTGTATCCTGTGTCCAGCACTGTAACCTGTGTGCAGCACTGTACCCTGTGTGGAGGACTGTACCCTGTGTGGAGAACTGTACCCTGCGTGCAGCATTGCACCGTGCGTTGAGCACTGTACACTCTGTGGAGCACTGTACTCTGTGTGGAGGATTTAACCTGTGTGGATGACTGTACCCTGTGTGGAGCACTGTACCCTGTGTGCAGCACTGTGCCCTGTATGGAGCACCGTACCCTGTGTGGAAAACTGTACCCTGTGTCCAGCACTGTAACCTGTGTGGAGGACTGTACCTTATGTGCAGCACTGTACCCTGTTTGGAGGACTCTACCCTGTGTGCAGCACTGTACTCTGTGTGGAGCACTGTACCCTGTGTGCAGGACTGTATTCTGTGTGGAGCACTGTACTCTGTGTGGAGGACTGTACCCTGTGTGGAGAACTGTACCCTGCGTGCAGCATTGCACCGTGCGTTGAGCACTATACATTCTGTGGAGCACTGTACTTTGTGTGGAGGATTTACCCTGTGTGGAGGACTGTACCCTGTGTGGAGCACTGTACATTGTGTGCAGCACTGCACCCTGGATGCAGCACTGTACCCTGTGAGGAGCAAATTATCCTGTGCCCAGTACTTTACGCTGTGTGCAGAATCCTACCCTGTGTGGAGCACTGTATCCTGTGTCCAGCACTGTACCCTGTGTGCAGCACTGTAACCTGTGTGGAGCACACTACCCTGTGTGGAGCACTGTTCCCATTGTGTAGGACTGTACTCCATCTGCAGCACTGTACCCTGTGTGGAGCAATGTACCCTGTGTGGAGCACTGTACCCTGGGTGCAGCACTGTACCCTGTGTGGAGCACTTTATCCTGTGTCCAGCACTACCCTGTGTGCAGCAGTGTACCCTGTGTGCAGCACTGTACACTCTGTGGAGCACTGTACCCCGTCTGGAGATCTGAAACTTATTTGAAGCTCTGTACCCTCTGGCAGGACTGTATCCTGCATGGAGCACTGTAGACTGTGTGGAGGACTGTACCCTGTGTGGAGCACTGTATCCTGTGTGGAAGACTGTACCCTGTGTGGACCACTGTAGACTGTGTGGAGCACTGTACCCTGTGTGGAGAACTGTATACTGTGTGGAGCACTGTACCCTGTGTGGAGGTCTATACCCTGTGTGCAGCACTATACCCTGTGTGCAGCACTGTACCCTGTGTGGAGGACTATGTCCTGTGTGCAGCACTGTACCCTGTATGGAGCACTGTACCCTGTGTGCAGCACTGTAACCTGTGTGCAGCACTGCACCCTTTGTGCAGCACTGTAACCTGTGTGGAGGTTGGTACCCTCTGTGCAGGACTGTATTCAGTGTGGAGCTCTGTACCCTGAGTGTAGGACTGCACCCTGTTTGGAGGACTGAACCCTGTGTGCAACACTGTACCCTGTGTTGAGCACTGTACCCTGTTTGGAGGACTGTACCCTGTGTGCAGCAATGTACCCTGTGAGGAGCACTGTACCCTGTGTGGAGGACTGTACCCTGTGTGGAGCACAGTACCCTGTGTGCAGCACTGTGACCTGTGTGGAGGTCTGTACCCTGTGTGCAGCACTATACCCTGTGTGCAGCACTGTACCCTGTGTGGAGGACTATGCCCTGTGTGCAGCACTGTACCCTGTGTGCAGCACTGTAACCTGTGTGCAGCACTGCACCCTGTGTGCAGCACTGTAACCTGTGTGGAGGTCTGTACAATCTGTGCAGGAGAGAATTCAGTGTGGAGCAATGTACCCTGTGTGCCGCACTGCTCCCGGTGTTGAGCACTCTACACTATGTGGAGTACTGTACTGTGAGTGGAGGACTGTACCCTGTGTGCAGCACTGTCCCCAGTGTGGAGCACTGTATCCTGTGTCCATAACTGTACCGTGTGTGCAGCACTTTACCCTGTGTGGAGCACAGTACCCTGTGTGCAGCACTGTGCCCTGTGTGGAGCACTGTACCCTGTGTGGAGCACTGTACCCTGTGTGGAGCACTGTACCCTGTGTGCAGCACTGTTCACTGTGTGGAGCTCTGCAAACTGTGTAGAGCACTGTACCCTCTGTGCAGGACTGTATTCTGTGTGGAGCACTGTACCCTGTGTGGAGGACTGTACACTGTGTGGAGCACTGTACTCTGTGTGCAGGATTTACCTTGTGTGGAGGACTGTACCCAGTGTGGAGCACTGTACCCTGTGTGCAGCACTGGGCCCTTTGTGGAGGACTGTACCCTGTGTGGAACACTGTACCCTGTGTGAAGCACTGTAACCTGTGTGCAGCACCCTACCCTGTGTGGAGCACTGTATCCTGTGTCCAGCACTGTAACCTGTGTGCAGCACTGTACCCTGTGTGCAGCACTGTACCCTGTGTGGAGCACTGTACGCTGGGTGCAGCATCTTATCCAGTGTTGAGCACTGTACCCTGTGTGCAGCACTGTACACTGTGTGGAGCACTGTACCCTGTGTGGAGCACTGTACGCTGGGTGGTGCACTGAATCTTGTGTGGAGTACTGTACCCTGTGTGGAGCAATGTATCCTGTGTGCAGCACTGTACCCTGTGTGGAGGACTGTACCCTGTGTGTAGGACTGTACCCTGTGTGGAGGACTGTACCCTGTGTGCAGCTCCTTACACTGTGTGGAGCACTGTACCCTGTGTGCAGCTCTCTACACTGTGTGCAGCACTGTTCCCTGTGTGGAGCTCTGCAAACTATGTGGAGCAATGTACCCTCTGGCCGGACTGCATCTTGTGTGGAGCACTGTAGATTGTGTGGAGGACTGTATCCTGTGTGGAGGACTGTACCCTGTGTGGAGCACTGTACCCTGTGTGGAGGACTGTACCCTGTGTGCAGCACTGTACCCTGTGTGGAGCACTATACCCCGTGTGCAGCACTGTACCCTGTGTGTAGCACTGTTCACTGTGTGGAGGACTATGCCCTATATGCAGCACTGTACCCTGTGTGGAGGACTGTACCCCGTGTGCAGCACTGTACCCATTGTGTAGCACTGTTCACTGTGTGGAGCTCTGCAAATTGTGTGGAGCACTGTACCCTCAGTGCAGGACTGTATTCTGTGTGGAGCACTGTACCCTGTGTGGAGGACTGTACCCTGTGTGGAGCACTGTATCCTGTGTGCAGCATTGCACCCTGTGTTGAGCACTCTACAGTGTGTGGAGCACAGTACTCTGTGTGGAGGATTTACCTTGTGTGGAGGACTGTACCCAGTGTGGAGCACTGTACCCTGTGTGCAGCACTGGGCCCTGTGTGGAGGACTGTACCCTGTGTGGAACACTGTACCCTGTGTGGAGCACTGTAACCTGTGTGCAGCACCCTACCCTGTGTGGAGCACTGTATCCTGTGTCCAGCACTGTAACCTGTGTGCAGCACTGTACCCTGTGTGGAGGACTGTACCCTGTGTGGAGAACTGTACCCTGCGTGCAGCATTGCACCGTGCGTTGAGCACTGTACACTCTGTGGAGCACTGTACTCTGTGTGGAGGATTTAACCTGTGTGGATGACTGTACCCTGTGTGGAGCACTGTACCCTGTGTGCAGCACTGTGCCCTGTATGGAGCACCGTACCCTGTGTGGAAAACTGTACCCTGTGTCCAGCACTGTAACCTGTGTGGAGGACTGTACCTTATGTGCAGCACTGTACCCTGTTTGGAGGACTCTACCCTGTGTGCAGCACTGTACTCTGTGTGGAGCACTGTACCCTGTGTGCAGGACTGTATTCTGTGTGGAGCACTGTACTCTGTGTGGAGGACTGTACCCTGTGTGGAGAACTGTACCCTGCGTGCAGCATTGCACCGTGCGTTGAGCACTATACATTCTGTGGAGCACTGTACTTTGTGTGGAGGATTTACCCTGTGTGGAGGACTGTACCCTGTGTGGAGCACTGTACATTGTGTGCAGCACTGCACCCTGGATGCAGCACTGTACCCTGTGAGGAGCAAATTATCCTGTGCCCAGTACTTTACGCTGTGTGCAGAATCCTACCCTGTGTGGAGCACTGTATCCTGTGTCCAGCACTGTACCCTGTGTGCAGCACTGTAACCTGTGTGGAGCACACTACCCTGTGTGGAGCACTGTTCCCATTGTGTAGGACTGTACTCCATCTGCAGCACTGTACCCTGTGTGGAGCAATGTACCCTGTGTGGAGCACTGTACCCTGGGTGCAGCACTGTACCCTGTGTGGAGCACTTTATCCTGTGTCCAGCACTACCCTGTGTGCAGCAGTGTACCCTGTGTGCAGCACTGTACACTCTGTGGAGCACTGTACCCCGTCTGGAGATCTGAAACTTATTTGAAGCTCTGTACCCTCTGGCAGGACTGTATCCTGCATGGAGCACTGTAGACTGTGTGGAGGACTGTACCCTGTGTGGAGCACTGTATCCTGTGTGGAAGACTGTACCCTGTGTGGACCACTGTAGACTGTGTGGAGCACTGTACCCTGTGTGGAGAACTGTATACTGTGTGGAGCACTGTACACTGTGTGGAGGTCTATACCCTGTGTGCAGCACTGTACCCTGTGTGGAGCACTGTATATTGTGTGCAGCACTATACCTTGTGTGCCGCACTGTACCCTGTGTGGAGGACTATGCCCTGTATGGAGCACTGTACCCTGTATGGAGCACTGTACCCTATGTGCAGCACTGTACACTCTGTGGAGGACTGTACCCCGTCTGCAGCACTGTACACTGTGTGCAGCACTGTACCCTGTGAGGAGGACTGTACCCTTTGTGCAACACTGTACCATCTGTGCTGCACTGTACCCTGCGTGCAACACTGTACCCTGTGTGCATCACTGTACACTGTGTGCAAAACTATACCCTGTGTGGAGGATTGTACCCTGTGTGGAGGACTGTACCCTGTTAGGAGGACTGTAACCTGTGTGCAACACTGTACCCTGTTTGGAGCACTGTACCCTGCGTGCAGCACTGTACCCTGTTTGGAGGACTGTACGCTGTGTGCAGCACTGTACCCTGTGAGGAGCACTGTACCCTGTGTGGAGGACTGTACCCTGTGTGGAGCACAGTACCCTGTGTGCAGCACTGTGACCTGTGTGGAGGTCTGTACCCTGTGTGCAGCACTATACCCTGTGTGCAGCACTGTACCCTGTGTGGAGGACTATGCCCTGTGTGCAGCACTGTACCCTGTATGGAGCACTGTACCCTGTGTGCAGCACTGTAACCTGTGTGCAGCACTGCACCCTTTGTGCAGCACTGTAACCTGTGTGGAGGTCGGTACCCTCTGTGCAGGACTGTATTCAGTGTGGAGCTCTGTACCCTGAGTGTAGGACTGCACCCTGTTTGGAGGACTGAACCCTGTGTGCAACACTGTACCCTGTGTTGAGCACTGTACCCTGTTTGGAGGACTGTACCCTGTGTGCAGCAATGTACCCTGTGAGGAGCACTGTACCCTGTGTGGAGGACTGTACCCTGTGTGGAGCACAGTACCCTGTGTGCAGCACTGTGACCTGTGTGGAGGTCTGTACCCTGTGTGCAGCACTATACCCTGTGTGCAGCACTGTACCCTGAGTGTAGGACTGCACCCAGTTTGGAGGACTGAACCCTGTGTGCAACACTGTACCCTGTGTTGAGCACTGTACCCTGTTTGGAGGACTGTACCCTGTGTGCAGCAATGTACCCTGTGAGGAGCACTGTACCCTGTGTGGAGGACTGTACCCTGTGTGGAGCACAGTACCCTGTGTGCAGCACTGTGACCTGTGTGGAGGTCTGTACCCTGTGTGCAGCACTATACCCTGTGTGCAGCACTGTACCCTGTGTGGAGGACTATGCCCTGTGTGCAGCACTGTACCCTGTGTGCAGCACTGTAACCTGTGTGCAGCACTGCACCCTGTGTGCAGCACTGTAACCTGTGTGGAGGTCTGTACAATCTGTGCAGGAGAGAATTCAGTGTGGAGCAATGTACCCTGTGTGCCGCACTGCACCCGGTGTTGAGCACTCTACACTATGTGGAGTACTGTACTCTGTGTGGAGGACTGTACCCTGTGTGCAGCACTGTCCCCAGTGTGGAGCACTGTATCCTGTGTCTATAACTGTACCGTGTGTGCAGCACTTTACCCTGTGTGGAGCACAGTACCCTGTGTGCAGCACTGTGCCCTGTGTGGAGCACTGTACCCTGTGTGGAGCACTGTACCCTGTGTGGAGCACTGTACCCTGTGTGCAGCACTGTTCACTGTGTGGAGCTCTGCAAACTGTGTAGAGCACTGTACCCTCTGTTCAGGACTGTATTCTGTGTGGAGCACTGTACCCTGTGTGGAGGACTGTACACTGTGTGGAGCACTGTACTCTGTGTGCAGGATTTACCTTGTGTGGAGGACTGTACCCAGTGTGGAGCACTGTACCCTGTGTGCAGCACTGGGCCCTTTGTGGAGGACTGTACCCTGTGTGGAACACTGTACCCTGTGTGGAGCACTGTAACCTGTGTGCAGCACCCTACCCTGTGTGGAGCACTGTATCCTGTGTCCAGCACTGTAACCTGTGTGCAGCACTGTACCCTGTGTGGAGGACTGTACCCTGTGTGGAGAACTGTACCCTGCGTGCAGCATTGCACCGTGCGTTGAGCACTGTACACTCTGTGGAGCACTGTACTCTGTGTGGAGGATTTAACCTGTGTGGATGACTGTACCCTGTGTGGAGCACTGTACCCTGTGTGCAGCACTGTGCCCTGTATGGAGCACCGTACCCTGTGTGGAAAACTGTACCCTGTGTCCAGCACTGTAACCTGTGTGGAGGACTGTACCTTATGTGCAGCACTGTACCCTGTTTGGAGGACTCTACCCTGTGTGCAGCACTGTACTCTGTGTGGAGCACTGTACCCTGTGTGCAGGACTGTATTCTGTGTGGAGCACTGTACTCTGTGTGGAGGACTGTACCCTGTGTGGAGAACTGTACCCTGCGTGCAGCATTGCACCGTGCGTTGAGCACTATACATTCTGTGGAGCACTGTACTTTGTGTGGAGGATTTACCCTGTGTGGAGGACTGTACCCTGTGTGGAGCACTGTACATTGTGTGCAGCACTGCACCCTGGATGCAGCACTGTACCCTGTGAGGAGCAAATTATCCTGTGCCCAGTACTTTACGCTGTGTGCAGAATCCTACCCTGTGTGGAGCACTGTATCCTGTGTCCAGCACTGTACCCTGTGTGCAGCACTGTAACCTGTGTGGAGCACACTACCCTGTGTGGAGCACTGTTCCCATTGTGTAGGACTGTACTCCATCTGCAGCACTGTACCCTGTGTGGAGCAATGTACCCTGTGTGGAGCACTGTACCCTGGGTGCAGCACTGTACCCTGTGTGGAGCACTTTATCCTGTGTCCAGCACTACCCTGTGTGCAGCAGTGTACCCTGTGTGCAGCACTGTACACTCTGTGGAGCACTGTACCCCGTCTGGAGATCTGAAACTTATTTGAAGCTCTGTACCCTCTGGCAGGACTGTATCCTGCATGGAGCACTGTAGACTGTGTGGAGGACTGTACCCTGTGTGGAGCACTGTATCCTGTGTGGAAGACTGTACCCTGTGTGGACCACTGTAGACTGTGTGGAGCACTGTACCCTGTGTGGAGAACTGTATACTGTGTGGAGCACTGTACACTGTGTGGAGGTCTATACCCTGTGTGCAGCACTGTACCCTGTGTGGAGCACTGTATATTGTGTGCAGCACTATACCTTGTGTGCCGCACTGTACCCTGTGTGGAGGACTATGCCCTGTATGGAGCACTGTACCCTGTATGGAGCACTGTACCCTATGTGCAGCACTGTACACTCTGTGGAGGACTGTACCCCGTCTGCAGCACTGTACACTGTGTGCAGCACTGTACCCTGTGAGGAGGACTGTACCCTTTGTGCAACACTGTACCATCTGTGCTGCACTGTACCCTGCGTGCAACACTGTACCCTGTGTGCATCACTGTACACTGTGTGCAAAACCATACCCTGTGTGGAGGATTGTACCCTGTGTGGAGGACTGTACCCTGTTAGGAGGACTGTAACCTGTGTGCAACACTGTACCCTGTTTGGAGCACTGTACCCTGCGTGCAGCACTGTACCCTGTTTGGAGGACTGTACGCTGTGTGCAGCACTGTACCCTGTGAGGAGCACTGTACCCTGTGTGGAGGACTGTACCCTGTGTGGAGCACAGTACCCTGTGTGCAGCACTGTGACCTGTGTGGAGGTCTGTACCCTGTGTGCAGCACTATACCCTGTGTGCAGCACTGTACCCTGTGTGGAGGACTATGCCCTGTGTGCAGCACTGTACCCTGTATGGAGCACTGTACCCTGTGTGCGGCACTGTAACCTGTGTGCAGCACTGCACCCTTTGTGCAGCACTGTAACCTGTGTGGAGGTTGGTACCCTCTGTGCAGGACTGTATTCAGTGTGGAGCTCTGTACCCTGAGTGTAGGACTGCACCCTGTTTGGAGGACTGAACCCTGTGTGCAACACTGTACCCTGTGTTGAGCACTGTACCCTGTTTGGAGGACTGTACCCTGTGTGCAGCAATGTACCCTGTGAGGAGCACTGTACCCTGTGTGGAGGACTGTACCCTGTGTGGAGCACAGTACCCTGTGTGCAGCACTGTGACCTGTGTGGAGGTCTGTACCCTGTGTGCAGCACTATACCCTGTGTGCAGCACTGTACCCTGAGTGTAGGACTGCACCCTGTTTGGAGGACTGAACCCTGTGTGCAACACTGTACCCTGTGTTGAGCACTGTACCCTGTTTGGAGGACTGTACCCTGTGTGCAGCAATGTACCCTGTGAGGAGCACTGTACCCTGTGTGGAGGACTGTACCCTGTGTGGAGCACAGTACCCTGTGTGCAGCACTGTGACCTGTGTGGAGGTCTGTACCCTGTGTGCAGCACTATACCCTGTGTGCAGCACTGTACCCTGTGTGGAGGACTATGCCCTGTGTGCAGCACTGTACCCTGTGTGCAGCACTGTAACCTGTGTGCAGCACTGCACCCTGTGTGCAGCACTGTAACCTGTGTGGAGGTCTGTACAATCTGTGCAGGAGAGAATTCAGTGTGGAGCAATGTACCCTGTGTGCCGCACTGCACCCGGTGTTGAGCACTCTACACTATGTGGAGTACTGTACTCTGTGTGGAGGACTGTACCCTGTGTGCAGCACTGTCCCCAGTGTGGAGCACTGTATCCTGTGTCTATAACTGTACCGTGTGTGCAGCACTTTACCCTGTGTGGAGCACAGTACCCTGTGTGCAGCACTGTGCCCTGTGTGGAGCACTGTACCCTGTGTGGAGCACTGTACCCTGTGTGGAGCACTGTACCCTGTGTGCAGCACTGTTCACTGTGTGGAGCTCTGCAAACTGTGTAGAGCACTGTACCCTCTGTGCAGGACTGTATTCTGTGTGGAGCACTGTACCCTGTGTGGAGGACTGTACACTGTGTGGAGCACTGTACTCTGTGTGCAGGATTTACCTTGTGTGGAGGACTGTACCCAGTGTGGAGCACTGTACCCTGTGTGCAGCACTGGGCCCTTTGTGGAGGACTGTACCCTGTGTGGAACACTGTACCCTGTGTGGAGCACTGTAACCTGTGTGCAGCACCCTACCCTGTGTGGAGCACTGTATCCTGTGTCCAGCACTGTAACCTGTGTGCAGCACTGTACCCTGTGTGCAGCACTGTACCCTGTGTGGAGCACTCTGCCCTGTGTGGAGCACTGTACTCTGGGTGCAGCATCTTATCCAGTGTTGAGCACTGTACCCTGTGTGCAGCACTGTACACTGTGTGGAGCACTGTACCCTGTGTGGAGCACTGTACCCTGGGTGGTGCACTGAATCTTGTGTGGAGTACTGTACCCTGTGTGGAGCAATGTATCCTGTGTGCAGCACTGTACCCTGTGTGGAGGACTGTACCCTGTGTGTAGGACTGTACCCTGTGTGGAGGACTGTACCCTGTGTGCAGCTCCTTACACTGTGTGGAGCACTGTACCCTGTGTGCAGCTCTCTACACTGTGTGCAGCACTGTTCCCTGTGTGGAGCTCTGCAAACTATGTGGAGCAATGTACCCTCTGGCCGGACTGCATCTTGTGTGGAGCACTGTAGATTGTGTGGAGGACTGTATCCTGTGTGGAGGACTGTACCCTGTGTGGAGCACTGTACCCTGTGTGGAGGACTGTACCCTGTGTGCAGCACTGTACCCTGTGTGGAGCACTATACCCCGTGTGCAGCACTGTACCCTGTGTGTAGCACTGTTCACTGTGTGGAGGACTATGCCCTTTATGCAGCACCCTACCCTGTGTGGAGGACTGTACCCCGTGTGCAGCACTGTACCCATTGTGTAGCACTGTTCACTGTGTGGAGCTCTGCAAATTGTGTGGAGCACTGTACCCTCAGCGCAGGACTGTATTCTGTGTGGAGCACTGTACCCTGTGTGGAGGACTGTACCCTGTGTGGAGCACTGTATCCTGTGTGCAGCATTGCACCCTGTGTTGAGCACTCTACAGTGTGTGGAGCACAGTACTCTGTGTGGAGGATTTACCTTGTGTGGAGGACTGTACCCAGTGTGGAGCACTGTACCCTGTGTGCAGCACTGGGCCCTGTGTGGAGGACTGTACCCTGTGTGGAGCACTGTAACCTGTGTGCAGCACCCTACCCTGTGTGGAGCACTGTATCCTGTGTCCAGCACTGTAACCTGTGTGCAGCACTGTACCCTGTGTGGAGGACTGTACTCTGTGTGGAGAACTGTACCCTGCGTGCAGCATTGCACCGTGCGTTGAGCACTGTACACTCTGTGGAGCACTGTACTCTGTGTGGAGGATTTACCCTGTGTGCAGCACTGTACCCTGTGTGGAGCACTGTACACTGTGTGCAGCACTGCACCCTGGATGCAGCACTGTACCCTGTGAGGAGCAAATTATCCTGTGCCCAGTACTTTACGCTGTGTGCAGAATCCTACCCTGTGTGGAGCACTGTATCCTGTGTCCAGCACTGTACCCTGTGTGCAACACTGTAACCTGTGTGGAGCACACTACCCTGTGTGGAGCACTGTTCCCATTGTGTAGGACTGTACTCCATCTGCAGCACTGTACCCTGTGTGGAGCAATGTACCTTGTGTGGAGCACTGTACCCTGGGTGCAGCACTGTACCCTGTGTGGAGCACTTTATCCTGTGTCCAGCACTACCCTGTGTGCAGCAGTGTACCCTGTGTGCAGCACTGTACACTCTGTGGAGCACTGTACCCCGTCTGGAGATCTGAAACCTATTTGAAGCTCTGTACCCTCTGGCAGGACTGTATCCTGCATGGAGCACTGTAGACTGTGTGGAGGACTGTACCCTGTGTGGAGCACTGTATCCTGTGTGGAAGACTGTACCCTGTGTGGACCACTGTAGACTGTGTGGAGCACTGTACCCTGTGTGGAGAACTGTATACTGTGTGGAGCACTGTACCCTGTGTGGAGGTCTATACCCTGTGTGCAGCACTGTACCCTGTGTGGAGCACTGTATATTGTGTGCAGCACTATACCTTGTCTGTCGCACTGTACCCTGTGTGGAGGACTATGCCCTGTGTGGAGCACTGTACCCTGTATGGAGCACTGTACCCTATGTGCAGCACTGTACACTCTGTGGAGGACTGTACCCCGTCTGCAGCACTGTACACTGTGTGCAGCACTGTACCCTGTGAGGAGGATTGTACCCTTTGTGCAACACTGTACCATCTGTGCTGCAGTGTACCCTGCGTGCAACACTGTACCCTGCGTGCATCACTGTACACTGTGTGCAAAACTATACCCTGTGTGGAGGATTGTACCCTGTGTGGAGGGCTGTACCCTGTTTGTAGGACTGTAACCTGTGTGCAACACTGTACCCTGTTTGGAGCACTGTACCCTGTGTGCAGCACTGTACCCTGTTTGGAGGACTGTATGCTGTGTGCAGCACTGTACCCTGTGAGGAGCACTGTACCCTGTGTGGAGGACTGTACCCTGTGTGGAGCACAGTACCCTGTGTGCAGCACTGTGACCTGTGTGGAGGTCTGTACCCTGTGTGCAGCACTATACCCTGTGTGCAGCACTGTACCCTGTGTGGAGGACTATGCCCTGTGTGCAGCACTGTACCCTGTATGGAGCACTGTACCCTGTGTGCAGCACTGTAACCTGTGTGCAGCACTGCACCCTTTGTGCAGCACTGTAACCTGTGTGGAGGTCGGTACCCTCTGTGCAGGACTGTATTCAGTGTGGAGCTCTGTACCCTGAGTGTAGGACTGCACCCTGTTTGGAGGACTGAACCCTGTGTGCAACACTGTACCCTGTGTTGAGCACTGTACCCTGTGTGGAGGACTGTACCCTGTGTGGAGCACAGTACCCTGTGTGCAGCACTGTGACCTGTGTGGAGGTCTGTACCCTGTTTGGAGCACTGTACCCTGTGTGCAGCACTGTACCCTGTTTGGAGGACTGTACCCTGTGTGCAGCAATGTACCCTGTGAGGAGCACTGTACCCTGTGTGGAGGACTGTACCCTGTGTGGAGCACAGTACCCTGTGTGCAGCACTGTGACCTGTGTGGAGTTCTGTACCCTGTGTGCAGCACTATACCCTGTGTGCAGCACTGTACCCTGTTTGGAGGACTGTACCCTGTGTGCAGCAATGTACCCTGTGAGGAGAACTGTACCCTGTGTGGAGGACTGTACCCTGTGTGGAGCACAGTACCCTGTGTGCAGCACTGTGACCTGTGTGGAGTTCTGTACCCTGTGTGCAGCACTATACCCTGTGTGCAGCAATGTATCCTGTGTGGAGGACTATGCCCTGTGTGCAGCACTGTACCCTGTGTGCAGCACTGTACCCTGTGTGCAGCACTGTAACCTGTGTGCAGCACTGCACCCTGTGTGCAGCACTGTAACCTGTGTGGAGGTCTGTACAATCTGTGCAGGAGTGAATTCAGTGTGGAGCAATGTACCCTGTGTGCCGCACTGCACCCGGTGTTGAGCACTCTACACTATGTGGAGTACTGTACTCTGTGTGGAGGACTGTACCCTGTGTGCAGCACTGTCCCCAGTGTGGAGAACTGTATCCTGTGTCCATAACTGTACCGTGTGTGCAGCACTTTACCCTGTGTGGAGCACAGTACCCTGCGTGCAGCACTGTACGCTGTGTGGAGGACTTTACCCAGTGTGGAGGACTGTACCCTGTGTGCAGCACTGTGCCCTGTGTGGAGCACTGTACCCTGTGTGGAGCACTGTACCCTGTGTGCAGCACTGTTCACTGTGTGGAGCTCTGCAAACTGTGTAGAGCACTGTACCCTCTGTGCAGGACTGTATTCTGTGTGGAGCACTGTACCCTGTGTGGAGGACTGTACACTGTGTGGAGCACTGTACTCTGTGTGCAGGATTTACCTTGTGTGGAGGACTGTACCCAGTGTGGAGCACTGTACCCTGTGTGCAGCACTGGGCCCTTTGTGGAGGACTGTACCCTGTGTGGAACACTGTACCCTGTGTGGAGCACTGTAACCTGTGTGCAGCACCCTACCCTGTGTGGAGCACTGTATCCTGTGTCCAGCACTGTAACCTGTGTGCAGCACTCTACCCTGTGTGCAGCACTGTACCCTGTGTGGAGCACTCTGCCCTGTGTGGAGCACTGTACTCTGGGTGCAGCATCTTAGCCAGTGTTGGGCACTGTACCCTGTGTGCAGCACTGTACACTGTGTGGAGCACTGTACCCTGTGTGGAGCACTGTACCCTGGGTGGTGCACTGAATCTTGTGTGGAGTACTGTACCCTGTGTGGAGCACTGTACCCTGTGTGGAGGACTGTACCCTGTGTGCAGCACTGTACCCTGTGTGGAGCACTATACCCCGTGTGCAGCACTGTACCCTGTGTGTAGCACTGTTCACTGTGTGGAGGACTATGCCCTATATGCAGCACTGTACCCTGTGTGGAGGACTGTACCCCGTGTGCAGCACTGTACCCATTGTGTAGCACTGTTCACTGTGTGGAGCTCTGCAAATTGTGTGGAGCACTGTACCCTCAGTGCAGGACTGTATTCTGTGTGGAGCACTGTACCCTGTGTGGAGGACTGTACCCTGTGTGGAGCACTGTATCCTGTGTGCAGCATTGCACCCTGTGTTGAGCACTCTACAGTGTGTGGAGCACAGTACTCTGTGTGGAGGATTTACCTTGTGTGGAGGACTGTACCCAGTGTGGAGCACTGTACCCTGTGTGCAGCACTGGGCCCTGTGTGGAGGACTGTACCCTGTGTGGAACACTGTACCCTGTGTGGAGCACTGTAACCTGTGTGCAGCACCCTACCCTGTGTGGAGCACTGTATCCTGTGTCCAGCACTGTAACCTGTGTGCAGCACTGTACCCTGTGTGGAGGACTGTACCCTGTGTGGAGAACTGTACCCTGCGTGCAGCATTGCACCGTGCGTTGAGCACTGTACACTCTGTGGAGCACTGTACTCTGTGTGGAGGATTTAACCTGTGTGGATGACTGTACCCTGTGTGGAGCACTGTACCCTGTGTGCAGCACTGTGCCCTGTATGGAGCACCGTACCCTGTGTGGAAAACTGTACCCTGTGTCCAGCACTGTAACCTGTGTGGAGGACTGTACCTTATGTGCAGCACTGTACCCTGTTTGGAGGACTCTACCCTGTGTGCAGCACTGTACTCTGTGTGGAGCACTGTACCCTGTGTGCAGGACTGTATTCTGTGTGGAGCACTGTACTCTGTGTGGAGGACTGTACCCTGTGTGGAGAACTGTACCCTGCGTGCAGCATTGCACCGTGCGTTGAGCACTATACATTCTGTGGAGCACTGTACTTTGTGTGGAGGATTTACCCTGTGTGGAGGACTGTACCCTGTGTGGAGCACTGTACATTGTGTGCAGCACTGCACCCTGGATGCAGCACTGTACCCTGTGAGGAGCAAATTATCCTGTGCCCAGTACTTTACGCTGTGTGCAGAATCCTACCCTGTGTGGAGCACTGTATCCTGTGTCCAGCACTGTACCCTGTGTGCAGCACTGTAACCTGTGTGGAGCACACTACCCTGTGTGGAGCACTGTTCCCATTGTGTAGGACTGTACTCCATCTGCAGCACTGTACCCTGTGTGGAGCAATGTACCCTGTGTGGAGCACTGTACCCTGGGTGCAGCACTGTACCCTGTGTGGAGCACTTTATCCTGTGTCCAGCACTACCCTGTGTGCAGCAGTGTACCCTGTGTGCAGCACTGTACACTCTGTGGAGCACTGTACCCCGTCTGGAGATCTGAAACTTATTTGAAGCTCTGTACCCTCTGGCAGGACTGTATCCTGCATGGAGCACTGTAGACTGTGTGGAGGACTGTACCCTGTGTGGAGCACTGTATCCTGTGTGGAAGACTGTACCCTGTGTGGACCACTGTAGACTGTGTGGAGCACTGTACCCTGTGTGGAGAACTGTATACTGTGTGGAGCACTGTACACTGTGTGGAGGTCTATACCCTGTGTGCAGCACTGTACCCTGTGTGGAGCACTGTATATTGTGTGCAGCCCTATACCTTGTGTGCCGCACTGTACCCTGTGTGGAGGACTATGCCCTGTATGGAGCACTGTACCCTGTATGGAGCACTGTACCCTATGTGCAGCACTGTACACTCTGTGGAGGACTGTACCCCGTCTGCAGCACTGTACACTGTGTGCAGCACTGTACCCTGTGAGGAGGACTGTACCCTTTGTGCAACACTGTACCATCTGTGCTGCACTGTACCCTGCGTGCAACACTGTACCCTGTGTGCATCACTGTACACTGTGTGCAAAACTATACCCTGTGTGGAGGATTGTACCCTGTGTGGAGGACTGTACCCTGTTAGGAGGACTGTAACCTGTGTGCAACACTGTACCCTGTTTGGAGCACTGTACCCTGCGTGCAGCACTGTACCCTGTTTGGAGGACTGTACGCTGTGTGCAGCACTGTACCCTGTGAGGAGCACTGTACCCTGTGTGGAGGACTGTACCCTGTGTGGAGCACAGTACCCTGTGTGCAGCACTGTGACCTGTGTGGAGGTCTGTACCCTGTGTGCAGCACTATACCCTGTGTGCAGCACTGTACCCTGTGTGGAGGACTATGCCCTGTGTGCAGCACTGTACCCTGTATGGAGCACTGTACCCTGTGTGCAGCACTGTAACCTGTGTGCAGCACTGCACCCTTTGTGCAGCACTGTAACCTGTGTGGAGGTTGGTACCCTCTGTGCAGGACTGTATTCAGTGTGGAGCTCTGTACCCTGAGTGTAGGACTGCACCCTGTTTGGAGGACTGAACCCTGTGTGCAACACTGTACCCTGTGTTGAGCACTGTACCCTGTTTGGAGGACTGTACCCTGTGTGCAGCAATGTACCCTGTGAGGAGCACTGTACCCTGTGTGGAGGACTGTACCCTGTGTGGAGCACAGTACCCTGTGTGCAGCACTGTGACCTGTGTGGAGGTCTGTACCCTGTGTGCAGCACTATACCCTGTGTGCAGCACTGTACCCTGAGTGTAGGACTGCACCCAGTTTGGAGGACTGAACCCTGTGTGCAACACTGTACCCTGTGTTGAGCACTGTACCCTGTTTGGAGGACTGTACCCTGTGTGCAGCAATGTACCCTGTGAGGAGCACTGTACCCTGTGTGGAGGACTGTACCCTGTGTGGAGCACAGTACCCTGTGTGCAGCACTGTGACCTGTGTGGAGGTCTGTACCCTGTGTGCAGCACTATACCCTGTGTGCAGCACTGTACCCTGTGTGGAGGACTATGCCCTGTGTGCAGCACTGTACCCTGTGTGCAGCACTGTAACCTGTGTGCAGCACTGCACCCTGTGTGCAGCACTGTAACCTGTGTGGAGGTCTGTACAATCTGTGCAGGAGAGAATTCAGTGTGGAGCAATGTACCCTGTGTGCCGCACTGCACCCGGTGTTGAGCACTCTACACTATGTGGAGTACTGTACTCTGTGTGGAGGACTGTACCCTGTGTGCAGCACTGTCCCCAGTGTGGAGCACTGTATCCTGTGTCTATAACTGTACCGTGTGTGCAGCACTTTACCCTGTGTGGAGCACAGTACCCTGTGTGCAGCACTGTGCCCTGTGTGGAGCACTGTACCCTGTGTGGAGCACTGTACCCTGTGTGGAGCACTGTACCCTGTGTGCAGCACTGTTCACTGTGTGGAGCTCTGCAAACTGTGTAGAGCACTGTACCCTCTGTTCAGGACTGTATTCTGTGTGGAGCACTGTACCCTGTGTGGAGGACTGTACACTGTGTGGAGCACTGTACTCTGTGTGCAGGATTTACCTTGTGTGGAGGACTGTACCCAGTGTGGAGCACTGTACCCTGTGTGCAGCACTGGGCCCTTTGTGGAGGACTGTACCCTGTGTGGAACACTGTACCCTGTGTGGAGCACTGTAACCTGTGTGCAGCACCCTACCCTGTGTGGAGCACTGTATCCTGTGTCCAGCACTGTAACCTGTGTGCAGCACTGTACCCTGTGTGGAGGACTGTACCCTGTGTGGAGAACTGTACCCTGCGTGCAGCATTGCACCGTGCGTTGAGCACTGTACACTCTGTGGAGCACTGTACTCTGTGTGGAGGATTTAACCTGTGTGGATGACTGTACCCTGTGTGGAGCACTGTACCCTGTGTGCAGCACTGTGCCCTGTATGGAGCACCGTACCCTGTGTGGAAAACTGTACCCTGTGTCCAGCACTGTAACCTGTGTGGAGGACTGTACCTTATGTGCAGCACTGTACCCTGTTTGGAGGACTCTACCCTGTGTGCAGCACTGTACTCTGTGTGGAGCACTGTACCCTGTGTGCAGGACTGTATTCTGTGTGGAGCACTGTACTCTGTGTGGAGGACTGTACCCTGTGTGGAGAACTGTACCCTGCGTGCAGCATTGCACCGTGCGTTGAGCACTATACATTCTGTGGAGCACTGTACTTTGTGTGGAGGATTTACCCTGTGTGGAGGACTGTACCCTGTGTGGAGCACTGTACATTGTGTGCAGCACTGCACCCTGGATGCAGCACTGTACCCTGTGAGGAGCAAATTATCCTGTGCCCAGTACTTTACGCTGTGTGCAGAATCCTACCCTGTGTGGAGCACTGTATCCTGTGTCCAGCACTGTACCCTGTGTGCAGCACTGTAACCTGTGTGGAGCACACTACCCTGTGTGGAGCACTGTTCCCATTGTGTAGGACTGTACTCCATCTGCAGCACTGTACCCTGTGTGGAGCAATGTACCCTGTGTGGAGCACTGTACCCTGGGTGCAGCACTGTACCCTGTGTGGAGCACTTTATCCTGTGTCCAGCACTACCCTGTGTGCAGCAGTGTACCCTGTGTGCAGCACTGTACACTCTGTGGAGCACTGTACCCCGTCTGGAGATCTGAAACTTATTTGAAGCTCTGTACCCTCTGGCAGGACTGTATCCTGCATGGAGCACTGTAGACTGTGTGGAGGACTGTACCCTGTGTGGAGCACTGTATCCTGTGTGGAAGACTGTACCCTGTGTGGACCACTGTAGACTGTGTGGAGCACTGTACCCTGTGTGGAGAACTGTATACTGTGTGGAGCACTGTACACTGTGTGGAGGTCTATACCCTGTGTGCAGCACTGTACCCTGTGTGGAGCACTGTATATTGTGTGCAGCACTATACCTTGTGTGCCGCACTGTACCCTGTGTGGAGGACTATGCCCTGTATGGAGCACTGTACCCTGTATGGAGCACTGTACCCTATGTGCAGCACTGTACACTCTGTGGAGGACTGTACCCCGTCTGCAGCACTGTACACTGTGTGCAGCACTGTACCCTGTGAGGAGGACTGTACCCTTTGTGCAACACTGTACCATCTGTGCTGCACTGTACCCTGCGTGCAACACTGTACCCTGTGTGCATCACTGTACACTGTGTGCAAAACCATACCCTGTGTGGAGGATTGTACCCTGTGTGGAGGACTGTACCCTGTTAGGAGGACTGTAACCTGTGTGCAACACTGTACCCTGTTTGGAGCACTGTACCCTGCGTGCAGCACTGTACCCTGTTTGGAGGACTGTACGCTGTGTGCAGCACTGTACCCTGTGAGGAGCACTGTACCCTGTGTGGAGGACTGTACCCTGTGTGGAGCACAGTACCCTGTGTGCAGCACTGTGACCTGTGTGGAGGTCTGTACCCTGTGTGCAGCACTATACCCTGTGTGCAGCACTGTACCCTGTGTGGAGGACTATGCCCTGTGTGCAGCACTGTACCCTGTATGGAGCACTGTACCCTGTGTGCGGCACTGTAACCTGTGTGCAGCACTGCACCCTTTGTGCAGCACTGTAACCTGTGTGGAGGTTGGTACCCTCTGTGCAGGACTGTATTCAGTGTGGAGCTCTGTACCCTGAGTGTAGGACTGCACCCTGTTTGGAGGACTGAACCCTGTGTGCAACACTGTACCCTGTGTTGAGCACTGTACCCTGTTTGGAGGACTGTACCCTGTGTGCAGCAATGTACCCTGTGAGGAGCACTGTACCCTGTGTGGAGGACTGTACCCTGTGTGGAGCACAGTACCCTGTGTGCAGCACTGTGACCTGTGTGGAGGTCTGTACCCGGTGTGCAGCACTATACCCTGTGTGCAGCACTGTACCCTGAGTGTAGGACTGCACCCTGTTTGGAGGACTGAACCCTGTGTGCAACACTGTACCCTGTGTTGAGCACTGTACCCTGTTTGGAGGACTGTACCCTGTGTGCAGCAATGTACCCTGTGAGGAGCACTGTACCCTGTGTGGAGGACTGTACCCTGTGTGGAGCACAGTACCCTGTGTGCAGCACTGTGACCTGTGTGGAGGTCTGTACCCTGTGTGCAGCACTATACCCTGTGTGCAGCACTGTACCCTGTGTGGAGGACTATGCCCTGTGTGCAGCACTGTACCCTGTGTGCAGCACTGTAACCTGTGTGCAGCACTGCACCCTGTGTGCAGCACTGTAACCTGTGTGGAGGTCTGTACAATCTGTGCAGGAGAGAATTCAGTGTGGAGCAATGTACCCTGTGTGCCGCACTGCACCCGGTGTTGAGCACTCTACACTATGTGGAGTACTGTACTCTGTGTGGAGGACTGTACCCTGTGTGCAGCACTGTCCCCAGTGTGGAGCACTGTATCCTGTGTCTATAACTGTACCGTGTGTGCAGCACTTTACCCTGTGTGGAGCACAGTACCCTGTGTGCAGCACTGTGCCCTGTGTGGAGCACTGTACCCTGTGTGGAGCACTGTACCCTGTGTGGAGCACTGTACCCTGTGTGCAGCACTGTTCACTGTGTGGAGCTCTGCAAACTGTGTAGAGCACTGTACCCTCTGTGCAGGACTGTATTCTGTGTGGAGCACTGTACCCTGTGTGGAGGACTGTACACTGTGTGGAGCACTGTACTCTGTGTGCAGGATTTACCTTGTGTGGAGGACTGTACCCAGTGTGGAGCACTGTACCCTGTGTGCAGCACTGGGCCCTTTGTGGAGGACTGTACCCTGTGTGGAACACTGTACCCTGTGTGGAGCACTGTAACCTGTGTGCAGCACCCTACCCTGTGTGGAGCACTGTATCCTGTGTCCAGCACTGTAACCTGTGTGCAGCACTGTACCCTGTGTGCAGCACTGTACCCTGTGTGGAGCACTCTGCCCTGTGTGGAGCACTGTACTCTGGGTGCAGCATCTTATCCAGTGTTGAGCACTGTACCCTGTGTGCAGCACTGTACACTGTGTGGAGCACTGTACCCTGTGTGGAGCACTGTACCCTGGGTGGTGCACTGAATCTTGTGTGGAGTACTGTACCCTGTGTGGAGCAATGTATCCTGTGTGCAGCACTGTACCCTGTGTGGAGGACTGTACCCTGTGTGTAGGACTGTACCCTGTGTGGAGGACTGTACCCTGTGTGCAGCTCCTTACACTGTGTGGAGCACTGTACCCTGTGTGCAGCTCTCTACACTGTGTGCAGCACTGTTCCCTGTGTGGAGCTCTGCAAACTATGTGGAGCAATGTACCCTCTGGCCGGACTGCATCTTGTGTGGAGCACTGTAGATTGTGTGGAGGACTGTATCCTGTGTGGAGGACTGTACCCTGTGTGGAGCACTGTACCCTGTGTGGAGGACTGTACCCTGTGTGCAGCACTGTACCCTGTGTGGAGCACTATACCCCGTGTGCAGCACTGTACCCTGTGTGTAGCACTGTTCACTGTGTGGAGGACTATGCCCTTTATGCAGCACCCTACCCTGTGTGGAGGACTGTACCCCGTGTGCAGCACTGTACCCATTGTGTAGCACTGTTCACTGTGTGGAGCTCTGCAAATTGTGTGGAGCACTGTACCCTCAGCGCAGGACTGTATTCTGTGTGGAGCACTGTACCCTGTGTGGAGGACTGTACCCTGTGTGGAGCACTGTATCCTGTGTGCAGCATTGCACCCTGTGTTGAGCACTCTACAGTGTGTGGAGCACAGTACTCTGTGTGGAGGATTTACCTTGTGTGGAGGACTGTACCCAGTGTGGAGCACTGTACCCTGTGTGCAGCTCTGGGCCCTGTGTGGAGGACTGTACCCTGTGTGGAGCACTGTAACCTGTGTGCAGCACCCTACCCTGTGTGGAGCACTGTATCCTGTGTCCAGCACTGTAACCTGTGTGCAGCACTGTACCCTGTGTGGAGGACTGTACTCTGTGTGGAGAACTGTACCCTGCGTGCAGCATTGCACCGTGCGTTGAGCACTGTACACTCTGTGGAGCACTGTACTCTGTGTGGAGGATTTACCCTGTGTGCAGCACTGTACCCTGTGTGGAGCACTGTACACTGTGTGCAGCACTGCACCCTGGATGCAGCACTGTACCCTGTGAGGAGCAAATTATCCTGTGCCCAGTACTTTACGCTGTGTGCAGAATCCTACCCTGTGTGGAGCACTGTATCCTGTGTCCAGCACTGTACCCTGTGTGCAACACTGTAACCTGTGTGGAGCACACTACCCTGTGTGGAGCACTGTTCCCATTGTGTAGGACTGTACTCCATCTGCAGCACTGTACCCTGTGTGGAGCAATGTACCTTGTGTGGAGCACTGTACCCTGGGTGCAGCACTGTACCCTGTGTGGAGCACTTTATCCTGTGTCCAGCACTACCCTGTGTGCAGCAGTGTACCCTGTGTGCAGCACTGTACACTCTGTGGAGCACTGTACCCCGTCTGGAGATCTGAAACCTATTTGAAGCTCTGTACCCTCTGGCAGGACTGTATCCTGCATGGAGCACTGTAGACTGTGTGGAGGACTGTACCCTGTGTGGAGCACTGTATCCTGTGTGGAAGACTGTACCCTGTGTGGACCACTGTAGACTGTGTGGAGCACTGTACCCTGTGTGGAGAACTGTATACTGTGTGGAGCACTGTACCCTGTGTGGAGGTCTATACCCTGTGTGCAGCACTGTACCCTGTGTGGAGCACTGTATATTGTGTGCAGCACTATACCTTGTCTGTCGCACTGTACCCTGTGTGGAGGACTATGCCCTGTGTGGAGCACTGTACCCTGTATGGAGCACTGTACCCTATGTGCAGCACTGTACACTCTGTGGAGGACTGTACCCCGTCTGCAGCACTGTACACTGTGTGCAGCACTGTACCCTGTGAGGAGGATTGTACCCTTTGTGCAACACTGTACCATCTGTGCTGCACTGTACCCTGCGTGCAACACTGTACCCTGCGTGCATCACTGTACACTGTGTGCAAAACTATACCCTGTGTGGAGGATTGTACCCTGTGTGGAGGGCTGTACCCTGTTTGTAGGACTGTAACCTGTGTGCAACACTGTACCCTGTTTGGAGCACTGTACCCTGTGTGCAGCACTGTACCCTGTTTGGAGGACTGTATGCTGTGTGCAGCACTGTACCCTGTGAGGAGCACTGTACCCTGTGTGGAGGACTGTACCCTGTGTGGAGCACAGTACCCTGTGTGCAGCACTGTGACCTGTGTGGAGGTCTGTACCCTGTGTGCAGCACTATACCCTGTGTGCAGCACTGTACCCTGTGTGGAGGACTATGCCCTGTGTGCAGCACTGTACCCTGTATGGAGCACTGTACCCTGTGTGCAGCACTGTAACCTGTGTGCAGCACTGCACCCTTTGTGCAGCACTGTGACCTGTGTGGAGGTCGGTACCCTCTGTGCAGGACTGTATTCAGTGTGGAGCTCTGTACCCTGAGTGTAGGACTGCACCCTGTTTGGAGGACTGAACCCTGTGTGCAACACTGTACCCTGTGTTGAGCACTGTACCCTGTGTGGAGGACTGTACCCTGTGTGGAGCACAGTACCCTGTGTGCAGCACTGTGACCTGTGTGGAGGTCTGTACCCTGTTTGGAGCACTGTACCCTGTGTGCAGCACTGTACCCTGTTTGGAGGACTGTACCCTGTGTGCAGCAATGTACCCTGTGAGGAGCACTGTACCCTGTGTGGAGGACTGTACCCTGTGTGGAGCACAGTACCCTGTGTGCAGCACTGTGACCTGTGTGGAGTTCTGTACCCTGTGTGCAGCACTATACCCTGTGTGCAGCACTGTACCCTGTTTGGAGGACTGTACCCTGTGTGCAGCAATGTACCCTGTGAGGAGAACTGTACCCTGTGTGGAGGACTGTACCCTGTGTGGAGCACAGTACCCTGTGTGCAGCACTGTGACCTGTGTGGAGTTCTGTACCCTGTGTGCAGCACTATACCCTGTGTGCAGCAATGTATCCTGTGTGGAGGACTATGCCCTGTGTGCAGCACTGTACCCTGTGTGCAGCACTGTACCCTGTGTGCAGCACTGTAACCTGTGTGCAGCACTGCACCCTGTGTGCAGCACTGTAACCTGTGTGGAGGTCTGTACAATCTGTGCAGGAGTGAATTCAGTGTGGAGCAATGTACCCTGTGTGCCGCACTGCACCCGGTGTTGAGCACTCTACACTATGTGGAGTACTGTACTCTGTGTGGAGGACTGTACCCTGTGTGCAGCACTGTCCCCAGTGTGGAGAACTGTATCCTGTGTCCATAACTGTACCGTGTGTGCAGCACTTTACCCTGTGTGGAGCACAGTACCCTGCGTGCAGCACTGTACGCTGTGTGGAGGACTTTACCCAGTGTGGAGGACTGTACCCTGTGTGCAGCACTGTGCCCTGTGTGGAGCACTGTACCCTGTGTGGAGCACTGTACCCTGTGTGCAGCACTGTTCACTGTGTGGAGCTCTGCAAACTGTGTAGAGCACTGTACCCTCTGTGCAGGACTGTATTCTGTGTGGAGCACTGTACCCTGTGTGGAGGACTGTACACTGTGTGGAGCACTGTACTCTGTGTGCAGGATTTACCTTGTGTGGAGGACTGTACCCAGTGTGGAGCACTGTACCCTGTGTGCAGCACTGGGCCCTTTGTGGAGGACTGTACCCTGTGTGGAACACTGTACCCTGTGTGGAGCACTGTAACCTGTGTGCAGCACCCTACCCTGTGTGGAGCACTGTATCCTGTGTCCAGCACTGTAACCTGTGTGCAGCACTCTACCCTGTGTGCAGCACTGTACCCTGTGTGGAGCACTCTGCCCTGTGTGGAGCACTGTACTCTGGGTGCAGCATCTTAGCCAGTGTTGGGCACTGTACCCTGTGTGCAGCACTGTACACTGTGTGGAGCACTGTACCCTGTGTGGAGCACTGTACCCTGGGTGGTGCACTGAATCTTGTGTGGAGTACTGTACCCTGTGTGGAGCAATGTATCCTGTGTGCAGCACTGTACCCTGTGTGGAGGACTGTACCCTGTGTGTAGGACTGTACCCTGTGTGGAGGACTGTACCCTGTGTGCAGCTCCTTACACTGTGTGGAGCACTGTACCCTGTGTGCAGCTCTCTACACTGTGTGCAGCACTGTTCCCTGTGTGGAGCTCTGCAAACTATGTGGAGCAATGTACCCTCTGGCAGGACTGCATCTTGTGTGGAGCACTGTAGATTGTGTGGAGGACTGTATCCTGTGTGGAGGACTGTACCCTGTGTGGAGCACTGTACTCTGTGTGGAGGACTGTACCCTGTGTGCAGCACTGTACCCTGTGTGGAGCACTATACCCCGTGTGCAGCACTGTACCCTGTCTGTAGCACTGTTCACTGTGTGGAGGACTATGCCCTATATGCAGCACTGTACCCTGTGTGGAGGACTGTACCCTGTGTGCAGCACTGTACCCATTGTGTAGCACTGTTCACTGTGTGGAGCTCTGCAAATTGTGTGGAGCACTGTACCCTCAGTGCAGGACTGTATTCTGTGTGGAGCACTGTACCCTGTGTGGAGGACTGTACCCTGTGTGGAGCACTGTATCCTGTGTGCAGCATTGCACCCTGTGTTGAGCACTCTACAGTGTGTGGAGCACAGTACTCTGTGTGGAGGATTTACCTTGTGTGGAGGACTGTACCCAGTGTGGAGCACTGGGCCCTGTGTGGAGGACTGTACCCTGTGTGGAACACTGTACCCTGTGTGGAGCACTGTAACCTGTGTGGAGGACTATACCCTGTGTGCAGCAAAGTACCCTGTGTGGAGGACTGTACTCTTTGTACAACACTGTACCCTCTGTGGTATACTGTACCCTGTGTGCAGCACTGTACCCTGTGTGCGTCACTGTATACTGTGTGCAACACTGTATCCCGTGTGGCGGATTGTACCCTGTGTGGAGGATTGTACCCTGTTTGGAGAACTGTATCCGGTGTGCAACACTGTACCCTGTGTGGAGCACTGTACCCTGTGTGGAGGACTGTACCCTGTGTGGACCACTGTACGCTGTGTGCAGCACTGTAACCTGTGTGGAGGTCTGTACCCTGTGTGCAGCACTGTACCCTTTTTGGAGGACTGTAACCTGTGTGGAGCACTGTACCCTGTGTAGAGCACTGTACCCTGTGTGCAGCACTGTACCCTGTGTAGAGCACTGTACCCTGTGTGCAGCACTGTTCACTGTGTGGAGCTCTGCAAACTGTGTGGAGCACTGTACCCAATGTGCAGAACTGTTTTCTGAGTGGAGCACTGTACCCTGGCGTAGGACTGAACCCTGTGTGCAGCACTGTAACCTGTGTGGAGGTCTGTACCCTGTGTGCAGCACTATACCCTGTGTGGAGCACTGTATATTGTGTGCAGCACTGTACCCTGTGTGGAGGACTATGCCCTGTGTGCAGCACTGTACCCTGTATGGAGCACTGTACCCTGTGTGAAGCACTGTATCCTGTGTGGAGCCCTGTACCCTGTGTGCAACACTGCAACCTGTGTGGAGGTCTGTACCCTCTGCGCAGGACTGTATTCTGTCTGGAGCACTGTACCCTGTGTGGAGGACTGTATCCTGTGTGGAGCCCTGTACCCTGTGTGCAACACTGCAAACTGTGTGGAGCACTGTACCCTCTGTGCAGGACTGTATTCTGTGTGGAGCACTGTACCCTGTGTGTAGGACTGTACCCTGTGTGGAGCAGTGTAACCTGTGTGCAGCACTGCACCCGGTGTTGAGCACTCTACACTGTGTGGAGCACTGTACTCTGTGTGGAGGACCGTACCCTGTGTGCAGCACTGTACACTGTGTGGAGGTCTTTACTCAGTGTGGAGGACTGTACCCTGTGTGCAGCACTGTGCCCTGTGTGGAGCACACTAGCCTGAGGGGAGCACTGTTCCCATTGTGTAGGACTTTACTCCGTCTGCTGCACTGTATCCTGTGTGGAGCAATGTACGCTGTGTGGAGCACTGTACCCTGGGTGCAGCTCTGTACCCTGTGTGCAGCACTGTATCCTGTGTCCAGCACTACACTGTGTGCAGCACTGTACCCTGTGTGCAGCACTGTACCCTGTGTGGAGGACTGTACACTGTTTGGAGGACTGTACCCTGTGTGCCGCACTGTACCCTGTGTGGAGCACTGTCCCCTGTGTGCAGCACTGTACCCTGTGTGCAGCACTGTACCCTGTGTGGAGCACTGTACCCTGTGTGCAGCACCGTACCCTGTATGCAGCACTGTTCACTGTGTGGAACTCTGCAAACTGTGGGGAGCACTGTACCCTCTGTGCAGGACTGTATTCTGTGTGGAGCACTGAACCCTGTGTGGAGGACAGTACCCTGCGTGGAGTACTGTACCCTCTGTGCAGCACCCTACCCTGTGTGGAACACAGTACCCTGTGTGGCGGACTGTACCCTGTGTGCAATACTGTAACCTGTATGCATCACTGTACACTGAGTGCAACAGTGTAACCTATGTGGAGGATTGTACCACGTGTGGAGGACTGTACCCTTTGTGTAGCACTGTACCCTGTGTGGTGCACTGTATCTTGTGTGGCGCACTTACCCTGTGTGTAGCACTGTACCCTGTGTGGTGCACCGTATCTTGTGTGGAGGACTGTATCCTGTGTGAAGCAAAGTGTCGTGTGTGGAGTACTGTACCCTGTGTGGAGCTCTGTACCCTGTGTGTAGGACTGTACCCTGTGTGCAGCACTGTACCCTGTGTGGAGAACTGTATCCTGTGACAATAACTGGACCTTGTGTGTGCAGCACTTTACCCTGTGTGGAGCACAGTACTCTGTGTGCAGCACTGTACCATGTGTGGAGCACTGTATATTGTGTGCAGCACTAGACCCTGTGTGCAGCACTGTACCCTGTGTGGAGCACTGTACATTATGTGCAGCACTATACCCTTTGTGCAGCATTGTACCCTGTGTGGAGGACTGTGCCCTGTGTGCAGCACTGTACTCTGTATGGAGCACTGTACCCTATATGCAGCACAGTACCCCGTGTGGAGGACTGTACCCTGTCTGCAGCACTGTACACTGTGTGAAGCACTGTACCCTGTGTGGAGGACTGTACACTTTGTGCAACACTGTACCATCTGTGGTGCACTGTACCCTGCGTGCAGCACTGTACCCTGTGTGCATCAATGTACACTGTGTGCAACACTGTACCCTGTGTGGAGGATTGTACCCTCTGTGGAGGATTGTACACTGTTTGGAGGACTGTACCCTGTGTGCAACACTGTACCCAATGTGGAGCACTGTACCCTGTGTGGAGGACTGTACCCTGTGTGCAGCACTGTACACTGTGTGCAACACTGTACCCTGTGTGGTGGATTGTACCCTGTGTGAAGGACTACCCTGTTTGGAGTACTGTACCCAGTGTGCAACACTGTATCCTGTGTGGAGCACTGTACCCTGTGTGCAGCACTGTACCCTGTTTGGAAGACTGTACCCTTTGTGCAGCACTGTACACTGTGTGGAGCACTGTACCCTGTGTGGAGGACTATACCCTGTGTGGACCACTGTACCCTGTGTGCAGCACTGTAACCTGTGTGGAGGTCTGTACCCTGTGTGGAGAACTGTACCCTGTTTGGAGGACTGTAACCTGTGTGGAGCACTGTACCCTGTGTAGAGCACTGTACCCTTTGTGCAGCACTGTTCACTGTGTGGAGCTCTGCAAACTGTGTGGAGCACTGTACCCTCTGTGCAGAACTGTTTTCTGAGTGGAGCACTGTACCCTGTGTGGAAGACTGTACCTTGTGTGGAGCACTGCACCCTGTGTGTAGGACTGAACCCTGTGTAGAGCACTGTACCCTGTTTGCAGCACTGTAACCTGTGTGGAGGACTGTACCCTGTGTGCAACACTGTACCCTCTGTGGTGCACTGTACCCTGTGTGCAGCACTATACACTGTGTGCATCACTGTACACTGTGTGCAACACGTACCCTGTGTGGTGCACTGTATCTTGTGTGGAGGACTGTATCCTGTGTGGATCACAGTGTCCTGTGTGGAGTACTGTACCCTGTGTGGAGCATTGTACCCTGTGTTGAGCACTCTACACTGTGTGGAGGACTGTACCCTGTGTGCAGCACTGTACCCTGTGTGGAGGACTATGCCCTGTGTGCAGCACTGTACCCTGTATGGAGCACTGTACCCTGTGTGCAGCACTGTAACCTGTGTGCAGCACTGTATCCTGTGTGGAGCATTGTACCCTGTGTGGAGCACAGTATCCATGTGTGCAGCACCTTAGCCTGTGTGGAGCAATGAAGCCTTTGTGCAGAACTGTACCCTGTGTGGAGCATTGTACCCTGTGTGGAGCACTGTAACCTGAGTGGAGCACTGTAGACTGTGTGAAGCACTGTATCCTGTGTGCAGCACTGTACCCTGTGTGCAGCACTGTACCCTCTGTGGTGCACTGTACCCTGTGTGCAGCACTGTACACTGTGTGCAACACGTACCCTGTGTGGTGCACTGTATCTTGTGTGGAGGACTGTATCCTGTGTGGAGCACAGTGTCCTGTGTGGAGTACTGTACCCTGTGTGGAGCACTGTACCCTGTGTGGAGCACTGTACGCTGTGTGGAGGTCTTTACCCAGTGTGGAGAATTGTACCCTCTGTGCAGCACTGTGCCCTGTGTGGAGCACTGTACCCTGTGTGGAGCACTGTAACCTGTGTACAGCACGGTAACATGTGTGGAGCACTGTACCCTGTTTGGAGGACTGTACCCAGTGTGCAGCACTGTACCCTGTGTGGAGCACTGTACCCTGTGTGCAGCACTGTACCCTGTGTGGAGCACTGTACCCTGTGTGCAGCACCCTACGCTGTGTGGAGGACTTTACACAGTGTGGAGGACTTTACACAGTGTGGAGGACTGTACCCTGTGTGCAGCACTGTAGCCTGTGTGGAGCACTGTATCCTGTGTGGAGCACTGTATCCTGAGTGGAGCACTGTACAGTGTGTGGAGCACTGTATCCTGTGGGCAGCACTATACCCTTTGTGGAGGACTGTACCCTGTGCGCAGCACTCTAACATGTGTGGAGCACTGTATCCTGTGTGCAGCACTGTAAACTGTGTGGAGAACTGTACCCTGCTTGCAGCACTGTACCCTGTGTGTAGCACTGTACACTGTGTGGAGGACTGTAATCTGTGTGGGGCACTGTACCCTATGTGCAGCACTGTACCCTGTGTGGAGCACTGTACGCTGTGAGGAGGTCTTTACCCAGTGTGAAGAATTGTACCCTGTGTGCAGCACTGTGCCCTGTGTGGAGCACTGTACCCTGTGTGGAGCACGGTAACCTGTGTGGAGCACTGTACCCTGTTTGGAGGACTGTACCCTGTGTGCAGCACTGTACCCTGTGTGGAGAACTGTACACTGTGTGCAATACTGTTCACTATGTGGAGATCTGCAAGCTGTGTGGAGCACTGTACCCTCTGTGCAGGACTGTATTCTGTGTGGAGCACTGTACCCTGTGTGGAAGACTGTACCTTGTGTGGAGCACTGTACCCTGTATGCAGCACTGCACCCTGTGTGGAGCAATCTACACTGTGTGGAGCACTGTACTCTGTGTGGAGGATTTACCCTGTGTGGAGGACTGTACCCTGTGTGGAGCACTCTACACTGTGGGGAGGAATGTACCCTATGGGCATCACTGTACCCTGTGTGGACCAGTGTAACCTGTGTGCAGCACAGTTCTCTTGTGGAGCTCTGCAAACTGTGTGGAGCACTGTTCCCTGTGTGGAGCACTGTACCCTGTGTGGAGCACTGTAGCCTGTGTGGAGCACTGTATCCTGTGTGGAGCACTGTATCCTGAGTGGAGCACTGTACAGTGTGTGGAGCACTGTATCCTGTGGGCAGCACTGTACCCTTTGTGGAGGACTGTACCCTGTGTGCAGCACTCTAACCTGTGTGGAGCACTGTATCCTGTGTGCAGCACTGTAAACTGTGTGGAGAACTGTACCCTGCTTGCAGCACTGTACCCTGTGTGCAGCACTGTAGCCTGTGTGGAGCACTGTATCCTGTGTGGAGCACTGTATCCTGAGTGGAGCACTGTACAGTGTGTGGAGCACTGTATCCTGTGGGCAGCACTATACCCTTTGTGGAGGACTGTACCCTGTGCGCAGCACTCTAACATGTGTGGAGCACTGTATCCTGTGTGCAGCACTGTAAACTGTGTGGAGAACTGTACCCTGCTTGCAGCACTGTACCCTGTGTGTAGCACTGTACACTGTGTGGAGGACTGTAACCTGTGTGGGGCACTGTACCCTATGTGCAGCACTGTACCCTGTGTGGAGCACTGTACGCTGTGTGGAGGTCTTTACCCAGTGTGAAGAATTGTACCCTGTGTGCAGCACTGTGCCCTGTGTGGAGCACTGTACCCTGTGTGGAGCACGGTAACCTGTGTGGAGCACTGTACCCTGTTTGGAGGACTGTACCCTGTGTGCAGCACTGTACCCTGTGTGGAGAACTGTACACTGTGTGCAATACTGTTCACTATGTGGAGATCTGCAAGCTGTGTGGAGCACTGTACCCTCTGTGCAGGACTGTATTCTGTGTGGAGCACTGTACCCTGTGTGGAAGACTGTACCTTGTGTGGAGCACTGTACCCTGTATGCAGCACTGCACCCTGTGTGGAGCAATCTACACTGTGTGGAGCACTGTACTCTGTGTGGAGGATTTACCCTGTGTGGAGGACTGTACCCTGTGTGGAGCACTCTATACTGTGGGGAGGAATGTACCCTATGGGCATCACTGTACCCTGTGTGGACCAGTGTAACCTGTGTGCAGCACAGTTCACTTGTGGAGCTCTGCAAACTGTGTGTAGCACTGTTCCCTGTGTGGAGCACTGTACCCTGTGTGGAGCACTGTAGCCGGTGTGGAGCACTGTATCCTGTGTGGAGCGCTGTATCCTGAGTGGAGCACTGTACAGTGTGTGGAGCACTGTATCCTGTGGGCAGCACTGTACCCTTTGTGGAGGACTGTACCCTGTGTGCAGCACTCTAACCTGTGTGGAGCACTGTATCCTGTGTGCAGCACTGTAAACTGTGTGGAGAACTGTACCCTGCTTGCAGCACTGTACCCTGTGTGCAGCACTGTACCCTGTGTGGAGGACTGTAACCTGTGTGGGGCACTGTACCCTGTGTGCAGCACTGTACCCTGTGTGGAGCACTGTACGCTGTGTGGAGGTCTTTACCCAGTGTGCAGAATTGTACCCTGTGTGCAGCACTGTGCCCTGTGTGGAGCACTGTACCCTGTGTGGAGCACTGTAACCTGTGTACAGCACGGTAACCTGTGTGGAGCACTGTACCCTGTTTGGAGGACTGTACCCTGTGTGCAGCACTGTACCCTGTGTGGAGAACTGTACACTGTGTACAATACTGTTCACTATGTGGAGCTCTGCAAGCTGTGTGGAGCACTGTACCCTCTGTGCAGGACTGTATTCTGTGTGGAGCACTGTACCCTGTGTGGAAGACTGTACCTTGTGTGGAGCACTGTACCCTGTATGCAGCACTGCACCCTGTGTGGAGCACTGTACTCTGTGTGGAGGATTTACCTTGTGTGGATCACTGTACCCTGTGTGGACCAGTGTAACCTGTGTGCAGCACAGTTCACTTGTGGAGCTCTGCAAACTGTGTGGAGCATTGTTACCTGTGTGGAGCACTGTACACTGTGTGGAGTACTGTAGCCTGTGTGGAGCACTGTATCCTGTGTGGAGCACTGTATCCTGAGTGGAGCACTGTACAGTGTGTGGAGCACTGTATCCTGTGGGCAGCACTGTACCCTTTGTGAAGGACTGTACCCTGTGCGCAGTACTCTAACCTGTGTGGAGCACTGTATCCTGTGTGCAGCACTGTAAACTGTGTGGAGAACTGTACCCTGCTTGCAGCACTGTACCCTGTGTGCAGCACTGTACCCTGTGTGGAGGACTGTACCCTGTGTGGAGCACTGTACCCTGTGTGCAGCACTGTGCCCTTTGTGCAGCACTGTACACTGTGTGCAGCACTCTACCCTGTGTGGAGGACTGTACCCTGTGTGGAGCACTGTACCCTGTGTGCAACACTGTACACTTTGTGCAGCACTGTACCCTGTGTGGAGAACTGTTCCCCGTGGGTAGGACGGTACCCTGTGTGCAACACAGTACCCAGTGTGGAGCACTGTACCCTGTGTGCAGCACTCTACCCTGTGTGTAGGACTGTACCCTGTGTGCAACACTGCACCCTGTATGGAGCACTGTACCATTTGTGCAGCACTGTACCCTGTGTTTAGGACTGTACCCCATGTGGAGGACGGTACCTTGTGTGCAGCACTGCACCCTGTGTGGAGGACTGTACCCTGAGTGCAACACTGTACCCTGTGTGGAGCACTGTACACTGTGTGCAGCACTGTACCCTGTGTGCAGCACTGTACCCTGTGTGTAGGACTGTACCCTGTGTGGTGCACCGTATCTTGTGTGGAGGACTGTATCCTGTGTGGAGCACAGTGTCCTGTGTGGAGTACTGTACCCTGTGTGGAGCTCTGTACCCTGTGTGTAGGACTGTACCCTGTGTGCAGCACTGTACCCTGTGTGGAGCACTGGATCCTGTGTCCATAACTGTACCATGGGTGCAGCACTTTACCCTGTATGGAGCACAGTACCCTGTGTGCAGCACTGTACACTGTGTGGAGGACATTACCCAGTGTGGAGGACTGTACCCTGTGTGCAGCACTGTGCCCTGTGTGGAGGACTGCACCCTGTGTGGAACACTGTACCCTGTGTGGAGGACTGTACCCTGTGTGCAGCGCTGTACCCTGTGTGGAGCTCTGTATATTGTGTGCAGCACTGTAACCTGTGAGTAGGACTATGACCTGTGTGCAGCACTGTACCCTGTATGGAGCACCGTACCCTAAATGCAGCACTGTTCCCTGTCTGGAGGACTGTACCCCATGTGCAGCACTGTACCCTGTGTGCAGCACTGTACCCTGTGTAGAGGACTGTACCCTTTGTGCAACACTGTACCCTCTGTGGTGCACTGTACCCTGCGTGCAGCACTGTACCCTGTGTGCATCACTGTGCACTGTGTGCAACACTGTACCCTGTGTGGCGGATTGTACCCTGTGTGGAGGATTGTACCCTATGTGGAGGACTGTAGCCGGTGTGCAACACTGTACCCTGTGTGGAGCACTGTACCCTGTGTGCAGCACTGTACCCTGTGTGGAGCACTGTACCCTGTGTGCAGCACCCTACGCTGTGTGGAGGACTTTACACAGTGTGGAGGACTGTACCCTGTGTGCAGCACTGTGCCCTGTGTGGAACACTGTACCCTGTGTGGAACAATGTACCCTGTGTGCAGCACTGTAACCTGTGTGGAGGACTGTACCCTGTGTGCAGCACTGTACCCTGTTAGCCGACTGTACCCTGTGTGCAGCACTGTACCCTGTATGGAGCACTGTACCCTATATGCAGCACTCTTCCCTGTCTGGAGGACGGTACCCCATGTGCAGCAGTGTACCCTGTGTGCAGCACTGTACCCTCTGTGGTGCACTGTACCCTGCGTGCAGCACTGTACCCTGTGTGCATCAATGTGCACTGTGTGCAACACTGTACCCTGTGTGGCAGATTGTACCCTGTGTGGAGGATTGTACCCTGTTTGGAGGACTGTAGCCGGTGAGCAACACTGTACCCTGTGTGGAGCACGGTAACCTGTGTGCAGCACTCTACCCTGTGTGGAGCAGTGTACCCTGTGTGGAGGACTGTACCCTGTGCGGAGCACTGTACACTGTGTGCAGCAATGCAACCTGTGTGGAGGTCTGTACCCTGTGTGGAGCAGTGTACCCTGTTTGGAGGACTGTACCCTGTGTGCAGCACTGTAACCTGTGTGGAGCACTGTACCCTGTGTGCCGCACTGTTTACTGGGTGGAGCTCTGCAAACTGTGTGGAGCACTGTAACCTGTTTGGAGTACTGTACCCTGTGTGCAGCACTGCAACCTGTGTTGAGCATTCTACACTGTGTGGAGCACTGTACCCTGTGTGGAGGACTGTACCCTGTGTGCAGAACTGTACCCTGTTTGGAGCACTGTACCCTGTGTGCAGCACTGTACGCTGTGTGGAGGACTTTACACAGTGTGGAGGACTGTACACTGTGTGCAGCACTCTGCCCTGTGTGGAGCACTGTACCCTGTGTTGAACACTGTACCCTGTGTGCAGCACTGTAACCTGTGTGGAGGACTGTACCCTGTGTGCAGCACTGTACCCTGTTTGTACGACTCTACCCTGTGTGCAGCACTGTACCCTGTGTGGAGCACTGTACCCTGTGTGCAGCACTGTTCACTGTGTGGAGCTCTGCAAACTGTGTGGAGCACTGTACCCTCTGTGCAGGACAGTATTCTGTGTGGAGCACTTTATCCTGTGTGGAGGACTGTAACCTGTGTGGAGCACTGTTCCCATTGTGTAGAACTGTACTCCATCTGCAGCACGGTACCCTGTGTGGAGCAATGTACCCTGTGTGGAGCACAGTACCCTGGGTGCAGCACTGTACCCTGTGTGGAGCACTGTATCCTGTGTCCAGCACTACCCGGTGTGCAGCACTGTATCCTGTGTGCAGCACTGTACCCTGTGTGGAGCACTGTATCCTGTGTCAGGCACTACCCTGTGTGCAGCATTGTACCCTGTGCGGAGCACTGTAACCTGAGAGGAGCACTGTAGACTGTATGGAGCACTGTATCCTGTGTGCAGCACTGTACCCTGTGTGAAGCACTGTATACTGTGTGCAGCACTGTACCCTGTATGAGCACTGTAACCTGAGTGGAGTATTGTACCCTGTGTGCAGGACCCTACATTGTGTGAAGGACTGTACCCCATGTGCAGCACTGTACCCTGTGTGCAGCACTGTACCCTGTGTGGAGGACTGTACCCTGTGTGCAACACTGTACCTTCTGTGGTGCACTGTACCCTGTGTGCAGCACTGTACACTGTGTGCATCACTGTACACTGTGTGCAACACGTACCCTGTGTGGAGGATTGTAACCTGTGTGGAGGACTGTCCCCTGTGTGGTGCACTGTGCCCTGTGTGTAGCACTGTACCCTGTGTGGTGCACTGTATCTTGTGTGGAGGACTGTATCCTGTGTGAAGCACAGTGTCCTGTGTGGAGTACTGTACCCTGTGTGGAGCACTGTACCCTGTGTGGAGCACTGTATGCTGTGTGGAGGACTTTACCCAGTGTGGAGGATTGTACCCTGTGTGCAGCACTGTGCCCTGTGTGGAGCACTGTACCCTGTGTGGAGCACAATAACCTGTGTACAGCACTGTAACCTGTGTGGAGCACTGTACCCTGTTTGGAGGACTGTACCCTGTGTGCAGCACTGTACCCTGTGTACAGCACTGTACCCTGTATGGAGAACTACACTGTGTGCAACACTGTTCACTATGTGGAGCTCTGCAAACTGTGTGGAGCACTGTACCCTCTGTGCAGGACTGTATTCTGTGTGGAGCACTGTACCCTGTGTGGAGGACTGTACCTTGTGTGGAGCACTGTTCCCTGTATGCAGCACTGCACCCTGTCTGGAGCACTCTACACTGTGTGGAGCACTGTACTCTGTGTGGAGGATTTACCCTGTGTGGAGCACTGTACCCTGTGTGCAGCACAGAACCCTGTGTGGAGCACTCTACACTGTGGGGAGGACTGTACCCTATGGGCATCACTGTACCCTGTGTGGACCAGTGTAACCTGTGTGCAGCACTGTTCACTGTGTGGAGCTCCGCAAACTTTGTGGAGCACTGTATCCTCTGTGCAGGACTGTATTCTGTGTGGAGCACTGTTCCCTGTGTGGAGCACTGTACTCTGTGTGGAGCACTGTAGCCTGTGTGGAGCACTATATCCTATGTGGAGCACTGTATCCTGAGTGGAGAACTGTACTCTGTCTGGAGCACTGTACCCTGTGTGCAGCACTGTACCCTGTTTGTACGACTCTACCCTGTGTGCAGCACTGTACCCTGTGTGGAGCACTGTACCCTGTGTGCAGCACTGTTCACTGTGTGGAGCTCTGCAAACTGTGTGGAGCACTGTACCCTCTGTGCAGGACAGTATTCTGTGTGGAGCACTGTACCCTGTGTGGAGGACTGTAACCTGTGTGGAGCACTGTTCCCATTGTGTAGAACTGTACTCCGTCTGCAGCACGGTACCCTGTGTGGAGCAATGTACCCTGTGTGGAGCACAGTACCCTGGGTGCGGCACTGTACCCTGTGTGGAGCACTGTATCCTGTGTCCAGCACTACCCGGTGTGCAGCACTGTATCCTGTGTGCAGCACTGTACCCTGTGTGGAGCACTGTATCCTGTGTCCAGCACTACCCTGTGTGCAGCATTGTATCCTGTGTGGAGCACTGTACCCTGTGTGCAGCACTGTACCCTGAGTGGAGCACTGTATACTGTGTGGAGCACTGTACCCTGTGTGGAGCACTGTAACCTGACTGGAGCACTGTAGACTATATGGAGCACTGTATCCTGTGTGCAGCACTGTACCCTGTATGAGCACTGTAACCTGAGTGGAGCATTGTACCCTGTGTGCAGGACCCTACCCTGTGTGAAGGACTGTACCCCATGTGCAGCACTGTACCCTGTGTGCAGCACTGTACCCTGTGTGGAGGACTGTACCCTGTGTGCAACACTGTACCTTCTGTGGTGCACTGTACCCTGTGTGCAGCACTGTACACTGTGTGCATCACTGTACACTGTGTGCAACACGTACCCTGTGTGGAGGATTGTAACCTGTGTGGAGGACTGTCCCCTGTGTGGTGCACTGTGCCCTGTGTGTAGCACTGTACCTTGTGTGGTGCACTGTATCTTGTGTGGAGGACTGTATCCTGTGTGGAGCACAGTGTCCTGTGTGGAGTACTGTACCCTGTGTGGAGCACTGTACCCTGTGTGGAGCACTGTACGCTGTGTGGAGGACTTTACCCAGTGTGGAGGATTGTACCCTGTGTGCAGCACTGTGCCCTGTGTGGAGCACTCTACCCTGTGTGGAGCACTGTAACCTGTGTACAGCACTGTAACCTGTGTGGAGAACTGTACACTGTGTGCAACACTGTTCACTATGTGGAGCACTGCAAACTGTGTGGAGCACTGTACCCTCTGTGCAGGACTGTATTCTGTGTGGAGAACTGTACCCTGTGTGGAGGACTGTACCTTGTGTGGAGCACTGTGCCCTGTATGCAGCACTGCACCCTGTGTGGAGCACTCTACACTGTGTGGAGCACTGTACTCTGTGTGGAGGATTTACCCTGTGTGGAGGACTGTACCCTGTGTGGAGCACTGTACCCTGTGTGCAGCACTGATCCCTGTGTGGAGCACTCTACACTGTGGGGAGGACTGTACCCTATGGGCATCACTGTTCCCTGTGTGGACCAGTGCAAACTGTGTGCAGCACAGTTCACTGTGTGGAGCTCTGCAAACTGTGTGGAGCACTGTATCCTCTGTGCAGGACTGTATTCTGTGTGGAGCACTGTTCCCTGTGTGGAGCACTGTACCCTGTGTGGAGCACTGTACCCTGTGTGGAGCACTGTAACCTGTGTACAGCACTGTAACCTGTGTGGAGCACTGTAGCCTGTATGGAGAACTGTACACTGTGTGCAACACTGTTCACTATGTGGAGCTCTGCAAACTGTGTAGAGCACTGTACCCTCTGTGCAGGACTGTATTCTGTGTGGAGCAGTGTACCCTGTGTGGAGGACTGTACCTTGTGTGGAGCACTGTGCCCTGTATGCAGCACTGCACCCTGTGTGGAGCACTCTTCACTGTGTGGAGCACTGTACTCTGTGTGGAGGATTTACCCTGTGTGGAGGACTGTACCCTGTGTGAAGCACTGCACCCTGTGTGGAGCACTCTACACTGTGGGGAGGACTGTACCCTATGGGCATCACTGTACCCTGTGTGGACCAGTGCAACCTGTGTGCAGCACAGTTCACTGTTTGGAGCTCTGCAAACTGTGGGGAGCACTGTATCCTCTGTGCAGGACTGTATTCTGTGTGGAGCACTGTACCCTGTGTGGAGCACTGTAGCCTGTGTGGAGCACTGTATCCTGTGTGGAGCACTGTATCCTGAGTGGAGCACTGTACCCTGTGTGGAGCACTGTACCCAGTGTGGAGCACTGTACCCTTTGTGGAGGACTGTACACCTGTGCGCAGCACTCTAACCTGTGTGGAGCACTGTATCCTGTGTGCAGCACTGTAAACTGTGTGGAGAACTGTACCCTGCTTGCAGCACTGTACCCTTTGTGCAGCACTGTACCCTGTGTGGATGACTGTACCCTGTGTGGGGCACTGTACCCTGTGTGCAACACTGCACCCTGTGTGGAATACTGTACCATTTGTGCAGCACTGTACCCTGTGTTTAGGACTGTACCCCATGTGGAGGACGGTACCCTGTGTGCAGCACTGCACCCTGTGTGGAGGATTGTACCCTGAGTGCAACACTGTACCCTGTGTGGAGCACTGTACCCTGAGTGCAACACTGCACCCTGTGTGGAGCACTGTACCATTTGTGCAGCACTGTACCCTCTGTTTAGGACTGTATCCCATGTGGAGGACTGTACCCGTTGTGCAACATTGTACCCTCTGTGGTGCACTGTACCCTGCGTGCAGCACTGTACCCTCTGTGCATCACTGTGCACTGTGTGCAACACTGTACCCTGTGTGGCGGATGGTACACCGTGTGGAGGATTGTACCGTATGTGGAGGACTGTAGCCAGTGTGCAACACTGTACCCTGTGTGGCGCACTGTACCCTGTGTGCAGCACTGTACCCTGTGTGGAGCACTGTACCCTGTGTGCAGCACTCTACGCTGTGTGGAGGACTTTACACAGTGTGGAGGACTGTACCCTGTGTGCAGCACTGTGCCCTGTGTGGAACAATGTACCCTGTGTGCAGCACTGTAACCTGTGTGGAGGACTGTACCCTGTGTGCAGCACTGTACCCTGTTAGCCGACTGTACCCTGTGTGCAGCACTGTACCCTGTATGGAGCACTGTACCCTATATGCAGCACTGTTCCCTGTCTGGAGGACTGTACCCTGTGTGTAGCACTGTACCCTGTGTGCAGCACTGTACCCTGTGTGGAGGAATGTACCCTTTGTGCAACACTGTACCCTCTGTGGTGCACTGTACCCTGCGTACAGCACTGTACCCTGTGTGCAACACTGTACCCTGTGTAGCAGATTGTACCATGTGTGGAGGATTGTACCCTGTTTGGAGGATTGTAGCCGGTGTGCAACACTGTACCCTGTGTGGAGCACTGTACCCTGTGTGCAGCACTCTACCCTGTATGGAGCACTGTACCCTGTGTGGAGGACAGTACCCTGTGTGGAGCACTGTACCCTGTGTGCAGCAATGTAACCTGTGTGGAGGTCTGTACCCTGTGTGGAGCAGTGTACCCTGTTTGGAGGACTGTACCCTGTGTGCAGCACTGTTTACTGTGTGGAGCTCTGCAAACTGTGTGGAGTACTGTAACCTGTTTGGAGGACTGTACCCTGTGTGCAGCACTGCACCCTGTGTTGAGCATTCTACACTGTGTGGAGCACTCTCCCCTGTGTGGAGGATTGTACCCTGTGTGCAGCACTGTACCCTGTTTGAAACACTGTATCCTGTGTCCATAAATGTACCCTGTGTGCAGCACTGTACCCTGTGTGGAGCACTGTACCCTGTGTGCAGCACTGTAAGCTGTGTGGAGGAATTTACACAGTGTGGAGGACTGTACCCTGTGTGCAGCACTCTGCCCTGTGTGGAGCACTATACCCTGTGTTGAACACTGTACCCTGTGTGCAGCACTGAAACCTGTGTGGAGGACTGTACCCTGTGTGCAGCACTGTACCCTGTTTGTACGACTCTACCCTGTGTGCAGCACTGTACCCTGTGTGGAGCACTGTACCCTGTGTGCAGCATTGTTCACTGTGTGGAGCTCTGCAAACTGTGTGGAGCACTGTACCCTCTGTGCAGGACAGTATTCTGTGTGGAGCACTGTACCCTGTGTGGAGGACTGTAACCTGTGTGGAGCACTGTTCCCATTGTGTAGAACTGTACTCCGTCTGCAGCACTGTACCCTGTGTGGAGCAATGTACCCTGTGTGGAGCACAGTACCCTGGGTGCAGCACTGTACCCTGTGTGGAGCACTGTATCCTGTGTCCAGCACTACCCGGTGTGCAGCACTGTATCCTGTGTGCAGCACTGTACCCTGTGTGGAGCACTGTATCCTGTGTCCAGCACTATATCCTGTGTGGAGCACTGTATCCTGAGTGGAGTACTGTACAGTGTGTGGAGCACTGTACCCTGTGTGGAGCACTGTACCCTTTGTGGAGGACTGTACCCCTGTGCGCAGCACTCTAACCTGTGTGGAGCACTGTATCCTGTGTGCAGCACTGTAAACTGTGTGGAGAACTGTACCCTGCTTGCAGCACTGTACCCTTTGTGCAGCACTGTACCCTGTGTGGATGACTGTACCCTGTGTTTAGGACTGTACCCCATGTGGAGGACGGTACCCTGTGTGCAGCACTGCACCCTGTGTGGAGGATTGTACCCTGAGTGCAACACTGTACCCTGTGTGGAGCATTGTACCCTGTGTGCAGCACTGTACCCTGTGTGCAACACTTTACCCTGTGTGGAGGATTGTACCCTGTGTGGAGGACTGTTCCCTGTGTGGAGCACTGTACCCTGTGTGATGCACTGTATCTCAAGTGGAGGTCTGTATCCTGTGTGCATCACTGTACACTGTGTGCAACGCATACCCTGTGTGGAGGATTGTAACCTGTGTGGAGGACTGTACTCTGTGTGGTGCACTGTACCCTGTGTGTAGCACTGTACCCTGTGTGGTGCACTGTATCTTGTGTGGAGGACTGTATCCTGTGTGGAGCACAGTGTCCTGTGTGGAGCACTGTACCCTGTGTGGAGCACTGTACGCTGTGTGGAGGACTTTACCCAGTGTGGAGGATTGTACCCTGTGTGCAGCACTGTGCCCTGTGTGGAGCACTGTACCCTGTGTGGAGCACTGTAACCTGTGTACAGCACTGTAACCTGTGTGGAGCACTGTACCCTGTTTGGAGGACTGCACCCTGTGTGGAGCACTCTACACTGTGTGGAGCACTGTACTCTGTGTGGAGGATTTACCCTGTGTGGAGCACTGTACCCTGTGTGGAGCACTGTACCCTGTGTGCAGCACTGCACCCTGTGTGGAGCACTCTGCACTGTGGGGAGGACTGTACCCTATGGGCATCACTCTACCGTGTGTGGACCAGTGTAACCTGTGTGCAGCACAGTTCACTGTGTGGAGCTCTGCAAACTTTGTGGAGCACTGTACCCTCTGTGCAGGACTGTATTCTGTGTGGAGCACTGTTCCCTGTGTGGAGCACTGTACCCTGTGTGGAGCACTGTAGCCTGTATGGAGCACTGTATCCTGTGTGGAGCATGGTATCCTGAGTGGAGCACTGTACAGTGTGTGGAGCACTGTATCCTGTGGGCAGCACTGTAAACTTTGTGGAGGAATGTACCCTGTGCGCAGCACTCTAACCTGTGTGGAGCACTGTATCCTGTGTGCAGCACTGTAAACTGTGTGGAGGACTGTACCCTGCTTGCAGCACTGTACCCTTTGTGCAGCACTGTACCCTGTGTGGAGGACTGTACCCCGTGTGGGGCACTGTACCCTGTGTGGAGCACTGTGCCCTGTGTGCAGCACAGTACCCTGTGTCGAGCACTGTACCCTGTGTGGAGCACTGTAGCCTGTGTTGTGGACTATACCCTGTGTGCAGCACTGTACCCTATGTTGTGGATTGTGCGCTGTGTGGAGCACTGTACCCTGTGTGGAGCCCTGTACACTGTGTGTAGCACGGTATCCTGTGTGGAGCATTGTACCCTGTGTGCAGGACCCTACACTGTGTGAAGGACTGTACCCCATGTGCAGCACTGTACCCTGTGTGCAGCACTGTACCCTGTGTGGAGGACTGTACCCTGTGTGCAACACTGTACCTTCTGTGGTGCACTGTACCCTGTGTGCAGCACTGTACACTGTGTGCATCACTGTACACTGTGTGCAACACGTACCCTGTGTGGAGGATTGTAACCTGTGTGGAGGACTGTCCCCTGTGTGGTGCACTGTGCCCTGTGTGTAGCACTGTACCCTGTGTGGTGCACTGTATCTTGTGTGGAGGACTGTATCCTGTGTGGAGCACAGTGTCCTGAGTGGAGTACTGTACCCTGCGTGGAGCACTGTACCCTGTGTGGAGCACTGTACGCTGTGTGGAGGACTTTACCCAGTGTGGAGGATTGTACCCTGTGTGCAGCACTGTGCCCTGTGTGGAGCACTGTACCCTGTGTGGAGCACTATAACCTGTGTACAGCACTGTAACCTGTGTGGAGCACTGTACCCTGTTTGGAGGACTGTACCCTGTGTGCAGCACTGTACCCTGTGTACAGCACTGTAACCTGTGTGGAGCACTGTACCCTGTATGGAGAACTACACTGTGTGCAACACTGTTCACTATGTGGAGCTCTGCAAACTGTGTGGAGCACTGTACCCTCTGTGCAGGACTATATTCTGTGTGGAGCACTGTACCCTGTGTGGAGGACTGTACCTTGTGTGGAGCACTGTTCCCTGTATGCAGCACTGCACCCTGTGTGGAGCACTCTACACTGTGTGGAGCACTGTACTCTGTGTGGAGGATTTACCCTGTGTGGAGCACTGTACCCTGTGTGCAGCACAGAACCCTGTGTGGAGCACTCTACACTGTGGGGAGGACTGTACCCTATGGGCATCACTGTTCCCTGTGTGGACCAGTGTAACCTGTGTGCAGCACTGTTCACTGTGTGGAGCTCTGCAAACTTTGTGGAGCACTGTATCCTCTGTGCAGGACTGTATTCTGTGTGGAGCACTGTTCCCTGTGTGGAGCACTGTACTCTGTGTGGAGCACTGTAGCCTTTGTGGAGCACTATATCCTATGTGGAGCACTGTATCCTGAGTGGAGCACTGTACCCTGTCTGGAGCACTGTACCCTGTGTGCAGCACTGTACCCTGTTTGTACGACTCTACCCTGTGTGCAGCACTGTACCCTGTGTGGAGCACTGTACCCTGTGTGCAGCACTGTTCACTGTGTGGAGCTCTGCAAACTGTGTGGAGCACTGTACCCTCTGTGCAGGACAGTATTCTGTGTGGAGCACTGTACCCTGTGTGGAGGACTGTAACCTGTGTGGAGCACTGTTCCCATTGTGTAGAACTGTACTCCGTCTGCAGCACAGTACCCTGTGTGGAGCAATGTACCCTGTGTGGAGCACAGTACCCTGGGTGCGGCACTGTACCCTGTGTGGAGCACTGTATCCTGTGTCCAGCACTACCCGGTGTGCAGCACTGTATCCTGTGTGCAGCACTGTACCCTGTGTGGAGCACTGTATCCTGTGTCCAGCACTACCCTGTGTGCAGCATTGTATCCTGTGTGGAGCACTGTACCCTGTGTGCAGCACTGTACCCTGAGTGGAGCACTGTATACTGTGTGGAGCACTGTACCCTGTGTGGAGCACTGTAACCTGAGTGGAGCACTGTAGACTATATGGAGCACTGTATCCTGTGTGCAGCACTGTACCCTGTATGAGCACTGTAACCTGAGTGGAGCATTGTACCCTGTGTGCAGGACCCTACCCTGTGTGAAGGACTGTACCCCATGTGCAGCACTGTACCCTGTGTGCAGCACTGTACCCTGTGTGGAGGACTGTACCCTGTGTGCAACACTGTACCTTCTGTGGTGCACTGTACCCTGTCTGCAGCACTGTACACTGTGTGCATCACTGTACACTGTGTGCAACACGTACCCTGTGTGGAGGATTGTAACCTGTGTGGAGGACTGTCCCCTGTGTGGTGCACTGTACACTGTGTGTAGCACTGTACCTTGTGTGGTGCACTGTATCTTGTGTGGAGGACTGTATCCTGTGTGGAGCACAGTGTCCTGTGTGGAGTACTGTACCCTGTGTGGAGCACTGTACCCTGTGTGGAGCACTGTACGCTGTGTGGAGGACTTTACCCAGTGTGGAGGATTGTACCCTGTGTGCAGCACTGTGCCCTGTGTAGAGCACTGTACCCTGTGTGGAGCACTGTAACCTGTGTACAGCACTGTAACCTGTGTGGAGAACTGTACACTGTGTGCAACACTGTTCACTATGTGGAGCACTGCAAACTGTGTGGAGCACTGTACCCTCTGTGCAGGACTGTATTCTGTGTGGAGAACTGTACCCTGTGTGGAGGACTGTATCCTGTGTGGAGCACAGTGTCCTGTTTGGAGTACTGTACCCTGTGTGGAGCACTGTACCCTGTGTGGAGCACTGTACGCTGTGTGGAGGACTTTACCCAGTGTGGAGGATTGTACCCTGTGTGCAGCACTGTGCCCTGTGTGGAGCACTGTACCCTGTGTGGAGCACTATAACCTGTGTACAGCACTGTAACCTGTGTGGAGCACTGTACCCTGTTTGGAGGACTGTACCCTGTGTGCAGCACTGTACCCTGTGTACAGCACTGTAACCTGTGTGGAGCACTGTACACTGTATGGAGAACTACACTGTGTGCAACACTGTTCACTATGTGGAGCTCTGCAAACTGTGTGGAGCACTGTACCCTCTGTGCAGGACTGTATTCTGTGTGGAGCACTGTACCCTGTGTGGAGGACTGTACCTTGTGTGGAGCACTGTTCCCTGTATGCAGCACTGCACCCTGTGTGGAGCACTCTACACTGTGTGGAGCACTGTACTCTGTGTGGAGGATTTACCCTGTGTGGAGCACTGTACCCTGTGTGCAGCACAGAACCCTGTGTGGAGCACTCTGCACTGTGGGGAGGACTGTACCCTATGGGCATCACTGTTCCCTGTGTGGACCAGTGTAACCTGTGTGCAGCACTGTTCACTGTGTGGAGCTCTGCAAACTTTGTGGAGCACTGTATCCTCTGTGCAGGACTGTATTCTGTGTGGAGCACTGTTCCCTGTGTGGAGCACTGTACTCTGTGTGGAGCACTGTAGCCTGTGTGGAGCACTATATCCTATGTGGAGCACTGTATCCTGAGTGGAGCACTGTACCCTGTCTGGAGCACTGTACCCTGTGTGCAGCACTGTACCCTGTTTGTACGACTCTACCCTGTGTGCAGCACTGTACCCTGTGTGGAGCACTGTACCCTGTGTGCAGCACTGTTCACTGTGTGGAGCTCTGCAAACTGTGTGGAGCACTGTACCCTCTGTGCAGGACAGTATTCTGTGTGGAGCACTGTACCCTGTGTGGAGGACTGTAACCTGTGTGGAGCACTGTTCCCATTGTGTAGAACTGTACTCCGTCTGCAGCACAGTACCCTGTGTGGAGCAATGTACCCTGTGTGGAGCACAGTACCCTGGGTGCGGCACTGTACCCTGTGTGGAGCACTGTAACCTGTGTACAGCACTGTAACCTGTGTGGAGAACTGTACACTGTGTGCAACACTGTTCACTATGTGGAGCACTGCAAACTGTGTGGAGCACTGTACCCTCTGTGCAGGACTGTATTCTGTGTGGAGAACTGTACCCTGTGTGGAGGACTGTACCCTGTGTGGAGCACTGTACCCTGTGTGCAGCACAGAACCCTGTGTGGAGCACTCTACACTGTGGGGAGGACTGTACCCTATGGGCATCACTGTTCCCTGTGTGGACCAGTGTAACCTGTGTGCAGCACTGTTCACTGTGTGGAGCTCTGCAAACTTTGTGGAGCACTGTATCCTCTGTGCAGGACTGTATTCTGTGTGGAGCACTGTTCCCTGTGTGGAGCACTGTACTCTGTGTGGAGCACTGTAGCCTGTTTGGAGCACTATATCCTATGTGGAGCACTGTATCCTGAGTGGAGCACTGTACCCTGTCTGGAGCACTGTACCCTGTGTGCAGCACTGTACCCTGTTTGTACGACTCTACCCTGTGTGCAGCACTGTCCCCTGTGTGGAGCACTGTACCCTGTGTGCAGCACTGTTCACTGAGTGGAGCTCTGCAAACTGTGTGGAGCACTGTACCCTCTGTGCAGGACAGTATTCTGTGTGGAGCACTGTACCCTGTGTGGAGGACTGTAACCTGTGTGGAGCACTGTTCCCATTGTGTAGAACTGTACTCCGTCTGCAGCACAGTACCCTGTGTGGAGCAATGTACCCTGTGTGGAGCACAGTACCCTGGGTGCGGCACTGTACCCTGTGTGGAGCACTGTATCCTGTGTCCAGCACTACCCGGTGTGCAGCACTGTATCCTGTGTGCAGCACTGTACCCTGTGTGGAGCACTGTATCCTGTGTCCAGCACTACCCTGTGTGCAGCATTGTATCCTGTGTGGAGCACTGTACCCTGTGTGCAGCACTGTACCCTGAGTGGAGCACTGTATACTGTGTGGAGCACTGTACCCTGTGTGGAGCACTGTAACCTGAGTGGAGCACTGTAGACTATATGGAGCACTGTATCCTGTGTGCAGCACTGTACCCTGTATGAGCACTGTAACCTGAGTGGAGCATTGTACCCTGTGTGCAGGACCCTACCCTGTGTGAAGGACTGTACCCCATGTGCAGCACTGTACCCTGTGTGCAGCACTGTACCCTGTGTGGAGGACTGTACCCTGTGTGCAACACTGTACCTTCTGTGGTGCACTGTACCCTGTGTGCAGCACTGTACACTGTGTGCATCACTGTACACTGTGTGCAACACGTACCCTGTGTGGAGGATTGTAACCTGTGTGGAGGACTGTCCCCTGTGTGGTGCACTGTACCCTGTGTGTAGCACTGTACCTTGTGTGGTGCACTGTATCTTGTGTGGAGGACTGTATCCTGTGTGGAGCACAGTGTCCTGTGTGGAGTACTGTACCCTGTGTGGAGCACTGTACCCTGTGTGGAGCACTGTACGCTGTGTGGAGGACTTTACCCAGTGTGGAGGATTGTACCCTGTGTGCCGCACTGTGCCCTGTGTGGAGCACTGTACCCTGTGTGGAGCACTGTAACCTGTGTACAGCACTGTAACCTGTGTGGAGAACTGTACACTGTGTGCAACACTGTTCACTATGTGGAGCACTGCAAATTGTGTGGAGCACTGTACCCTCTGTGCAGGACTGTATTCTGTGTGGAGAACTGTACCCTGTGTGGAGGACTGTATCCTGTGTGGAGCACAGTGTCCTGTTTGGAGTACTGTACCCTGTGTGGAGCACTGTACCCTGTGTGGAGCACTGTACGCTGTGTGGTGGACTTTACCCAGTGTGGAGGATTGTACCCTGTGTGCAGCACTGTGCCCTGTGTGGAGCACTGTACCCTGTGTGGAGCACTATAACCTGTGTACAGCACTGTAACCTGTGTGGAGCACTGTACCCTGTTTGGAGGACTGTACCCTGTGTGCAGCACTGTACCCTGTGTACAGCACTGTAACCTGTGTGGAGCACTGTACCCTGTATGGAGAACTACACTGTGTGCAACACTGTTCACTATGTGGATCTCTGCAAACTGTGTCGAGCACTGTACCCTCTGTGCAGGACTGTATTCTGTGTGGAGCACTGTACCCTGTGTGGAGGACTGTACCTTGTGTGGAGCACTGTTCCCTGTATGCAGCACTGCACCCTGTGTGGAGCACTCTACACTGTGTGGAGCACTGTACTCTGTGTGGAGGATTTACCCTGTGTGGAGCACTGTACCCTGTGTGCAGCACAGAACCCTGTGTGGAGCACTCTACACTGTGGGGAGGACTGTACCCTATGGGCATCACTGTTCCCTGTGTGGACCAGTGTAACCTGTGTGCAGCACTGTTCACTGTGTGGAGCTCTGCAAACTTTGTGGAGCACTGTATCCTCTGTGCAGGACTGTATTCTGTGTGGAGCACTGTTCCCTGTGTGGAGCACTGTACCCTGTGTGGAGCACTGTAGCCTGTGTGGAGCACTATATCCTATGTGGAGCACTGTATCCTGAGTGGAGCACTGTACCCTGTCTGGAGCACTGTACCCTGTGTGCAGCACTGTACCCTGTTTGTACGACTCTACCCTGTGTGCAGCACTGTACCCTGTGTGGAGCACTGTACCCTGTGTGCAGCACTGTTCACTGTGTGGAGCTCTGCAAACTGTGTGGAGCACTGTACCCTCTGTGCAGGACAGTATTCTGTGTGGAGCACTGTACCCTGTGTGGAGGACTGTAACCTGTGTGGAGCACTGTTCCCATTGTGTAGAACTGTACTCCGTCTGCAGCACAGTACCCTGTGTGGAGCAATGTACCCTGTGTGCAGCACTGTGCCCTGTGTGGAGCACTGTACCCTGTGTGGAGCACTGTAACCTGTGTACAGCACTGTAACCTGTGTGGAGAACTGTACACTGTGTGCAACACTGTTCACTATGTGGAGCACTGCAAACTGTGTGGAGCAATGTACCCTCTGTGCAGGACTGTATTCTGTGTGGAGAACTGTACCCTGTGTGGAGGACTGTACCCTGTGTGGAGCACTGTACCCTGTGTGCAGCACAGAACCCTGTGTGGAGCACTCTACACTGTGGGGAGGACTGTACCCTATGGGCATCACTGTTCCCTGTGTGGACCAGTGTAACCTGTGTGCAGCACTGTTCACTGTGTGGAGCTCTGCAAACTTTGTGGAGCACTGTATCCTCTGTGCAGGACTGTATTCTGTGTGGAGCACTGTTCCCTGTGTGGAGCACTGTACTCTGTGTGGAGCACTGTAGCCTGTGTGGAGCACTATATCCTATGTGGAGCACTGTATCCTGAGTGGAGCACTGTACCCTGTCTGGAGCACTGTACCCTGTGTGCAGCACTGTACCCTGTTTGTACGACTCTACCCTGTGTGCAGCACTGTACCCTGTGTGGAGCACTGTACCCTGTGTGCAGCACTGTTCACTGTGTGGAGCTCTGCAAACTGTGTGGAGCACTGTACCCTCTGTGCAGGACAGTATTCTGTGTGGAGCACTGTACCCTGTGTGGAGGACTGTAACCTGTGTGGAGCACTGTTCCCATTGTGTAGAACTGTACTCCGTCTGCAGCACAGTACCCTGTGTGGAGCAATGTACCCTGTGTGGAGCACAGTACCCTGGGTGCGGCACTGTACCCTGTGTGGAGCACTGTATCCTGTGTCCAGCACTACCCGGTGTGCAGCACTGTATCCTGTGTGCAGCACTGTACCCTGTGTGGAGCACTGTATCCTGTGTCCAGCACTACCCTGTGTGCAGCATTGTATCCTGTGTGGAGCACTGTACCCTGTGTGCAGCACTGTACCCTGAGTGGAGCACTGTATACTGTGTGGAGCACTGTACCCTGTGTGGAGCACTGTAACCTGAGTGGAGCACTGTAGACTATATGGAGCACTGTATCCTGTGTGCAGCACTGTACCCTGTATGAGCACTGTAACCTGAGTGGAGCATTGTACCCTGTGTGCAGGACCCTACCCTATGTGAAGGACTGTACCCCATGTGCAGCACTGTACCCTGTGTGCAGCACTGTACCCTGTGTGGAGGACTGTACCCTGTGTGCAACACTGTACCTTCTGTGGTGCACTGTACCCTGTGTGCAGCACTGTACACTGTGTGCATCACTGTACACTGTGTGCAACACGTACCCTGTGTGGAGGATTGTAACCTGTGTGGAGGACTGTCCCCTGTGTGGTGCACTGTACACTGTGTGTAGCACTGTACCTTGTGTGGTGCACTGTATCTTGTGTGGAGGACTGTATCCTGTGTGGAGCACAGTGTCCTGTGTGGAGTACTGTACCCTGTGTGGAGCACTGTACCCTGTGTGGAGCACTGTACGCTGTGTGGAGGACTTTACCCAGTGTGGAGGATTGTACCCTGTGTGCAGCACTGTGCCCTGTGTGGAGCACTGTACCCTGTGTGGAGCACTGTAACCTGTGTACAGCACTGTAACCTGTGTGGAGAACTGTACACTGTGTGCAACACTGTTCACTATGTGGAGCACTGCAAACTGTGTGGAGCACTGTACCCTCTGTGCAGGACTGCATTCTCTGTGGAGAACTGTACCCTGTGTGGAGGACTGTATCCTGTGTGGAGCACAGTGTCCTGTTTGGAGTACTGTACCCTGTGTGGAGCACTGTACCCTGTGTGGAGCACTGTACGCTGTGTGGAGGACTTTACCCAGTGTGGAGGATTGTACCCTGTGTGCAGCACTGTGCCCTGTGTGGAGCACTGTACCCTGTGTGGAGCACTATAACCTGTGTACAGCACTGTAACCTGTGTGGAGCACTGTACCCTGTTTGGAGGACTGTACCCTGTGTGCAGCACTGCACCCTGTGTACAGCACTGTAACCTGTGTGGAGCACTGTACCCTGTATGGAGAACTACACTGTGTGCAACACTGTTCACTATGTGGAGCTCTGCAAACTGTGTGGAGCACTGTACCCTCTGTGCAGGACTGTATTCTGTGTGGAGCACTGTACCCTGTGTGGAGGACTGTACCTTGTGTGGAGCACTGTTCCCTGTATGCAGCACTGCACCCTGTGTGGAGCACTCTACACTGTGTGGAGCACTGTACTCTGTGTGGAGGATTTACCCTGTGTGGAGCACTGTACCCTGTGTGCAGCACAGAACCCTGTGTGGAGCACTCTACACTGTGGGGAGGACTGTACCCTATGGGCATCACTGTTCCCTGTGTGGACCAGTGTAACCTGTGTGCAGCACTGTTCACTGTGTGGAGCTCTGCAAACTTTGTGGAGCACTGTATCCTCTGTGCAGGACTGTATTCTGTGTGGAGCACTGTTCCCTGTGTGGAGCACTGTACTCTGTGTGGAGCACTGTAGCCTGTGTGGAGCACTATATCCTATGTGGAGCACTGTATCCTGAGTGGAGCACTGTACCCTGTCTGGAGCACTGTACCCTGTGTGCAGCACTGTACCCTGTTTGTACGACTCTACCCTGTGTGCAGCACTGTACCCTGTGTGGAGCACTGTACCCTGTGTGCAGCACTGTTCACTGTGTGGAGCTCTGCAAACTGTGTGGAGCACTGTACCCTCTGTGCAGGACAGTATTCTGTGTGGAGCACTGTACCCTGTGTGGAGGACTGTAACCTGTGTGGAGCACTGTTCCCATTGTGTAGAACTGTACTCCGTCTGCAGCACAGTACCCTGTGTGGAGCAATGTACCCTGTGTGGAGCACAGTACCCTGGGTGCGGCACTGTACCCTGTGTGGAGCACAGTACCCTGTGTGCAGCACTGTGCCCTGTGTGGAGCACTGTACACTGTGTGGAGCACTGTAACCTGTGTACAGCACTGTAACCTGTGTGGAGAACTGTACACTGTGTGCAACACTGTTCACTATGTGGAGCACTGCAAACTGTGTGGAGCACTGTACCCTCTGTGCAGGACTGTATTCTGTGTGGAGAACTGTACCCTGTGTGGAGGACTGTACCTTGTGTGGAGCACTGTTCCCATTGTGTAGAACTGTACTCCGTCTGCAGCACAGTACCCTGTGTGGAGCAATGTACCCTGTGTGGAGCACAGTACCCTGGGTGCGGCACTGTACCCTGTGTGGAGCACTGTATCCTGTGTCCAGCACTACCCGGTGTGCAGCACTGTATCCTGTGTGCAGCACTGTACCCTGTGTGGAGCACTGTATCCTGTGTCCAGCACTACCCTGTGTGCAGCATTGTATCCTGTGTGGAGCACTGTACCCTGTGTGCAGCACTGTACCCTGAGTGGAGCACTGTATACTGTGTGGAGCACTGTACCCTGTGTGGAGCACTGTAACCTGAGTGGAGCACTGTAGACTATATGGAGCACTGTATCCTGTGTGCAGCACTGTACCCTGTATGAGCACTGTAACCTGAGTGGAGCATTGTACCCTGTGTGCAGGACCCTACCCTATGTGAAGGACTGTACCCCATGTGCAGCACTGTACCCTGTGTGCAGCACTGTACCCTGTGTGGAGGACTGTACCCTGTGTGCAACACTGTACCTTCTGTGGTGCACTGTACCCTGTGTGCAGCACTGTACACTGTGTGCATCACTGTACACTGTGTGCAACACGTACCCTGTGTGGAGGATTGTAACCTGTGTGGAGGACTGTCCCCTGTGTGGTGCACTGTACACTGTGTGTAGCACTGTACCTTGTGTGGTGCACTGTATCTTGTGTGGAGGACTGTATCCTGTGTGGAGCACAGTGTCCTGTGTGGAGTACTGTACCCTGTGTGGAGCACTGTACCCTGTGTGGAGCACTGTACGCTGTGTGGAGGACTTTACCCAGTGTGGAGGATTGTACCCTGTGTGCAGCACTGTGCCCTGTGTGGAGCACTGTACCCTGTGTGGAGCACTGTAACCTGTGTACAGCACTGTAACCTGTGTGGAGAACTGTACACTGTGTGCAACACTGTTCACTATGTGGAGCACTGCAAACTGTGTGGAGCACTGTACCCTCTGTGCAGGACTGCATTCTCTGTGGAGAACTGTACCCTGTGTGGAGGACTGTATCCTGTGTGGAGCACAGTGTCCTGTTTGGAGTACTGTACCCTGTGTGGAGCACTGTACCCTGTGTGGAGCACTGTACGCTGTGTGGAGGACTTTACCCAGTGTGGAGGATTGTACCCTGTGTGCAGCACTGTGCCCTGTGTGGAGCACTGTACCCTGTGTGGAGCACTATAACCTGTGTACAGCACTGTAACCTGTGTGGAGCACTGTACCCTGTTTGGAGGACTGTACCCTGTGTGCAGCACTGCACCCTGTGTACAGCACTGTAACCTGTGTGGAGCACTGTACCCTGTATGGAGAACTACACTGTGTGCAACACTGTTCACTATGTGGAGCTCTGCAAACTGTGTGGAGCACTGTACCCTCTGTGCAGGACTGTATTCTGTGTGGAGCACTGTACCCTGTGTGGAGGACTGTACCTTGTGTGGAGCACTGTTCCCTGTATGCAGCACTGCACCCTGTGTGGAGCACTCTACACTGTGTGGAGCACTGTACTCTGTGTGGAGGATTTACCCTGTGTGGAGCACTGTACCCTGTGTGCAGCACAGAACCCTGTGTGGAGCACTCTACACTGTGGGGAGGACTGTACCCTATGGGCATCACTGTTCCCTGTGTGGACCAGTGTAACCTGTGTGCAGCACTGTTCACTGTGTGGAGCTCTGCAAACTTTGTGGAGCACTGTATCCTCTGTGCAGGACTGTATTCTGTGTGGAGCACTGTTCCCTGTGTGGAGCACTGTACTCTGTGTGGAGCACTGTAGCCTGTGTGGAGCACTATATCCTATGTGGAGCACTGTATCCTGAGTGGAGCACTGTACCCTGTCTGGAGCACTGTACCCTGTGTGCAGCACTGTACCCTGTTTGTACGACTCTACCCTGTGTGCAGCACTGTACCCTGTGTGGAGCACTGTACCCTGTGTGCAGCACTGTTCACTGTGTGGAGCTCTGCAAACTGTGTGGAGCACTGTACCCTCTGTGCAGGACAGTATTCTGTGTGGAGCACTGTACCCTGTGTGGAGGACTGTAACCTGTGTGGAGCACTGTTCCCATTGTGTAGAACTGTACTCCGTCTGCAGCACAGTACCCTGTGTGGAGCAATGTACCCTGTGTGGAGCACAGTACCCTGGGTGCGGCACTGTACCCTGTGTGGAGCACAGTACCCTGTGTGCAGCACTGTGCCCTGTGTGGAGCACTGTACACTGTGTGGAGCACTGTAACCTGTGTACAGCACTGTAACCTGTGTGGAGAACTGTACACTGTGTGCAACACTGTTCACTATGTGGAGCACTGCAAACTGTGTGGAGCACTGTACCCTCTGTGCAGGACTGTATTCTGTGTGGAGAACTGTACCCTGTGTGGAGGACTGTACCTTGTGTGGAGCACTGTTCCCATTGTGTAGAACTGTACTCCGTCTGCAGCACAGTACCCTGTGTGGAGCAATGTACCCTGTGTGGAGCACAGTACCCTGGGTGCGGCACTGTACCCTGTGTGGAGCACTGTATCCTGTGTCCAGCACTACCCGGTGTGCAGCACTGTATCCTGTGTGCAGCACTGTACCCTGTGTGGAGCACTGTATCCTGTGTCCAGCACTACCCTGTGTGCAGCATTGTATCCTGTGTGGAGCACTGTACCCTGTGTGCAGCACTGTACCCTGAGTGGAGCACTGTATACTGTGTGGAGCACTGTACCCTGTGTGGAGCACTGTAACCTGAGTGGAGCACTGTAGACTATATGGAGCACTGTATCCTGTGTGCAGCACTGTACCCTGTATGAGCACTGTAACCTGAGTGGAGCATTGTACCCTGTGTGCAGGACCCTACCCTATGTGAAGGACTGTACCCCATGTGCAGCACTGTACCCTGTGTGCAGCACTGTACCCTGTGTGGAGGACTGTACCCTGTGTGCAACACTGTACCTTCTGTGGTGCACTGTACCCTGTGTGCAGCACTGTACACTGTGTGCATCACTGTACACTGTGTGCAACACGTACCCTGTGTGGAGGATTGTAACCTGTGTGGAGGACTGTCCCCTGTGTGGTGCACTGTACACTGTGTGTAGCACTGTACCTTGTGTGGTGCACTGTATCTTGTGTGGAGGACTGTATCCTGTGTGGAGCACAGTGTCCTGTGTGGAGTACTGTACCCTGTGTGGAGCACTGTACCCTGTGTGGAGCACTGTACGCTGTGTGGAGGACTTTACCCAGTGTGGAGGATTGTACCCTGTGTGCAGCACTGTGCCCTGTGTGGAGCACTGTACCCTGTGTGGAGCACTGTAACCTGTGTACAGCACTGTAACCTGTGTGGAGAACTGTACACTGTGTGCAACACTGTTCACTATGTGGAGCACTGCAAACTGTGTGGAGCACTGTACCCTCTGTGCAGGACTGTATTCTGTGTGGAGAACTGTACCCTGTGTGGAGGACTGTATCCTGTGTGGAGCACAGTGTCCTGTTTGGAGTACTGTACCCTGTGTGGAGCACTGTACCCTGTGTGGAGCACTGTACGCTGTGTGGAGGACTTTACCCAGTGTGGAGGATTGTACCCTGTGTGCAGCACTGTGCCCTGTGTGGAGCACTGTACCCTGTGTGGAGCACTATAACCTGTGTACAGCACTGTAACCTGTGTGGAGCACTGTACCCTGTTTGGAGGACTGTACCCTGTGTGCAGCACTGCACCCTGTGTACAGCACTGTAACCTGTGTGGAGCACTGTACCCTGTATGGAGAACTACACTGTGTGCAACACTGTTCACTATGTGGAGCTCTGCAAACTGTGTGGAGCACTGTACCCTCTGTGCAGGACTGTATTCTGTGTGGAGCACTGTACCCTGTGTGGAGGACTGTACCTTGTGTGGAGCACTGTTCCCTGTATGCAGCACTGCACCCTGTGTGGAGCACTCTACACTGTGTGGAGCACTGTACTCTGTGTGGAGGATTTACCCTGTGTGGAGCACTGTACCCTGTGTGCAGCACAGAACCCTGTGTGGAGCACTCTACACTGTGGGGAGGACTGTACCCTATGGGCATCACTGTTCCCTGTGTGGACCAGTGTAACCTGTGTGCAGCACTGTTCACTGTGTGGAGCTCTGCAAACTTTGTGGAGCACTGTATCCTCTGTGCAGGACTGTATTCTGTGTGGAGCACTGTTCCCTGTGTGGAGCACTGTACTCTGTGTGGAGCACTGTAGCCTGTGTGGAGCACTATATCCTATGTGGAGCACTGTATCCTGAGTGGAGCACTGTACCCTGTCTGGAGCACTGTACCCTGTGTGCAGCACTGTACCCTGTTTGTACGACTCTACCCTGTGTGCAGCACTGTACCCTGTGTGGAACACTGTACCCTGTGTGCAGCACTGTTCACTGTGTGGAGCTCTGCAAACTGTGTGGAGCACTGTACCCTCTGTGCAGGACAGTATTCTGTGTGGAGCACTGTACCCTGTGTGGAGGACTGTAACCTGTGTGGAGCACTGTTCCCATTGTGTAGAACTGTACTCCGTCTGCAGCACAGTACCCTGTGTGGAGCAATGTACCCTGTGTGGAGCACAGTACCCTGGGTGCGGCACTGTACCCTGTGTGGAGCACAGTACCCTGTGTGCAGCACTGTGCCCTGTGTGGAGCACTGTACACTGTGTGGAGCACTGTAACCTGTGTACAGCACTGTAACCTGTGTGGAGAACTGTACACTGTGTGCAACACTGTTCACTATGTGGAGCACTGCAAACTGTGTGGAGCACTGTACCCTCTGTGCAGGACTGTATTCTGTGTGGAGAACTGTACCCTGTGTGGAGGACTGTACCTTGTGTGGAGCACTGTTCCCATTGTGTAGAACTGTACTCCGTCTGCAGCACAGTACCCTGTGTGGAGCAATGTACCCTGTGTGGAGCACAGTACCCTGGGTGCGGCACTGTACCCTGTGTGGAGCACTGTATCCTGTGTCCAGCACTACCCGGTGTGCAGCACTGTATCCTGTGTGCAGCACTGTACCCTGTGTGGAGCACTGTATCCTGTGTCCAGCACTACCCTGTGTGCAGCATTGTATCCTGTGTGGAGCACTGTACCCTGTGTGCAGCACTGTACCCTGAGTGGAGCACTGTATACTGTGTGGAGCACTGTACCCTGTGTGGAGCACTGTAACCTGAGTGGAGCACTGTAGACTATATGGAGCACTGTATCCTGTGTGCAGCACTGTACCCTGTATGAGCACTGTAACCTGAGTGGAGCATTGTACCCTGTGTGCAGGACCCTACCCTATGTGAAGGACTGTACCCCATGTGCAGCACTGTACCCTGTGTGCAGCACTGTACCCTGTGTGGAGGACTGTACCCTGTGTGCAACACTGTACCTTCTGTGGTGCACTGTACCCTGTGTGCAGCACTGTACACTGTGTGCATCACTGTACACTGTGTGCAACACGTACCCTGTGTGGAGGATTGTAACCTGTGTGGAGGACTGTCCCCTGTGTGGTGCACTGTACACTGTGTGTAGCACTGTACCTTGTGTGGTGCACTGTATCTTGTGTGGAGGACTGTATCCTGTGTGGAGCACAGTGTCCTGTGTGGAGTACTGTACCCTGTGTGGAGCACTGTACCCTGTGTGGAGCACTGTACGCTGTGTGGAGGACTTTACCCAGTGTGGAGGATTGTACCCTGTGTGCAGCACTGTGCCCTGTGTGGAGCACTGTACCCTGTGTGGAGCACTGTAACCTGTGTACAGCACTGTAACCTGTGTGGAGAACTGTACACTGTGTGCAACACTGTTCACTATGTGGAGCACTGCAAACTGTGTGGAGCACTGTACCCTCTGTGCAGGACTGTATTCTGTGTGGAGAACTGTACCCTGTGTGGAGGACTGTATCCTGTGTGGAGCAACAGTGTCCTGTTTGGAGTACTGTACCCTGTGTGGAGCACTGTACCCTGTGTGGAGCACTGTACGCTGTGTGGAGGACTTTACCCAGTGTGGAGGATTGTACCCTGTGTGCAGCACTGTGCCCTGTGTGGAGCACTGTACCCTGTGTGGAGCACTATAACCTGTGTACAGCACTGTAACCTGTGTGGAGCACTGTACCCTGTTTGGAGGACTGTACCCTGTGTGCAGCACTGCACCCTGTGTACAGCACTGTAACCTGTGTGGAGCACTGTACCCTGTATGGAGAACTACACTGTGTGCAACACTGTTCACTATGTGGAGCTCTGCAAACTGTGTGGAGCACTGTACCCTCTGTGCAGGACTGTATTCTGTGTGGAGCACTGTACCCTGTGTGGAGGACTGTACCTTGTGTGGAGCACTGTTCCCTGTATGCAGCACTGCACCCTGTGTGGAGCACTCTACACTGTGTGGAGCACTGTACTCTGTGTGGAGGATTTACCCTGTGTGGAGCACTGTACCCTGTGTGCAGCACAGAACCCTGTGTGGAGCACTCTACACTGTGGGGAGGACTGTACCCTATGGGCATCACTGTTCCCTGTGTGGACCAGTGTAACCTGTGTGCAGCACTGTTCACTGTGTGGAGCTCTGCAAACTTTGTGGAGCACTGTATCCTCTGTGCAGGACTGTATTCTGTGTGGAGCACTGTTCCCTGTGTGGAGCACTGTACTCTGTGTGGAGCACTGTAGCCTGTGTGGAGCACTATATCCTATGTGGAGCACTGTATCCTGAGTGGAGCACTGTACCCTGTCTGGAGCACTGTACCCTGTGTGCAGCACTGTACCCTGTTTGTACGACTCTACCCTGTGTGCAGCACTGTACCCTGTGTGGAGCACTGTACCCTGTGTGCAGCACTGTTCACTGTGTGGAGCTCTGCAAACTGTGTGGAGCACTGTACCCTCTGTGCAGGACAGTATTCTGTGTGGAGCACTGTACCCTGTGTGGAGGACTGTAACCTGTGTGGAGCACTGTTCCCATTGTGTAGAACTGTACTCCGTCTGCAGCACAGTACCCTGTGTGGAGCAATGTACCCTGTGTGGAGCACAGTACCCTGGGTGCGGCACTGTACCCTGTGTGGAGCACAGTACCCTGTGTGCAGCACTGTGCCCTGTGTGGAGCACTGTACACTGTGTGGAGCACTGTAACCTGTGTACAGCACTGTAACCTGTGTGGAGAACTGTACACTGTGTGCAACACTGTTCACTATGTGGAGCACTGCAAACTGTGTGGAGCACTGTACCCTCTGTGCAGGACTGTATTCTGTGTGGAGAACTGTACCCTGTGTGGAGGACTGTACCTTGTGTGGAGCACTGTGCCCTGTATGCAGCACTGCACCCTGTGTGGAGCACTCTACACTGTGTGGAGCACTGTACTCTGTGTGGAGGATTTACCCTGTGTGGAGGACTGTACCCTGTGTGGAGCACTGTACCCTGTGTGCAGCACTGATCCCTGTGTGGAGCACTCTACACTGTGGGGAGGACTGTACCCTATGGGCATCACTCTACCCTGTGTAGACCAGTGCAAACTGTGTGCAGCACAGTTCACTGTGTGGATCTCTGCAAACTGTGTGGAGCACTGTACCCTATGTGGAGCACTGTACCCTGTGTGGAGCACTGTAACCTGTGTACAGCACTGTAACCTGTGTGGAGCACTGTACCCTGTATGGAGAACTGTACACTGTGTGCAACACTGTTCACTATGTGGAGCTCTGCAAACTGTGTGGAGCACTGTACCCTCTGTGCAGGACTGTATTCTGTGTGGAGCACTGTACCCTGTGTGGAGGACTGTACCCTGTGTGAAGCACTGTACCCTGTGTGCAGCACTGAACCCTGTGTGGAGCACTCTACACTGTGGGGAGGACTGTACCCTATGGGCATCACTGTACCCTGTTTGGACCAGTGCAACCTGTGTGCAGCACAGTTCACTGTTTGGAGCTCTGCAAACTGTGGGGAGCACTGTATCCTCTGTGCAGGACTGTATTCTGTGTGGAGCACTGTACCCTGTGTGCAGCACTGTAGCCTGTGTGGAGCACTGTATCCTGTGTGGAGCACTGTATCCTGAGTGGAGCACTGTACCCTGTGTGGAGCACTGTACCCAGTGTGGAGCACTGTACCCTTTGTGGAGGACTGTACCCCTGTGCGCAGCACTCTAACCTGTGTGGAGCACTGTATCCTGTGTGCAGCACTGTAAACTGGGTGGAGAACTGTACCCTGCTTGCAGCACTGTACCCTTTGTGCAGCACTGTACCCTGTGTGGATGACTGTACCCTGTGTGGGGCACTGTACCCTGTGTGCAACACTGCACCCTGTGTGGAATACTGTACCATTTGTGCAGCACTGTACCCTGTGTTTAGGACTGTACCCCATGTGGAGGACGGTACCCTGTGTGCAGCACTGCACCCTGTGTGGAGGATTGTACCCTGAGTGCAACACTGTACCCTGTGTGGAGCACTGTACCCTATGTGCAACACTGCACCCTGTGTGGAGCACTGTACCATTTGTGCAGCACTGTACCCTCTGTTTAGGACTGTACCCCATGTGGAGGACTGTACCCTTTGTGCAACATTGTACCCTCTGTGGTGCACTGTACCCTGCGTGCAGCACTGTACCCTGTGTGCATCACTGTGCACTGTGTGCAACACTGTACCCTGTGTGGCGGATTGTACCCTGTGTGGAGGATTGTACCCTATGTGGAGGACTGTAGCCAGTGTGCAACACTGTACCCTGTGTGGAGCACTGTACCCTGTGTGCAGCACTGTACCCTGTGTGGAGCACTGTACCCTGTGTGCAGCACTCTACGCTGTGTGGAGGACTTTACACAGTGTGGAGGACTGTACCCTGTGTGCAGCACTGTGCCCTGTGTGGAACACTGTAGCCTGTGTGGAACAATGTACCCTGTGTGCAGCACTGTAACCTGTGTGGAGGACTGTACCCTGTGTGCAGCACTGTACCCTGTTAGCCGACTGTACCCTGTGTGCAGCACTGTACCCTGTATGGAGCACTGTACCCTATATGCAGCACTGTTCCCTGTCTGGAGGACTGTACCCCATGTGCAGCACTGTACCCTGTGTGCAGCACTGTACCCTGTGTGGAGGAATGTACCCTTTGTGCAACACTGTACCCTCTGTGGTGCACTGTACCCTGCGTACAGCACTGTACCCTGTGTGCATCACTGTGCACTGTGTGCAACACTGTACCCTGTGTGGCAGATTGTACCCTGTGTGGAGGATTGTACCCTGTTTGGAGGATTGTAGCCGGTGTGCAACACTGTACCCTGTGTGGAGCACTGTACCCTGTGTGCAGCACTCTACCCTGTATGGAGCACTGTACCCTGTGTGGAGGACTGTACCCTGTGTGGAGCACTGTACCCTGTGTGCAGCAATGTAACCTGTGTGGAGGTCTGTACCCTGTGTGGAGCAGTGTACCCTGTTTGGAGGACTGTACCCTGTGTGCAGCACTGTTTACTGTGTGGAGCTCTGCAAACTGTGTGGAGTACTGTAACCTGTTTGGAGGACTGTACCCTGTGTGCAGCACTGCACCCTGTGTTGAGCATTCTACACTGTGTGGAGCACTCTCCCCTGTGTGGAGGATTGTACCCTGTGTGCAGCACTGTACCCTGTTTGAAACACTGTATCCTGTGTCCATAAATGTACCCTGTGTGCAGCACTGTACCCTGTGTGGAGCACTGTACCCTGTGTGCAGCACTGTAAGCTGTGTGGAGGACTTTACACAGTGTGGAGGACTGTACCCTGTGTGCAGCACTCTGCCCTGTGTGGAGCACTATACCCTGTGTTGAACACTGTACCCTGTGTGCAGCACTGAAACCTGTGTGGAGGACTGTACCCTGTGTGCAGCAATGTACCCTGTTTGTACGACTCTACCCTGTGTGCAGCACTGTACCCTGTGTGGAGCACTGTACCCTGTGTGCAGCATTGTTCACTGTGTGGAGCTCTGCAAACTGTGTGGAGCACTGTACCCTCTGTGCAGGACAGTATTCTGTGTGGAGCACTGTACCCTGTGTGGAGGACTGTAACCTGTGTGGAGCACTGTTCCCATTGTGTAGAACTGTACTCCGTCTGCAGCACTGTACCCTGTGTGGAGCAATGTACCCTGTGTGGAGCACAGTACCCTGGGTGCAGCACTGTACCCTGTGTGGAGCACTGTATCCTGTGTCCAGCACTACCCGGTGTGCAGCACTGTATCCTGTGTGCAGCACTGTACCCTGTGTGGAGCACTGTATCCTGTGTCCAGCACTATATCCTGTTTGGAGCACTGTATCCTGAGTGGAGTACTGTACAGTGTGTGGAGCACTGTACCCTGTGTGGAGCACTGTACCCTTTGTGGAGGACTGTACCCCTGTGCGCAGCACTCTAACCTGTGTGGAGCACTGTATCCTGTGTGCAGCACTGTAAACTGTTTGGAGAACTGTACCCTGCTTGCAGCACTGTACCCTTTGTGCAGCACTGTACCCTGTGTGGATGACTGTACCCTGTGTGGGGCACTGTACCCTGTGTGCAACACTGCACCCTGTGTGGAGCACTGTACCATTTGTGCAGCACTGTACCCTGTGTTTAGGACTGTACCCCATGTGGAGGACGGTACCCTGTGTGCAGCACTGCACCCTGTGTTGAGGATTGTACCCTGAGTGCAACACTGTACCCTGTGTGGAGCATTGTACCCTGTGTGCAGCACTGTACCCTGTGTGCAACACTTTACCCTGTGTGGAGGATTGTACCCTGTGTGGAGGACTGTTCCCTGTGTGGAGCACTGTACCCTGTGTGATGCACTGTATCTCAAGTGGAGGTCTGTATCCTGTGTGCATCACTGTACACTGTGTGCAACGCATACCCTGTGTGGAGGATTGTAACCTGTGTGGAGGACTGTACCCTGTGTGGTGCACTGTACCCTGTGTGTAGCACTGTACCCTGTGTGGTGCACTGTATCTTGTGTGGAGGACTGTATCCTGTGTGGAGCACAGTGTCCTGTGTGGAGCACTGTACCCTGTGTGGAGCACTGTACACTGTGTGGAGGACTTTACCCAGTGTGGAGGATTGTACCCTGTGTGCAGCACTGTGCCCTGTGTGGAGCACTGTACCCTGTGTGGAGCACTGTAACCTGTGTACAGCACTGTAACCTGTGTGGAGCACTGTACCCTGTTTGGAGGACTGCACCCTGTGTGGAGCACTCTACACTGTGTGGAGCACTGTACTCTGTGTGGAGGATTTACCCTGTGTGGAGCACTGTACCCTGTGTGGAGCACTGTACCCTGTGTGCAGCACTGCACCCTGTGTGGAGCACTCTGCACTGTGGGGAGGACTGTACCCTATGTGCATCACTCTACCGTGTGTGGACCAGTGTAACCTGTGTGCAGCACAGTTCACTGTGTGGAGCTCTGCAAACTTTGTGGAGCACTGTACCCTCTGTGCAGGACTGTATTCTGTGTGGAGCACTGTTCCCTGTGTGGAGCACTGTACCCTGTGTGGAGCACTGTAGCCTGTATGGAGCACTGTATCCTGTGTGGAGCATGGTATCCTGAGTGGAGCACTGTACAGTGTGTGGAGCACTGTATCCTGTGGGCAGCACTGTAACCTTTGTGGAGGAATGTACCCTGTGCGCAGCACTCTAACCTGTGTGGAGCACTGTATCCTCTGTGCAGCACTGTAAACTGTGTGTAGGACTGTACCCTGCTTGCAGCACTGTACCCTTTGTGCAGCACTGTACCCTGTGTGAAGGACTGTACCCCGTGTGGGGCACTGTACCCTGTGTGGTGCACTGTGCCCTGTGTGTAGCACTGTACCCTGTGTGGTGCACTGTATCTTGGGTGGAGGACTGTATCCTGTGTGGGGCACAGTGTCCTGTGTGGAGCACTGTACCCTGTGTGGAGCACTGTACGCTGTGTGGAGGACTTTACCCAGTGTGGAGGATTGTACCCTGTGTGCTGCACTGTGCCCTGTGTGGAGCACTGTACCCTGTGTGGAGCACTGTAACCTGTGTACAGCACTGTAACCTGTGTGGAGCACTGTACCCTGTTTGGAGGACTGCACCCTGTGTGGAGCACTCTACACTGTGTGGAGCACTGTACTCTGTGTGGAGGATTTACCCTGAGTGGAGCACTGTACCCTGTGTGGAGCACTGTACCCTGTGTGCAGCACTGCACCCTGTGTGGAGCACTCTGCACTGTGGGGAGGACTGTACCCTATGGGCATCACTCTACCGTGTGTGGACCAGTGTAACCTGTGTGCAGCACAGTTCACTGTGTGGAGCTCTGCAAACTTTGTGGAGCACTGTACCCTCTGTGCAGGACTGTATTCTGTGTGGAGCACTGTTCCCTGTGTGGAGCACTGTACCCTGTGTGGAGCACTGTAGCCTGTATGGAGCACTGTATCCTGTGTGGAGCATGGTATCCTGAGTGCAGCACTGTACAGTGTGTGGAGCACTGTATCCTGTGGGCAGCACTGTAACCTTTGTGGAGGAATGTACCCTGTGCGCAGCACTCTAACCTGTGTGGAGCACTGTATCCTGTGTGCAGCACTGTAAACTGTGTGGAGGACTGTACCCTGCGTGCAGCACTGTACCCTTTGTGCAGCACTGTACCCTGTGTGGAGGACTGTACCCCGTGTGGGGCACTGTACCCTGTGTGGAGCACTGTGCCCTGTGTGCAGCACAGTACCCTGTGTCGAGCACTGTACCCTGTGTGGAGCACTGTACCCTGTGTTGTGGACTATACCCTGTGTGCAGCACTGTACCCTGTGTTGTGGATTGTGCGCTGTGTGGAGCACTGTACCCTGTGTGGAGCCCTGTGCACTGTGTGTAGCACGGTATCCTGTGTGGAGCATTGTACCCTGTGTGCTGGACTGTACCCTGTGTGGAGTACTGTACCAAGTGTGCAGCACTGTACCCTGTGTGGAGGACTTTACCCCGTGTGCAGCACACTACCTGTGTGGAGAACTGTACCCCGTGTGGCGCACTGTATCCTGTGTGCAGCACTGTACCCTGTGTGGAGCATGGTAACCTGTGTGGAGGACGGTACCCTGTGTGGAGGTCTGTCCCTTGTGGGCAGCACTGTACCCTGTGTGCAGGACTGTACCCTGTGTGCAACACTGTACACTTTGTGCAGCACTATACCCTGTTTGGAGGACTGTACCCCATGTGGAGGATGGCACCCTGTGTGCAACACTGTACCCAGTGTGGAGCACTGTACCCTGTGTGCAGCACTCTGCACTGTGTGTAGGACTGTACCTTTGGTGCAGCACTGTACCCTGTGTGCAACACTTTTCCCTGTGTGGAGGATTGTACCCTGTGTGGAGGACTGTACCCTGTGTGATGCACTGTATCCTGGGTGGAGTACTGTACCCTGTGTTCAGCACTGTACCCTGTGTGCATCACTGTACACTGTGTGCAACACTGTACCCTGTGACGAGGACTGTCCCCTGTGTGGTCCACTGTATCTTGTGTGGAGGACTGTATCCAGTTTGTAGCACTGTGTGCTGTGTGGAGTACTGTACCCTGTGTGGAGCTCTGTACCCTGTGTGCAGCACTGTGCCCTTTGTGCAGCACTGTACCCTGTGTGCAGCACTCTACCCTGTGTGGAGCACTGTACCCTGTGTGGAGCACTGTACCCTGTGTGCAGCACTGTACCCTTTGTGCAGCACTGTACCCTGTGTGGAGGACTGTACCCTGTGTGCAACACTGTACCCTGTGTGGAGCACTGTACCCTGTATGCAGCACTGTACCCTGTGTGGAGGACTGTACCCTGTGTGCAACACTGTACGCTGTGTGGAGCACTGTAACCTGTGTGCAGCACTGTACCCTGTGTGCAGGACTGTACCTTGTGTGCACCACTGTACCCTGTGTGCAACACTTTATCCTGTGTGGAGGATTGTACCCTGTGTGGAGGACTGTACCCTGTGTGGAGCACTGTACCCTGTGTGGAGGACTGTACCCTGTGTGGAGGACTGTACCCTGTGTGCAACACTGTACCCTGTGTGGAGCACTGTACCCTGTGTGCAGCACTGTATCATGTGTGGAGGACTGTACCCTGTGTGCAACACTGTACCCTGTGTGGAGCACTTTACCCTGTGTGGAGCACTGTACCCTGTGTGTAGGACTGTACACTGTGTGCAACACTGTTCCCTGTGTGGAGGATTGTATCCTGTGTGGAGGACTGTACCCTGTGTGGAGCACTGTACCGTTGTGTGGAGGACTTTATCCTGTGTGCAGCACTGTACACTGTGTGTAGGACCGTACCTTGTGTGCACCACTGTACCCTGTGTGCAACACTTTACCCTGTGTTGAGGATTGTACCCTGTGTGGAGGACTGTTCCCTGTGTGGAGCACTGTACTCTGTGTGATGCCCTGTACCCTGTGTGGAGCACTTTACCCTGTGTGGAGCACTGTACCCTCTGTGTAGGACTGTACACTCTGTGCAACACTTTTCCCTGTGTGGAGGATTGTACCCTGTGTGGAGCACTGTACCCTGTGTGCAACACTGTACCCTGTGTGGAGCACTGTACCCTGTGTGCAGCACTGTGCCCTGTGTTTAGGACTGAACCCCAAGTGGAGGACGGTACCCTGTGTGCAGCACTTCACCCTGTGTGGAGGACTGTACCCTGAGTGCAACACTGTACCCTGTGTGGAGCACTGTACCCTGTGTGCAGCACTGTACCCTGTGTGGAGCACTGTACCCTGTATGCAGCACTGTACCCTATGTGGAGGACTGTACCCTGTGTGCAACACTGTACGCTGTGTGGAGCACTGTAACCTGTGTGCAGCACTGTACCCTGTGTGCAGGACTGTACCTTGTGTGCACCACTGTACCCTGTGTGCAACACTTTATCCTGTGTGGAGGATTGTACCCTGTGTGGAGGACTGTACCCTGTGTGGAGCACTGTACCCTGTGTGGAGGACTGTACCCTGTGTGGAGGACTGTACCCTGTGTGCAACACTGTACCCTGTGTGCAACACTGTACGCTGTGTGCAACACTGTACCCTGTGTGGAGCACTTTACCCTGTGTGGAGCACTGTACCCTGTGTGTAGGACTGTACACTCTGTGCAACACTTTTCCCTGTGTGGAGGATTGTACCCTGTGTGGAGCACTGTACCCTGTGTGCAACACTGTACCCTGTGTGGAGCACTGTACCCTGTGTGCAGCACTGTGCCCTATGTTTAGGACTGAACCCCAAGTGGAGGACGGTACCCTGTGTGCAGCACTTCACCCTGTGTGGAGGACTGTACCCTGAGTGCAACACTGTACCCTGTGTGGAGCACTGTACCCTGTGTGCAACACTGTACCCTGTGTGGAGCACTGTACCCTGTATGCAGCACTGTACCCTGTGTGATGCACTGTACCCTGTGTGGAGCACTTTACCCTGTGTGGAGCACTGTACCCTGTGTGTAGGACTGTACACTCTGTGCAACACTTTTCCCTGTGTGGAGGATTGTACCCTGTGTGGAGCACTGTACCCTGTGTGCAACACTGTACCCTGTGTGGAGCACTGTACCCAGTGTGCAGCACTGTGCCCTGTGTTTAGGACTGAACCCCAAGTGGAGGACGGTACCCTGTGTGCAGCACTTCACCCTGTGTGGAGGACTGTACCCTGAGTGCAACACTGTACCCTGTGTGGAGCACTGTACCCTGTGTGCAGCACTGTACCCTGTGTGTAGGACTGTACCTTGTGTGCACCACTGTACCCTGTGTGCATCACTGTACCCTCTGTGGTGCACTGTACCCTGTGTGCAGCACTGTACACTGTGTGCATCACTGTACACTGTGTGCAACACGTACCCTGTGTGGAGGATTGTAACCTGTGTGGAGCACTGTACCCTGGGTGGAGCACTGTACGCTGTGTGGAGGACTTTACCCAGTGTGGATGATTGTACCCTGTGTGCAGCACTGTGCCCTGTGTGGAGCACTGTACCCTGTGTGGAGCACTGTAACCTGTGTACAGCACTGTAACCTGTGTGGAGCACTGTACCCTGTTTGGATGACTGTACCCTGTGTGCAGCACTGTACCCTGTGTGGAGAACTGTACACTTTGTGCAACACTGTTCACTATGTGGAGCTCTGCAAACTGTGTGGAGCACTGTACCCTCTGTGCAGGACTGTATTCTGTGTGGAGCACTGTAGCTTGTGTGGAGCAGTGTACCCTGTATGCAGCACTGCACACTGTGTGGAGCACTCTGCACTGTGTGGAGCACTGTACTCTGTGTGGAGGATTTACCCTGTGTGGAGGACTGTACCCTGTGTGGAGCACTGTACCCTGTGTGCAGCACTGCACCCTGTGTGGAACACTCTGCACTGTGGGGAGGACTGTACCCTATGGGCATCACTGTAGCCTGTGTGGACCAGTGTAACCTGTGTGCAGCACAGTTCACTGTGTGGAGCTCTGCAAACTGTGTGGAGCACTGTACGCTCTGTGCAGGACTGTATTCTGTGTGGAGCACTGTTCCCTGTGTGGAGCACTGTAGCCTGTGTGGAGCACTGTAGCCTGTATGGAGCACTGTATCCTGTGTGGAGCACTGTATCCTGAGTGGAGCACTGTACTGTGTGTGGAGCACTGTATCCTGTGGGCAGCACTGTAAACTTTGTGGAGGACTGTACCCTGTGCGCAGCACTCTAACCTGTGTGGAGCACTGCATCCTGTGTGCAGCACTGTAAACTGTGTGTAGGACTGTACCCTGCTTGCAGCACTGTACCCTTTGTGCAGCACTGTACCCTGTGTGGAGGACTGTACCCCGTGTGGGGCACTGTACCCTGTGTGCAGCACTGTGCCCTTTGTGCAGCACTGTACCACTTGTGGAGTACTGTACACTGTGTGGAGGACTGTACCACTTGTGGAGAAGGACGGTAACCTGTGTGCAACACTGTACCCTGTGTGTAGGTCAGTACCCTGTGTGGAGCTCTGTACCCTGTGTGGAGCACTGTACCCTGTGTTGTGGACTATACCCTGTGTGCAGCACTGTACCCTGTGTCGAGCACTGTACACTGTGTATAGCACTGTATCCTGTGTGGAGCATTGTACCCTGTGTGCTGGACAGTACCCTGTGTGGAGTACTGTACCCTGTGTGCTGCACTGTACCTTGTGTTGTGGATTGTGCCCTGTGTGGAGCACTGTACCCTGTGTGGAGCCCTGTACACTGTGTATAGCACTGTATCCTGTGTGGAGCATTGTACCCTGTGTGCTGGACTGTACCCTGTGTGGAGTACTGTACCCTGTGTGCAGCACTGTACCCTGTGTGGATGACTTTACCCCGTGTGCAGTACACTACCTGTGTGGCGCACTGTATCCTGTGTGCAGCACTGTACCCTGTGTGGACAACGGTAAACTGTGTGGAGGACTGTACCCCTGTGCGCAGCACTCTAACCTGTGTGGAGCACTGTATCCTGTGTGCAGCACTGTAAACTGTGTGGAGAACGGTACCCTGCTTGCAGCACTGTACCCTTTGTGCAGCACTGTACCCTGTGTGGATGACTGTACCCTGTGTGGGGCACTGTACCCTGTGTGCAACACTGCACCCTGTGTGGAGCACTGTACCATTTGTGCAGCACTGTACCCTGTGTTTAGGACTGTACCCCATGTGGAGGACGGTACCCTGTGTGCAGCACTGCACCCTGTGTGGAGGATTGTACCCTGAGTGCAACACTGTACCCTGTGTGGAGCACTGTACCCTATGTGCAACACTGCACCCTGTGTGGAGCACTGTACCATTTGTGCAGCACTGTACCCTCTGTTTAGGACTGTACCTCATGTGGAGGACTGTACCCTTTGTGCAACATTGTACCCTCTGTGGTGCACTGTACCCTGCGTGCAGCACTGTACCCTGTGTGCATCACTGTGCACTGTGTGCAACACTGTACCCTGTGTGGCGGATTGTACCCTGTGTGGAGGATTGTACCCTATGTGGAGGACTGTAGCCAGTGTGCAACACTGTACCCTGTGTGGAGCACTGTACCCTGTGTGCAGCACTGTACCCTGTGTGGAGCACTGTACCCTGTGTGCAGCACTCTACGCTGTGTGGAGGACTTTACACAGCGTGGAGCACTGTACCATGTGTGCAGCACTGTGCCCTGTGTGGAACACTGTACCCTGTGTGGAACAATGTACCCTGTGTGCAGCACTGTAACCTGTGTGGAGGACTGTACCCTGTGTGCAGCACTGTACCCTGTTTGCCGACTGTACCCTGTGTGCAGCACTGTACCCTGTATGGAGCACTGTACCCTATATGCAGCACTGTTCCCTGTCTGGAGGACTGTACCCCATGTGCAGCACTGTACCCTGTGTGCAGCACTGTACCCTGTGTGGAGGAATGTACCCTTTGTGCAACACTGTACCCTCTGTGGTGCACTGTACCCTGCGTGCAGCACTGTACCCTGTGTGCAGCACTGTACCCTGTGTGGAGGACTGTACCCCGTGTGGGGCACTGTACCCTGTGTGGAGCACTGTGCCCTGTGTGCAGCACAGTACCCTGTGTCGAGCACTGTACCCTGTGTGGAGCACTGTACCCTGTGTTGTGGACTATACCCTGTGTGCAGCACTGTACCCTGTGTTGTGGATTGTGCGCTGTGTGGAGCACTGTACCCTGTGTGGAGCCCTGTACACTGTGTGTAGCACGGTATCCTGTGTGGAGCATTGTACCCTGTGTGCAGCACTGTACCCTTTGTGGAGGACTTTACCCCGTGTGCAGCACACTACCTGTGTGGAGAACTGTACCCCGTGTGGCGCACTGTATCCTGTGTGCAGCACTGTACCCTGTGTGGAGCATGGTAACCTGTGTGGAGGACGGTACCCTGTGTGGAGGTCTGTCCCCTGTGGGCAGCACTGTACCCTGTGTGCAGGACTGTACCCTGTGTGCAACACTGTACACTTTGTGCAGCACTGTACCCTGTTTGGAGGACTGTACCCCATGTGGAGGATGGCACCCTGTGTGCAACACTGTACCCAGTGTGGAGCACTGTACCCTGTGTGCAGCACTCTGCACTGTGTGTGGGACTGTACCTTTTGTGCAGCACTGTAACCTGTGTGCAACACTTTTCCCTGTGTGGAGGATTGTACCCTGTGTGGAGGACTGTACCCTGTGTGATGCACTGTATCCTGTGTGGAGTACTGTACCCTGTGTTCAGCACTATACCCTGTGTGCATCACTGTACACTGTGTGCAACACTGTACCCTGTGACGAGGACTGTCCCCTGTGTGGTCCACTGTATCTTGTGTGGAGGACTGTATCCAGTTTGTAGCACTGTGTGCTGTGTGGAGCACTGTACCCTGTGTGGAGCCCTGTGCACTGTGTGTAGCACGGTATCCTGTGTGGAGCATTGTACCCTGTGTGCTGGACTGTACCCTGTGTGGAGTACTGTACCCTGTGTGCAGCACTGTACCCTGTGTGGAGGACTTTACCCCGTGTGCAGCACACTACCTGTGTGGAGAACTGTACCCCGTGTGGCGCACTGTATCCTGTGTGCAGCACTGTACCCTGTGTGGAGCATGGTAACCTGTGTGGAGGACGGTACCCTGTGTGGAGGTCTGTCCCCTGTGGGCAGCACTGTACCCTGTGTGCAGGACTGTACCCTGTGTGCAACACTGTACACTTTGTGCAGCACTGTACCCTGTTTGGAGGACTGTACCCCATGTGGAGGATGGCACCCTGTGTGCAACACTGTGCCCTGTGTGGAGCACTGTACCCTGTGTGGAGCACTGTAACCTGTGTACAGCACTGTAACCTGTGTGGAGCACTGTACCCTGTTTGGAGGACTGCACCCTGTGTGGAGCACTCTACACTGTGTGGAGCACTGTACTCTGTGTGGAGGATTTACCCTGTGTGGAGCACTGTACCCTGTGTGGAGCACTGTACCCTGTGTGCAGCACTGTACCCTGTGTGGAGGAATGTACCCTTTGTGCAACACTGTACCCTCTGTGGTGCACTGTACCCTGCGTACAGCACTGTACCCTGTGTGCATCACTGTGCACTGTGTGCAACACTGTACCCTGTGTGGCAGATTGTACCCTGTGTGGAGGATTGTATCCTGTTTGGAGGATTGTAGCCGGTGTGCAACACTGTACCCTGTGTGGAGCACTGTACCCTGTGTGCAGCACTCTACCCTGTATGGAGCACTGTACCCTGTGTGGAGGACTGTACCCTGTGTGGAGCACTGTACCCTGTGTGCAGCAATGTAACCTGTGTGGAGGTCTGTACCCTGTGTGGAGCAGTGTACCCTGTTTGGAGGACTGTACCCTGTGTGCAGCACTGTTTACTGTGTGGAGCTCTGCAAACTGTGTGGAGTACTGTAACCTGTTTGGAGGACTGTACCCTGTGTGCAGCACTGCACCCTGTGTTGAGCATTCTACACTGTGTGGAGCACTCTCCCCTGTGTGGAGGATTGTACCCTGTGTGCAGCACTGTACCCTGTTTGAAACACTGTATCCTGTGTCCATAAATGTACCCTGTGTGCAGCACTGTACCCTGTGTGGAGCACTGTACCCTGTGTGCAGCACTGTAAGCTGTGTGGAGGACTTTACACAGTGTGGAGGACTGTACCCTGTGTGCAGCACTCTGCCCTGTGTGTAGCACTCTAGCCCGTGTGGAGCACTGTTCCCTGTGTGGAGCACTGTACCCTGTGTGGAGCACTGTACCCTGTGTGGAGCACTGTAGCCTGTATGGAGCACTGTATCCTGTGTGGAGCACAGTACCCTGGGTGCAGCACTGTACCCTGTGTGGAGCACTGTATCCTGTGTCCAGCACTACCCGGTGTGCAGCACTGTATCCTGTGTGCAGCACTGTACCCTGTGTGGAGCACTGTATCCTGTGTCCAGCACTATATCCTGTGTGGAGCACTGTATCCTGAGTGGAGTACTGTACAGTGTGTGGAGCACTGTACCCTGTGTGGAGCACTGTACCCTTTGTGGAGGACTGTACCCCTGTGCGCCGCACTCTAACCTGTGTGGAGCACTGTATCCTGTGTGCAGCACTGTAAACTGTGTGGAGAACTGTACCCTGCTTGCAGCACTGTACCCTTTGTGCAGCACTGTACCCTGTGTGGATGACTGTACCCTGTGTGGGGCACTGTACCCTGTGTGCAACACTGCACCCTGTGTGGAGCACTGTACCATTTGTGCAGCACTGTACCCTGTGTTTAGGACTGTACCCCATGTGGAGGACGGTACCCTGTGTGCAGCACTGCACCCTGTGTGGAGGATTGTACCCTGAGTGCAACACTGTACCCTGTGTGGAGCATTGTACCCTGTGTGCAGCACTGTACCCTGTGTGCAACACTTTACCCTGTGTGGAGGATTGTACCCTGTGTGGAGGACTGTTCCCTGTGTGGAGCACTGTACCCTGTGTGATGCACTGTATCTCAAGTGGAGGTCTGTATCCTGTGTGCATCACTGTACACTGTGTGCAACGCATACCCTGTGTGGAGGATTGTAACCTGTGTGGAGGACTGTACTCTGTGTGGTGCACTGTACCCTGTGTGTAGCGCTGTACCGTGTGTGGTGCACTGTATCTTGTGTGGAGGACTGTATCCTGTGTGGAGCACAGTGTCCTGTGTGGAGCACTGTACCCTGTGTGGAGCACTGTACGCTGTGTGGAGGACTTTACCCAGTGTGGAGGATTGTACCCTGTATGCAGCACTGTGCCCTGTGTGGAGCACTGTACCCTGTGTGGAGCACTGTAACCTGTGTACAGCACCGTAACCTGTGTGGAGCACTGTACCCTGTTTGGAGGACTGCACCCTGTGTGGAGCACTCTACACTGTGTGGAGCACTGTACTCTGTGTGGAGGATTTACCCTGTGTGGAGCACTGTACCCTGTGTGGAGCACTGGACCCTGTGTGCAGCACTGTACCCTGTGTGGAGGAATGTACCCTTTGTGCAACACTGTACCCTCTGTGGTGCACTGTACCCTGCGTACAGCACTGTACCCTGTGTGCATCACTGTGCACTGTGTGCAACACTGTACCCTGTGTGGCAGATTGTACCCTGTGTGGAGGATTGTACCCTGTTTGGAGGATTGTAGCCGGTGTGCAGCACTGCACCCTGTGTTGAGCATTCTACACTGTGTGGAGCACTCTCTCCTGTGTGGAGGATTGTACCCTGTGTGCAGCACTGTACCCTGTTTGAAACACTGTATCCTGTGTCCATAAATGTACCCTGTGTGCAGCACTGTACCCTGTGTTGAGCATTCTACACTGTGTGCAGCACTGTACCCTGTGTGGAGCACTGTACCCTGTGTGCAGCACTGTGAGCTGTGTGGAGGACTTTACACAGTGTGGAGGACTGTACCCTGTGTGCAGCACTCTGCCCTGTGTGGAGCACTATACCCTGTGTTGAACACTGTACCCTGTGTGCAGCACTGAAACCTGTATGGAGGACTGTACCCTGTGTGCAGCACTGTACCCTGTTTGTACGACTCTACCCTGTGTGCAGCACTGTACCCTGTGTGGAGCACTGTACCCTGTGTGCAGCATTGTTCACTGTGTGGAGCTCTGCAAACTGTGTGGAGCACTGTACCCTCTGTGCAGGACAGTATTCTGTGTGGAGCACTGTACCCTGTGTGGAGGACTGTAACCTGTGTGGAGCACTGTTCCCATTGTGTAGAACTGTACTCCGTCTGCAGCACTGTACCCTGTGTGGAGCAATGTACCCTGTGTGGAGCACAGTACCCTGGGTGCAGCACTGTACCCTGTGTGGAGGACTGTATCCTGTGTCCAGCACTACCCGGTGTGCAGCACTGTATCCTGTGAGCAGCACTGTACCCTGTGTGGAGCACTGTATCCTGTGTCCAGCACTATATCCTGTGTGGAGCACTGTATCCTGAGTGGAGTACTGTACAGTGTGTGGAGCACTGTACCCTGTGTGGAGCACTGTACCCTTTGTAGAGGACTGTAACCCTGTGCGCAGCACTCTAACCTGTGTGGAGCACTGTATCCTGTGTGCAGCACTGTAAACTGTGTGGAGAACTGTACCCTGCTTGCAGCACTGTACCCTTTGTGCAGCACTGTACCCTGTGTGGATGACTGTACCCTGTGTGGGGCACTGTACCCTGTGTGCAACACTGCACCCTGTGTGGAGCACTGTACCATTTGTGCAGCACTGTACCCTGTGTTTAGGACTGTACCCCATGTGGAGGACGGTACCCTGTGTGCAGCACTGCACCCTGTGTGGAGGATTGTACCCTGAGTGCAACAATGTACCCTGTGTGGAGCATTGTACCCTGTGTGCAGCACTGTACCCTGTGTGCAACACTTTACCCTGTGTGGAGGATTGTACCCTGTGTGGAGGACTGTTCCCTGTGTGGAGCACTGTACCCTGTGTGATGCACTGTATCTCAAGTGGAGGTCTGTATCCTGTGTGCATCACTGTACACTGTGTGCAACGCATACCCTGTGTGGAGGATTGTAACCTGTGTGGAGGACTGTACTCTGTGTGGTGCACTGTACCCTGTGTGTAGCACTGTACCCTGTGTGGTGCACTGTATCTTGTGTGGAGGACTGTATCCTGTGTGGAGCACAGTGTCCTGTGTGGAGCACTGTACCCTGTGTGGAGCACTGTACGCTGTGTGGAGGACTTTACCCAGTGTGGAGGATTGTACCCTGTGTGCAGCACTGTGCCCTGTGTGGAGCACTGTACCCTGTGTGGAGCACTGTAACCTGTGTACAGCACTGTAACCTGTGTGGAGCACTGTACCCTGTTTGGAGGACTGCACCCTGTGTGGAGCACTCTACACTGTGTGGAGCACTGTACTCTGTGTGGATGATTTACCCTGTGTGGAGCACTGTACCCTGTGTGGAGCACTGTACCCTGTGTGCAGCACTGCACCCTGTGTGGGGCACTCTGCACTGTGGGGAGGACTGTACCCTATGTGCATCACTCTACCGTGTGTGGACCAGTGTAACCTGTGTGCAGCACAGTTCACTGTGTGGAGCTCTGCAAACTTTGTGGAGCACTGTACCCTCTGTGCAGGACTGTATTCTGTGTGGAGCACAGTTCCCTGTGTGGAGCACTGTACCCTGTGTGGAGCACTGTAGCCTGTATGGAGCACTGTATCCTGTGTGGAGCATGGTATCCTGAGTGCAGCACTGTACAGTGTGTGGAGCACTGTATCCTGTGGGCAGCACTGTAACCTTTGTGGAGGAATGTACCCTGTGCGCAGCACTCTAACCTGTGTGGAGCACTGTATCCTGTGTGCAGCACTGTAAACTGTGTGGAGGACTGTACCCTGCTTGCAGCACTGTACCCTTTGTGCAGCACTGTACCCTGTGTGGAGGACTGTACCCCGTGTGGGGCACTGTACCCTGTGTGGAGCACTGTGCCCTGTGTGCAGCACAGTACCCTGTGTCGAGCACTGTACCCTGTGTGGAGCACTGTACCCTGTGTTGTGGACTATACCCTGTGTGCAGCACTATACCCTGTGTTGTGGATTGTGCGCTGTGTGGAGCACTGTACCCTGTGTGGAGCCCTGTACACTGTGTGTTGCACGGTATCCTGTGTGGAGCATTGTACCCTGTGTGCAGCACTGTACCCTGTGTGGAGGACTTTACCCCGTGTGCAGCACACTACCTGTGTGGAGAACTGTACCCCGTGTGGCGCACTGTATCCTGTGTGCAGCACTGTACCCTGTGTGGAGCATGGTAACCTGTGTGGAGGACGGTACCCTGTGTGGAGGTCTGTCCCCTGTGGGCAGCACTGTACCCTGTGTGCAGCACTGTACCCTGTTTGGAGGACTGTACCCCATGTGGAGGATGGCACCCTGTGTGCAACACTGTACCCAGTGTGGAGCACTGTACCCTGTGTGCAGCACTCTGCACTGTGTGTAGGACTGTACCTTTTGTGCAGCACTGTACCCTGTGTGCAACACTTTTCCCTGTGTGGAGGATTGTACCCTGTGTGGAGGACTGTACCCTGTGTGATGCACTGTATCCTGTGTGGAGTACTGTACCCTGTGTTCAGCACTGTACCCTGTGTGCATCACTGTACACTGTGTGCAACACTGTACCCTGTGACGAGGACTGTCCCCTGTGTGGTCCACTGTATCTTGTGTGGAGGACTGTATCCAGTTTGTAGCACTGTGTGCTGTGTGGAGCACTGTACCCTGTGTGGAGCCCTGTGCACTGTGTGTAGCACGGTATCCTGTGTGGAGCATTGTACCCTGTGTGCTGGACTGTACCCTGTGTGGAGTACTGTACCCTGTGTGCAGCACTGTACCCTGTGTGGAGGACTTTACCCCGTGTGCAGCACACTACCTGTGTGGAGAACTGTACCCCGTGTGGCGCACTGTATCCTGTGTGCAGCACTGTACCCTGTGTGGAGCATGGTAACCTGTGTGGAGGACGGTACCCTGTGTGGAGGTCTGTCCCCTGTGGGCAGCACTGTACCCTCTGTGCAGGACTGTACCCTGTGTGCAACACTGTACACTTTGTGCAGCACTGTACCCTGTTTGGAGGACTGTACCCCATGTGGAGGATGGCACCCTGTGTGCAACACTGTGCCCTGTGTGGAGCACTGTACCCTGTGTGGAGCACTGTAACCTGTGTACAGCACTGTAACCTGTGTGGAGCACTGTACCCTGTTTGGAGGACTGCACCCTGTGTGGAGCACTCTACACTGTGTGGAGCACTGTACTCTGTGTGGAGGATTTACCCTGTGTGGAGCACTGTACCCTGTGTGGAGCACTGTACCCTGTGTGCAGCACTGTACCCTGTGTGGAGGAATGTACCCTTTGTGCAACACTGTACCCTCTGTGGTGCACTGTACCCTGCGTACAGCACTGTACCCTGTGTGCATCACTGTGCACTGTGTGCAACACTGTACCCTGTGTGGCAGATTGTACCCTGTGTGGAGGATTGTACCCTGTTTGGAGGATTGTAGCCGGTATGCAACACTGTACCCTGTGTGGAGCACTGTACCCTGTGTGCAGCACTCTACCCTGTATGGAGCACTGTACCCTGTGTGGAGGACTGTACCCTGTGTGGAGCACTGTACCCTGTGTGCAGCAATGTAACCTGTGTGGAGGTCTGTACCCTGTGTGGAGCAGTGTACCCTGTTTGGAGGACTGTACCCTGTGTGCAGCACTGTTTACTGTGTGGAGCTCTGCAAACTGTGTGGAGTACTGTAACCTGTTTGGAGGACTGTACCCTGTGTGCAGCACTGCACCCTGTGTTGAGCATTCTACACTGTGTGGAGCACTCTCCCCTGTGTGGAGGATTGTACCCTGTGTGCAGCACTGTACCCTGTTTGAAACACTGTATCCTGTGTCCATAAATGTACCCTGTGTGCAGCACTGTACCCTGTGTGGAGCACTGTACCCTGTGTGCAGCACTGTAAGCTGTGTGGAGGACTTTACACAGTGTGGAGGACTGTACCCTGTGTGCAGCACTCTGCCCTGTGTGTAGCACTCTAGCCCGTGTGGAGCACTGTTCCCTGTGTGCAGCACTGTACCCTGTGTGGAGCACTGTACCCTGTGTGGAGCACTGTAGCCTGTATGGAGCACTGTATCCTGTGTGGAGCACAGTACCCTGGGTGCAGCACTGTACCCTGTGTGGAGCACTGTATCCTGTGTCCAGCACTACCCGGTGTGCAGCACTGTATCCTGTGTGCAGCACTGTACCCTGTGTGGAGCACTGTATCCTGTGTCCAGCACTATATCCTGTGTGGAGCACTGTATCCTGAGTGGAGTACTGTACAGTGTGTGGAGCACTGTACCCTGTGTGGAGCACTGTACCCTTTGTGGAGGACTGTACCCCTGTGCGCAGCACTCTAACCTGTGTGGAGCACTGTATCCTGTGTGCAGCACTGTAAACTGTGTGGAGAACTGTACCCTGCTTGCAGCACTGTACCCTTTGTGCAGCACTGTACCCTGTGTGGATGACTGTACCCTGTGTGGGGCACTGTACCCTGTGTGCAGCACTGCACCCTGTGTGGAGCACTGTACCATTTGTGCAGCACTGTACCCTGTGTTTAGGACTGTACCCCATGTGGAGGACGGTACCCTGTGTGCAGCACTGCACCCTGTGTGGAGGATTGTACCCTGAGTGCAACACTGTACCCTGTGTGGAGCATTGTACCCTGTGTGCAGCACTGTACCCTGTGTGCAACACTTTACCCTGTGTGGAGGATTGTACCCTGTGTGGAGGACTGTTCCCTGTGTGGAGCACTGTACCCTGTGTGATGCACTGTATCTCAAGTGGAGGTCTGTATCCTGTGTGCATCACTGTACACTGTGTGCAACGCATACCCTGTGTGGAGGATTGTAACCTGTGTGGAGGACTGTACCCTGTGTGGTGCACTGTACCCTGTGTGTAGCACTGTACCCTGTGTGGTGCACTGTATCTTGTGTGGAGGACTGTATCCTGTGTGAAGCACAGTGTCCTGTGTGGAGCACTGTACCCTGTGTGGAGCACTGTACGCTGTGTGGAGGACTTTACCCAGTGTGGAGGATTGTACCCTGTGTGCAGCACTGTGCCCTGTGTGGAGCACTGTACCCTGTGTGGAGCACTGTAACCTGTGTACAGCACTGTAACCTGTGTGGAGCACTGTACCCTGTTTGGAGGACTGCACCCTGTGTGGAGCACTCTACACTGTGTGGAGCACTGTACTCTGTGTGGAGGATTAACCCTGTGTGGAGCACTGTACCCTGTGTGGAGCACTGTACCCTGTGTGGAGCACTGTACCCTGTGTGTAGGACTGTACACTGTGTGCAACACTGTTCCCTGTGTGGAGGATTGTACCCTGTGTGGAGGACTGTTCCCTGTGTGGAGCACTGTACTCTGTGTGATGCCCTGTACCCTGTGTGGAGCACTTTACCCTGTGTGGAGCACTGTACCCTGTGTGTAGGACTGTACACTCTGTGCAACACTTTTCCCTGTGTGGAGGATTGTACCCTGTGTGGAGCACTGTACCCTGTGTGCAACACTGTACCCTGTGTGGAGCACTGTACCCTGTGTGCAGCACTGTGCCCTGTGTTTAGGACTGAACCCCAAGTGGAGGACGGTACCCTGTGTGCAGCACTTCACCCTGTGTGTAGGACTGTACCTTGTGTGCACCACTGTACCCTGTGTGCATCACTGTACCCTCTGTGGTGCACTGTACCCTGTGTGCAGCACTGTACACTGTGTGCATCACTGTACACTGTGTGCAACAGGTACCCTGTGTGGAGGATTGTAACCTGTGTGCAGCACTGTACCCTGGGTGGAGCACTGTACGCTGTGTGGAGGACTGTACCTTGTGTGGACCACTGTACCCTGTGTGCAACACTTTATCCTGTGTGGAGGATTGTACCCTGTGTGGAGGACTGCACCCTGTGTGGAGCACTCTACACTGTGTGGAGCACTGTACTCTGTGTGGAGGATTTACCCTGTGTGGAGCACTGTACCCTGTGTGGAGCACTGTACCGTGTGTGCAGCACTGCACCCTGTGTGGAGCACTCTGCCCTGTGGGGAGGACTGTACCCTATGGGCATCACTCTACCGTATGTGGACCAGTGTAACCTGTGTGCAGCACAGTTCACTGTGTGGAGCTCTGCAAACTTTGTGGAGCACTGTACCCTCTGTGCAGGACTGTATTCTGTGTGGAGCACTGTTCCCTGTGTGGAGCACTGTACCCTGTGTGGAGCACTGTAGCCTGTATGGAGCACTGTATCCTGTGTGGAGCATGGTATCCTGAGTGGAGCACTGTACAGTGTGTGGAGCACTGTATCCTGTGGGCAGCACTGTAACCTTTGTGGAGGAATGTACCCTGTGCGCAGCACTCTAACCTGTGTGGAGCACTGTATCCTGTGTGCAGCACTGTAAACTGTGTGGAGGACTGTACCCTGCTTGCAGCACTGTACCCTTTGGGCAGCACTGTACCCTGTGTGGAGGACTGTACCCCGTGTGGGGCACTGTACCCTGTGTGGAGCACTGTGCCCTGTGTGCAGCACAGTACCCTGTGTCGAGCACTGTACCCTGTGTGGAGCACTGTACCCTGTGTTGTGGACTATACCCTGTGTGCAGCACTGTACCCTGTGTTGTGGATTGTGCGCTGTGTGGAGCACTGTACCCTGTGTGGAGCCCTGTACACTGTGTGTAGCACGGTATCCTGTGTGGAGCATTGTACCCTGTGTGCAGCACTGTACCCTGTGTGGAGGACTTTACCCCGTGTGCAGCACACTACCTGTGTGGAGAACTGTACCCCGTGTGGCGCACTGTATCCTGTGTGCAGCACTGTACCCTGTGTGGAGCATGGTAACCTGTGTGGAGGACGGTACCCTGTGTGGAGGTCTGTCCCCTGTGGGCAGCACTGTACCCTGTGTGCAGGACTGTACCCTGTGTGCAACACTGTACACTTTGTGCAGCACTGTACCCTGTTTGGAGGACTGTACCCCATGTGGAGGATGGCACCCTGTGTGCAACACTGTACCCAGTGTGGAGCACTGTACCCTGTGTGCAGCACTCTGCACTGTGTGTAGGACTGTACCTTTTGTGCAGCACTGTACCCTGTGTGCAACACTTTTCCCTGTGTGGAGGATTGTACCCTGTGTGGAGGACTGTACCCTGTGTGATGCACTATATCCTGTGTGGAGTACTGTACCCTGTGTTCAGCACTGTACCCTGTGTGCATCACTGTACACTGTGTGCAACACTGTACCCTGTGACGAGGACTGTCCCCTGTGTGGTCCACTGTATCTTGTGTGGAGGACTGTATCCAGTTTGTAGCACTGTGTGCTGTGTGGAGTACTGTACCCTGTGTGGAGCTCTGTACCCTGTGTGCAGCACTGTGCCCTTTGTGCAGCACTGTACCCTGTGTGCAGCACTCTACCCTGTGTGGAGCACTGTACCCTGTGTGGAGCACTGTACCCTGTGTGCAGCACTGTACCCTTTGTGCAGCACTGTACCCTGTGTGGAGGAATGTACCCTGTGTGCAACACTGTACCCTGTGTGGAGCACTGTACCCTGTATGCAGCACTGTACCCTGTGTGGAGGACTGTACCCTGTGTGCAACACTGTACGCTGTGTGGAGCACTGTAACCTGTGTGCAGCACTGTACCCTGTGTGCAGGACTGTACCTTGTGTGCACCACTGTACCCTGTGTGCAACACTTTATCCTGTGTGGAGGATTGTACCCTGTGTGGAGGACTGTACCCTGTGTGGAGCACTGTACCCTGTGTGGAGGACTGTACCCTGTGTGGAGGACTGTACCCTGTGTGCAACACTGCACCCTGTGTGGAGCACTGCACCCTGTGTGCAGTACAGTATCATGTGTGGAGGACTGTAACCTGTGTGCAACACTGTACCCTGTGTGCAGCACTGTACCCTGTGTGGAGCACTTTACCCTGTGTGGAGCACTGTACCCTGTGTGTAGGACTGTACACTGTGTGCAACACTGTTCCCTGTGTGGAGGATTGTATCCTGTGTGGAGGACTGTACCCTGTGTGGAGCACTGTACCGTTGTGTGGAGGACTTTATCCTGTGTGCAGCACTGTACACTGTGTGTAGGACCGTACCTTGTGTGCACCACTGTACCCTGTGTGCAACACTTTACCCTGTGTGGAGGATTGTACCCTGTGTGGAGGACTGTTCCCTGTGTGGAGCACTGTACTCTGTGTGATGCCCTGTACCCTGTGTGGAGCACTTTACCCTGTGTGGAGCACTGTACCCTGTGTGTAGGACTGTACACTCTGTGCAACACTTTTCCCTGTGTGGAGGATTGTACCCTGTGTGGAGCACTGTACCCTGTGTGCAACACTGTACCCTGTGTGGAGCACTGTACCCTGTGTGCAGCACTGTGCCCTATGTTTAGGACTGAACCCCAAGTGGAGGACGGTACCCTGTGTGCAGCACTTCACCCTGTGTGGAGGACTGTACCCTGAGTGCAACACTGTACCCTGTGTGGAGCACTGTACCCTGTGTGCAGCACTGTACCCTGTGTGGAGCACTGTACCCTGTATGCAGCACTGTACCCTATGTGGAGGACTGTACCCTGTGTGCAACACTGTACGATGTGTGGAGCACTGTAACCTGTGTGCAGCACTGTACCCTGTGTGCAGGACTGTACCTTGTGTGCACCACTGTACCCTGTGTGCAACACTTTATCCTGTGTGGAGGATTGTACCCTGTGTGGAGGACTGTACCCTGTGTGGAGCACTGTACCCTGTGTGGAGGACTGTACCCTGTGTGGAGGACTGTACCCTGTGTGCAACACTGTACCCTGTGTGGAGCACTGTACCCTGTGTGCAGCACTGTATCATGTGTGGAGGACTGTACCCTGTGTGCAACACTGTACCCTGTGTGCAGCACTGTACCCTGTGTGGAGCACTTTACCCTGTGTGGAGCACTGTACCCTGTGTGTAGGACTGTACACTGTGTGCAACACTGTTCCCTGTGTGGAGGATTGTATCCTGTGTGGAGGACTGTACCCTGTGTGGAGCACTGTACCGTTGTGTGGAGGACTTTATCCTGTGTGCAGCACTGTACACTGTGTGTAGGACCGTACCTTGTGTGCACCACTGTACCCTGTGTGCAACACTTTACCCTGTGTGGAGGATTGTACCCTGTGTGGAGGACTGTTCCCTGTGTGGAGCACTGTACTCTGTGTGATGCCCTGTACCCTGTGTGGAGCACTTTACCCTGTGTGGAGCACTGTACCCTGTGTGTAGGACTGTACACTCTGTGCAACACTTTTCCCTGTGTGGAGGATTGTACCCTGTGTGGAGCACTGTACCCTGTGTGCAACACTGTACCCTGTGTGGAGCACTGTACCCTGTGTGCAGCACTGTGCCCTGTGTTTAGGACTGAACCCCAAGTGGAGGACGGTACCCTGTGTGCAGCACTTCACCCTGTGTGTAGGACTGTACCTTGTGTGCACCACTGTACCCTGTGTGCATCACTGTACCCTCTGTGGTGCACTGTACCCTGTGTGCAGCACTGTACACTGTGTGCATCACTGTACCCTGTGACGAGGACTGTCCCCTGTGTGGTCCACTGTATCTTGTGTGGAGGACTGTATCCAGTTTGTAGCACTGTGTGCTGTGTGGAGTACTGTACCCTGTGTGGAGCTCTGTACCCTGTGTGCAGCACTGTGCCCTTTGTGCAGCACTGTACCCTGTGTGCAGCACTCTACCCTGTGTGGAGCACTGTACCCTGTGTGGAGCACTGTACCCTGTGTGCAGCACTGTACCCTTTGTGCAGCACTGTACCCTGTGTGGAGGACTGTACCCTGTGTGCAACACTGTACCCTGTGTGGAGCACTGTACCCTGTATGCAGCACTGTACCCTGTGTGGAGGACTGTACCCTGTGTGCAACACTGTACGCTGTGTGGAGCACTGTAACCTGTGTGCAGCACTGTACCCTGTGTGCAGGACTGTACCTTGTGTGCACCACTGTACCCTGTGTGCAACACTTTATCCTGTGTGGAGGATTGTACCCTGTGTGGAGGACTGTACCCTGTGTGGAGCACTGTACCCTGTGTGGAGGACTGTACCCTGTGTGGAGGACTGTACCCTGTGTGCAACACTGCACCCTGTGTGGAGCACTGCACCCTGTGTGCAGTACAGTATCATGTGTGGAGGACTGTAACCTGTGTGCAACACTGTACCCTGTGTGCAGCACTGTACCCTGTGTGGAGCACTTTACCCTGTGTGGAGCACTGTACCCTGTGTGTAGGACTGTACACTGTGTGCAACACTGTTCCCTGTGTGGAGGATTGTATCCTGTGTGGAGGACTGTACCCTGTGTGGAGCACTGTACCGTTGTGTGGAGGACTTTATCCTGTGTGCAGCACTGTACACTGTGTGTAGGACCGTACCTTGTGTGCACCACTGTACCCTGTGTGCAACACTTTACCCTGTGTGGAGGATTGTACCCTGTGTGGAGGACTGTTCCCTGTGTGGAGCACTGTACTCTGTGTGATGCCCTGTACCCTGTGTGGAGCACTTTACCCTGTGTGGAGCACTGTACCCTGTGTGTAGGACTGTACACTCTGTGCAACACTTTTCCCTGTGTGGAGGATTGTACCCTGTGTGGAGCACTGTACCCTGTGTGCAACACTGTACCCTGTGTGGAGCACTGTACCCTGTGTGCAGCACTGTGCCCTATGTTTAGGACTGAACCCCAAGTGGAGGACGGTACCCTGTGTGCAGCACTTCACCCTGTGTGGAGGACTGTACCCTGAGTGCAACACTGTACCCTGTGTGGAGCACTGTACCCTGTGTGCAGCACTGTACCCTGTGTGGAGCACTGTACCCTGTATGCAGCACTGTACCCTATGTGGAGGACTGTACCCTGTGTGCAACACTGTACGATGTGTGGAGCACTGTAACCTGTGTGCAGCACTGTACCCTGTGTGCAGGACTGTACCTTGTGTGCACCACTGTACCCTGTGTGCAACACTTTATCCTGTGGAGGATTGTACCCTGTGTGGAGGACTGTACCCTGTGTGGAGCACTGTACCCTGTGTGGAGGACTGTACCCTGTGTGGAGGACTGTACCCTGTGTGCAACACTGTACCCTGTGTGGAGCACTGTACCCTGTGTGCAGCACTGTATCATGTGTGGAGGACTGTACCCTGTGTGCAACACTGTACCCTGTGTGCAGCACTGTACCCTGTGTGGAGCACTTTACCCTGTGTGGAGCACTGTACCCTGTGTGTAGGACTGTACACTGTGTGCAACACTGTTCCCTGTGTGGAGGATTGTATCCTGTGTGGAGGACTGTACCCTGTGTGGAGCACTGTACCGTTGTGTGGAGGACTTTATCCTGTGTGCAGCACTGTACACTGTGTGTAGGACCGTACCTTGTGTGCACCACTGTACCCTGTGTGCAACACTTTACCCTGTGTGGAGGATTGTACCCTGTGTGGAGGACTGTTCCCTGTGTGGAGCACTGTACTCTGTGTGATGCCCTGTACCCTGTGTGGAGCACTTTACCCTGTGTGGAGCACTGTACCCTGTGTGTAGGACTGTACACTCTGTGCAACACTTTTCCCTGTGTGGAGGATTGTACCCTGTGTGGAGCACTGTACCCTGTGTGCAACACTGTACCCTGTGTGGAGCACTGTACCCTGTGTGCAGCACTGTGCCCTGTGTTTAGGACTGAACCCCAAGTGGAGGACGGTACCCTGTGTGCAGCACTTCACCCTGTGTGTAGGACTGTACCTTGTGTGCACCACTGTACCCTGTGTGCATCACTGTACCCTCTGTGGTGCACTGTACCCTGTGTGCAGCACTGTACACTGTGTGCATCACTGTACACTGTGTGCAACACGTACCCTGTGTGGAGGATTGTAACCTGTGTGGAGCACTGTACCCTGGGTGGAGCACTGTACGCTGTGTGGAGGACTTTACCCAGTGTGGAGGATTGTACCCTGTGTGCAGCACTGTGCCCTGTGTGGAGCACTGTACCCTGTGTGGAGCACTGTAACCTGTGTACAGCACTGCAACCTGTGTGGAGCACTGTACCCTGTTTGGATGACTGTACCCTGTGTGCAGCACTGTACCCTGTGTGGAGAACTGTACACTGTGTGCAGCACTGTTCACTATGTGGAGCTCTGCAAACTGTGTGGAGCACTGTACCCTCTGTGCAGGACTGTATTCTGTGTGGAGCACTGTAGCTTGTGTGGAGCAGTGTACCCTGTATGCAGCACTGCACACTGTGTGGAGCACTCTGCACTGTGTGGAGCACTGTACTCTGTGTGGAGGATTTACCCTGTGTGGAGGACTGTACCCTGTGTGGAGCACTGTACCCTGTGTGCAGCACTGCACCCTGTGTGGAGCACTCTGCACTGTGGGGAGGACTGTACCCTATGGGCATCACTGTAGCCTGTGTGGACCAGTGTAACCTGTGTGCAGCACAGTTCACTGTGTGGAGCTCTGCAAACTGTGTGGAGCACTGTACGCTCTGTGCAGGACTGTATTCTGTGTGGAGCACTGTTCCCTGTGTGGAGCACTGTACCCTGTGTGGAGCACTGTAGCCTGTATGGAGCACTGTATCCTGTGTGGAGCACTGTATCCTGAGTGGAGCACTGTACTGTGTGTGGAGCACTGTATCCTGTGGGCAGCACTGTAACCTTTGTGGAGGACTGTACCCTGTGCGCAGCACTCTAACCTGTGTGGAGCACTGCATCCTGTGTGCAGCACTGTAAACTGTGTGGAGGACTGTACCCTGCTTGCAGCACTGTACCCTTTGTGCAGCACTGTACCCTGTGTGGAGGACTGTACCCCGTGTGGGGCACTGTACCCTGTGTGCAGCACTGTGCCCTTTGTGCAGCACTGTACCACTTGTGGAGTACTGTACACTATGTGGAGGACTGTACCACTTGTGGAGGACGGTAACCTGTGTGCAACACTGTACCCTGTGTGTAGGTCAGTACCCTGTGTGGAGCTCTGTACCCTGTGTGGAGCACTGTACCCTGTGTTGTGGACTATACCCTGTGTGCAGCACTGTACCCTGTGTCGAGCACTGTACACTGTGTATAGCACTGTATCCTGTGTGGAGCATTGTACCCTGTGTGCTGGACTGTACCCTGTGTGGAGTACTGTACCCTGTGTGCTGCACTGTACCTTGTGTTGTGGATTGTGCCCTGTGTGGAGCACTGTACCCTGTGTGGAGCCCTGTACACTGTGTATAGCACTGTATCCTGTGTGGAGCATTGTACCCTGTGTGCTGGACTGTACCCTGTGTGGAGTACTGTACCCTGTGTGCAGCACTGTACCCTGTGTGGATGACATTATCCCGTGTGCAGTACACTACCTGTGTGGCGCACTGTATCCTGTGTGCAGCACTGTACCCTGTGTGGACAACGGTAACCTGTGTGGAGGACTGTACCCCTGTGCGCAGCACTCTAACCTGTGTGGAGCACTGTATCCTGTGTGCAGCACTGTAAACTGTGTGGAGAACGGTACCCTGCTTGCAGCACTGTACCCTTTGTGCAGCACTGTACCCTGTGTGGATGACTGTACCCTGTGTGGGGCACTGTACCCTGTGTGCAACACTGCACCCTGTGTGGAGCACTGTACCATTTGTGCAGCACTGTACCCTGTGTTTAGGACTGTACCCCATGTGGAGGAGGGTACCCTGTGTGCAGCACTGCACCCTGTGTGGAGGATTGTACCCTGAGTGCAACACTGTACCCTGTGTGGAGCACTGTACCCTATGTGCAACACTGCACCCTGTGTGGAGCACTGTACCATTTGTGCAGCACTGTACCCTCTGTTTAGGACTGTACCCCATGTGGAGGACTGTACCCTTTGTGCAACATTGTACCCTCTGTGGTGCACTGTACCCTGCGTGCAGCACTGTACCCTCTGTGCATCACTGTGCACTGTGTGCAACACTGTTCCCTGTGTTGCGGATTGTACCCTGTGTGGAGGATTGTACCGTATGTGGAGGACTGTAGCCAGTGTGCAACACTGTACCCTGTGTGGAGCACTGTACCCTGTGTGCAGCACTGCACCCTGTGTGGAGCACTGTACCCTGTGTGCAGCACTCTACGCTGTGTGGAGGACTTTACACAGCGTGGAGCACTGTACCATGTGTGCAGCACTGTGCCCTGTGTGGAACACTGTACCCTGTGTGGAACAATGTACCCTGTGTGCAGCACTGTAACCTGTGTGGAGGACTGTACCCTGTGTGCAGCACTGTACCCTGTTTGCCGACTGTACCCTGTGTGCAGCACTGTACCCTGTATGGAGCGCTGTACCCTATATGCAGCACTGTTCCCTGTCTGGAGGACTGTACCCCATGTGCAGCACTGTACCCTGTGTGCAGCACTGTACCCTGTGTGGAGGAATGTACCCTTTGTGCAACACTGTACCCTCTGTGGTGCACTGTACCCTGCGTGCAGCACTGTACCCTGTGTGCATCACTGTGCACTGTGTGCAACACTGTACACTGTGTGGCAGATTGTACCCTGTGTGGAGGATCGTACCCTGTTTGGAGGACTGTAGCCGGTGTGCAACACTGTACCCTGTGTGGAGCACTGTACCCTGTGTGCAGCACTCTACCCTGTGTGGAGCACTGTACCCTGTGTGGAGGACTGTACCCTGTGTGGAGCACTGTACCCTGTGTGCAGCAATGTAACCTGTGTGGAGGTCTGTACCCTGTGTGGAGCAGTGTACCCTGTTTGGAGGACTGTACCCTGTGTGCAGCACTGTTTACTGTGTGGAGCTCTGCAAACTGTGTGGAGTACTGTAACCTGTTTGGAGGACTGTACCCTGTGTGCAGCACTGCAACCTGTGTTGAGCATTCTACACTGTGTGGAGCACTCTCCCCTGTGTGGAGGATTGTATCCTGTGTGCAGCACTGTACCCTGTTTGAAGCACTGTATCCTGTGTCCATAAATGTACCCTGTGTGCAGCACTGTACCCTGTGTGGAGCACTGTACCCTGTGTGCAGCACTGTAAGCTGTGTGGAGGACTTTACACAGTGTGGAGGACTGTACCCTGTGTGCAGCACTCTGCCCTGTGTGGAGCACTATACCCTGTGTTGAACACTGTACCCTGTGTGCAGCACTGAAACCTGTGTGGAGGTCTGTACCCTGTGTGCAGCACTGTACCCTGTGTGGAGCACTGTACCCTGTGTGCAGCATTGTTCACTGTGTGGAGCTCTGCAAACTGTGTGGAGCACTGTACCCTCTGTGCAGGACAGTATTCTGTGTGGAGCACTGTACCCTGTGTGGAGGACTGTAACCTGTGTGGAGCACTGTTCCCATTGTGTAGAACTGTACTCCGTCTGCAGCACTGTACCCTGTGTGGAGCAATGTACCCTGTGTGGAGCACAGTACCCTGGGTGCAGCACTGTACCCTGTGTGGAGCACTGTATCCTGTGTCCAGCACTACCCGGTGTGCAGCACTGTATCCTGTGTGCAGCACTGTACCCGGTGTGGAGCACTGTATCCTGTGTCCAGCACTATATCCTGTGTGGAGCACTGTATCCTGAGTGGAGTACTGTACAGTGTGTGGAGCACTGTACCCTGTGTGGAGCACTGTACCCTTTGTGGAGGACTGTACCCCTGTGCGCAGCACTCTAACCTGTGTGGAGCACTGTATCCTGTGTGCAGCACTGTAAACTGTGTGGAGAACTGTACCCTGCTTGCAGCACTGTACGCTTTGTGCAGCACTGTACCCTGTGTGGATGACTGTACCCTGTGTGGGGCACTGTACCCTGTGTGCAACACTGCACCCTGTGTGGAATACTGTACCATTTGTGCAGCACTGTACCCTGTGTTTAGGACTGTACCCCATGTGGAGGACGGTACCCTGTGTGCAGCACTGCACCCTGTGTGGAGGATTGTACCCTGAGTGCAACACTGAACCCTGTGTGGAGTATTGTACCCTGTGTGCAGCACTGTACCCTGTGTGCAACACTTTACCCTGTGTGGAGGATTGTACCCTGTGTGGAGGACTGTTCCCTGTGTGGAGCACTGTACCCTGTGTGATGCACTGTATCTCAAGTGGAGGTCTGTATCCTGTGTGCATCACTGTACACTGTGTGCAACGCATACCCTGTGTGGAGGATTGTAACCTGTGTGGAGGACTGTACTCTGTGTGGTGCACTGTACCCTGTGTGTAGCACTGTACCCTGTGTGGTGCACTGTATCTTGTGTGGAGGACTGTATCCTGTGTGGAGCACAGTGTCCTGTGTGGAGCACTGTACCCTGTGTGGAGCACTGTACGCTGTGTGGAGGACTTTACCCAGTGTGGAGGATTGTACCCTGTGTGCAGCACTGTGCCCTGTGTGGAGCACTGTACCCTGTGTGGAGCACTGTAACCTGTGTACAGCACTGTAACCTGTGTGGAGCACTGTACCCTGTTTGGAGGACTGCACCCTGTGTGGAGCACTCTACACTGTGTGGAGCACTGTACTCTGTGTGGAGGATTTACCCTGTGTGGAGCACTGTACCCTGTGTGGAGCACTGTACCCTGTGTGCAGCACTGCACCCTGTGTGGAGCACTCTGCACTGTGGGGAGGACTGTACCCTTTGGGCATCACTCTACCGTGTGTGGACCAGTGTAACCTGTGTGCAGCACAGTTCACTGTGTGGAGCTCTGCAAACTTTGTGGAGCACTGTACCCTCTGTGCAGGACTGTATTCTGTGTGGAGCACTGTTCCCTGTGTGGAGCACTGTAGCCTGTATGGAGCACTGTATCCTGTGTGGAGCATGGTATCCTGAGTGGAGCACTGTACAGTGTGTGGAGCACTGTATCCTCTGGGCAGCACTGTAACCTTTGTGGAGGAATGTACCCTGTGTGCAGCACTCTAACCTGTGTGGAGCACTGTATCCTGTGTGCAGCACTGTAAACTGTGTGGAGGACTGTACCCTGCTTGCAGCACTGTACCCTTTGTGCAGCACTGTACCCTGTGTGGAGGACTGTACCCCGTGTGGGGCACTGTACCCTGTGTGGAGCACTGTGCCCTGTGTGCAGCACAGTACCCTGTGTGGAGCACTGTACCCTGTGTGGAGCACTGTACCCTGTGTTGTGGACTATACCCTGTGTGCAGCACTGTACCCTGTGTTGTGGATTGTGCGCTGTGTGGAGCACTGTACCCTGTGTGGAGCCCTGTACACTGTGCGTAGCACGGTATCCTGTGTGGAGCATTGTACCCTGTGTGCTGGACTGTACCCTGTGTGGAGTACTGTACCCTGTGTGCAGCACTGTACCCTGTGTGGAGGACTTTACCCCGTGTGCAGCACACTACCTGTGTGGAGAACTGTGCCCCGTGTGGCGCACTGTATCCTGTGTGCAGCACTGTACCCTGTGTGGAGCATGGTAACCTGTGTGGAGGACGGTACCCTGTGTGGAGGTCTGTCCCCTGTGGGCAGCACTGTACCCTGTGTGCAGGACTGTACCCTGTGTGCAACACTGTGCACTTTGTGCAGCACTGTACCCTGTTTGGAGGACTGTACCCCATGTGGAGGATGGCACCCTGTGTGCAACACTGTACCCAGTGTGGAGCACTGTACCCTGTGTGCTGCACTCTGCACTGTGTGTAGGACTGTACCTTTTGTGCAGCACTTTACCCTGTGTGCAACACTTTTCCCTGTGTGGAGGATTGTACCCTGTGTGGAGGACTGTACCCTGTGTGATGCACTGTATCCTGTGTGGAGTACTGTACCCTGTGTTCAGCACTGTACCCTGTGTGCATCACTGTACACTGTGTGCAACACTGTACCCTGTGACGAGGACTGTCCCCTGTGTGGTCCACTGTATCTTGTGTGGAGGACTGTATCCAGTTTGTAGCACTGTGTGCTGTGTGGAGTACTGTACCCTGTGTGGAGCTCTGTACCCTGTGTGCAGCACTGTGCCCTTTGTGCAGCACTGTACCCTGTGTGCAGCACTCTACCCTGTGTGGAGCACTGTACCCTGTGTGGAGCACTGTACCCTGTGTGCAGCACTGTACCCTTTGTGCAGCACTGTACCCTGTGTGGAGGACTGTACCCTGTGTGCAACACTGTACCCTGTGTGGAGCACTGTACCCTGTATGCAGCAGTGTACCCTGTTTGGAGGACTGTACCCTGTGTGCAACACTGTACCCTGTGTGGAGCACTGTAACCTGTGTGCAGCACTGTACCCTGTGTGCAGGACTGTACCTTGTGTGCACCACTGTACCCTGTGTGCAACACTTTATCCTGTGTGGAGGATTGTACCCTGTGTGGAGGACTGTACCCTGTGTGGAGGACTGTACCCTGTGTGCAACACTGTACCCTGTGTGGAGCACTGTACCCTGTGTGCAGCACTGTATCATGTGTGGAGGACTGTACCCTGTGTGCAACACTGTACCCTGTGTGCAGCACTGTACCCTGTGTGGAGCACTTTACCCTGTGTGGAGCACTGTACCCTGTGTGTAGGACTGTACACTGTGTGCAACACTGTTCCCTGTGTGGAGGATTGTATCCTGTGTGGAGGACTGTACCCTGTGTGGAGCACTGTACCGTTGTGTGGAGGACTTTATCCTGTGTGCAGCACTGTACACTGTGTGTAGGACCGTACCTTGTGTGCACCACTGTACCCTGTGTGCAACACTTTACCCTGTGTGGAGGATTGTACCCTGTGTGGAGGACTGTTCCCTGTGTGGAGCACGGTACTCTGTGTGATGCCCTGTACCCTGTGTGCAGCACTCTACGCTGTGTGGAGGACTTTACACAGCGTGGAGCACTGTACCATGTGTGCAGCACTGTGCCCTGTGTGGAACACTGTACCCTGTGTGGAACAATGTACCCTGTGTGCAGCACTGTAACCTGTGTGGAGGACTGTACCCTGTGTGCAGCACTGTACCCTGTTTGCCGACTGTACCCTGTGTGCAGCACTGTACCCTGTATGGAGCGCTGTACCCTATATGCAGCACTGTTCCCTGTCTGGAGGACTGTACCCCATGTGCAGCACTGTACCCTGTGTGCAGCACTGTACCCTGTGTGGAGGAATGTACCCTTTGTGCAACACTGTACCCTCTGTGGTGCACTGTACCCTGCGTGCAGCACTGTACCCTGTGTGCATCACTGTGCACTGTGTGCAACACTGTACACTGTGTGGCAGATTGTACCCTGTGTGGAGGATCGTACCCTGTTTGGAGGACTGTAGCCGGTGTGCAACACTGTACCCTGTGTGGAGCACTGTACCCTGTGTGCAGCACTCTACCCTGTGTGGAGCACTGTACCCTGTGTGGAGGACTGTACCCTGTGTGGAGCACTGTACCCTGTGTGCAGCAATGTAACCTGTGTGGAGGTCTGTACCCTGTGTGGAGCAGTGTACCCTGTTTGGAGGACTGTACCCTGTGTGCAGCACTGTTTACTGTGTGGAGCTCTGCAAACTGTGTGGAGTACTGTAACCTGTTTGGAGGACTGTACCCTGTGTGCAGCACTGCAACCTGTGTTGAGCATTCTACACTGTGTGGAGCACTCTCCCCTGTGTGGAGGATTGTATCCTGTGTGCAGCACTGTACCCTGTTTGAAGCACTGTATCCTGTGTCCATAAATGTACCCTGTGTGCAGCACTGTACCCTGTGTGGAGCACTGTACCCTGTGTGCAGCACTGTAAGCTGTGTGGAGGACTTTACACAGTGTGGAGGACTGTACCCTGTGTGCAGCACTCTGCCCTGTGTGGAGCACTATACCCTGTGTTGAACACTGTACCCTTTGTGCAGCACTGAAAACTGTGTGGAGGTCTGTACCCTGTGTGCAGCACTGTACCCTGTGTGGAGCACTGTACCCTGTGTGCAGCATTGTTCACTGTGTGGAGCTCTGCAAACTGTGTGGAGCACTGTACCCTCTGTGCAGGACAGTATTCTGTGTGGAGCACTGTACCCTGTGTGGAGGACTGTAACCTGTGTGGAGCACTGTTCCCATTGTGTAGAACTGTACTCCGTCTGCAGCACTGTACCCTGTGTGGAGCAATGTACCCTGTGTGGAGCACAGTACCCTGGGTGCAGCACTGTACCCTGTGTGGAGCACTGTATCCTGTGTCCAGCACTACCCGGTGTGCAGCACTGTATCCTGTGTGCAGCACTGTACCCGGTGTGGAGCACTGTATCCTGTGTCCAGCACTATATCCTGTGTGGAGCACTGTATCCTGAGTGGAGTACTGTACAGTGTGTGGAGCACTGTACCCTGTGTGGAGCACTGTACCCTTTGTGGAGGACTGTACCCCTGTGCGCAGCACTCTAACCTGTGTGGAGCACTGTATCCTGTGTGCAGCACTGTAAACTGTGTGGAGAACTGTACCCTGCTTGCAGCACTGTACGCTTTGTGCAGCACTGTACCCTGTGTGGATGACTGTACCCTGTGTGGGGCACTGTACCCTGTGTGCAACACTGCACCCTGTGTGGAATACTGTACCATTTGTGCAGCACTGTACCCTGTGTTTAGGACTGTACCCCATGTGGAGGACGGTACCCTGTGTGCAGCACTGCACCCTGTGTGGAGGATTGTACCCTGAGTGCAACACTGAACCCTGTGTGGAGTATTGTACCCTGTGTGCAGCACTGTACCCTGTGTGCAACACTTTACCCTGTGTGGAGGATTGTACCCTGTGTGGAGGACTGTTCCCTGTGTGGAGCACTGTACCCTGTGTGATGCACTGTATCTCAAGTGGAGGTCTGTATCCTGTGTGCATCACTGTACACTGTGTGCAACGCATACCCTGTGTGGAGGATTGTAACCTGTGTGGAGGACTGTACTCTGTGTGGTGCACTGTACCCTGTGTGTAGCACTGTACCCTGTGTGGTGCACTGTATCTTGTGTGGAGGACTGTATCCTGTGTGGAGCACAGTGTCCTGTGTGGAGCACTGTACCCTGTGTGGAGCACTGTACGCTGTGTGGAGGACTTTACCCAGTGTGGAGGATTGTACCCTGTGTGCAGCACTGTGCCCTGTGTGGAGCACTGTACCCTGTGTGGAGCACTGTAACCTGTGTACAGCACTGTAACCTGTGTGGAGCACTGTACCCTGTTTGGAGGACTGCACCCTGTGTGGAGCACTCTACACTGTGTGGAGCACTGTACTCTGTGTGGAGGATTTACCCTGTGTGGAGCACTGTACCCTGTGTGGAGCACTGTACCCTGTGTGCAGCACTGCACCCTGTGTGGAGCACTCTGCACTGTGGGGAGGACTGTACCCTTTGGGCATCACTCTACCGTGTGTGGACCAGTGTAACCTGTGTGCAGCACAGTTCACTGTGTGGAGCTCTGCAAACTTTGTGGAGCACTGTACCCTCTGTGCAGGACTGTATTCTGTGTGGAGCACTGTTCCCTGTGTGGAGCACTGTAGCCTGTATGGAGCACTGTATCCTGTGTGGAGCATGGTATCCTGAGTGGAGCACTGTACAGTGTGTGGAGCACTGTATCCTCTGGGCAGCACTGTAACCTTTGTGGAGGAATGTACCCTGTGTGCAGCACTCTAACCTGTGTGGAGCACTGTATCCTGTGTGCAGCACTGTAAACTGTGTGGAGGACTGTACCCTGCTTGCAGCACTGTACCCTTTGTGCAGCACTGTACCCTGTGTGGAGGACTGTACCCCGTGTGGGGCACTGTACCCTGTGTGGAGCACTGTGCCCTGTGTGCAGCACAGTACCCTGTGTGGAGCACTGTACCCTGTGTGGAGCACTGTACCCTGTGTTGTGGACTATACCCTGTGTGCAGCACTGTACCCTGTGTTGTGGATTGTGCGCTGTGTGGAGCACTGTACCCTGTGTGGAGCCCTGTACACTGTGCGTAGCACGGTATCCTGTGTGGAGCATTGTACCCTGTGTGCTGGACTGTACCCTGTGTGGAGTACTGTACCCTGTGTGCAGCACTGTACCCTGTGTGGAGGACTTTACCCCGTGTGCAGCACACTACCTGTGTGGAGAACTGTGCCCCGTGTGGCGCACTGTATCCTGTGTGCAGCACTGTACCCTGTGTGGAGCATGGTAACCTGTGTGGAGGACGGTACCCTGTGTGGAGGTCTGTCCCCTGTGGGCAGCACTGTACCCTGTGTGCAGGACTGTACCCTGTGTGCAACACTGTGCACTTTGTGCAGCACTGTACCCTGTTTGGAGGACTGTACCCCATGTGGAGGATGGCACCCTGTGTGCAACACTGTACCCAGTGTGGAGCACTGTACCCTGTGTGCTGCACTCTGCACTGTGTGTAGGACTGTACCTTTTGTGCAGCACTTTACCCTGTGTGCAACACTTTTCCCTGTGTGGAGGATTGTACCCTGTGTGGAGGACTGTACCCTGTGTGATGCACTGTATCCTGTGTGGAGTACTGTACCCTGTGTTCAGCACTGTACCCTGTGTGCATCACTGTACACTGTGTGCAACACTGTACCCTGTGACGAGGACTGTCCCCTGTGTGGTCCACTGTATCTTGTGTGGAGGACTGTATCCAGTTTGTAGCACTGTGTGCTGTGTGGAGTACTGTACCCTGTGTGGAGCTCTGTACCCTGTGTGCAGCACTGTGCCCTTTGTGCAGCACTGTACCCTGTGTGCAGCACTCTACCCTGTGTGGAGCACTGTACCCTGTGTGGAGCACTGTACCCTGTGTGCAGCACTGTACCCTTTGTGCAGCACTGTACCCTGTGTGGAGGACTGTACCCTGTGTGCAACACTGTACCCTGTGTGGAGCACTGTACCCTGTATGCAGCAGTGTACCCTGTTTGGAGGACTGTACCCTGTGTGCAACACTGTACCCTGTGTGGAGCACTGTAACCTGTGTGCAGCACTGTACCCTGTGTGCAGGACTGTACCTTGTGTGCACCACTGTACCCTGTGTGCAACACTTTATCCTGTGTGGAGGATTGTACCCTGTGTGGAGGACTGTACCCTGTGTGGAGGACTGTACCCTGTGTGCAACACTGTACCCTGTGTGGAGCACTGTACCCTGTGTGCAGCACTGTATCATGTGTGGAGGACTGTACCCTGTGTGCAACACTGTACCCTGTGTGCAGCACTGTACCCTGTGTGGAGCACTTTACCCTGTGTGGAGCACTGTACCCTGTGTGTAGGACTGTACACTGTGTGCAACACTGTTCCCTGTGTGGAGGATTGTATCCTGTGTGGAGGACTGTACCCTGTGTGGAGCACTGTACCGTTGTGTGGAGGACTTTATCCTGTGTGCAGCACTGTACACTGTGTGTAGGACCGTACCTTGTGTGCACCACTGTACCCTGTGTGCAACACTTTACCCTGTGTGGAGGATTGTACCCTGTGTGGAGGACTGTTCCCTGTGTGGAGCACGGTACTCTGTGTGATGCCCTGTACCCTGTGTGCAGCACTCTACGCTGTGTGGAGGACTTTACACAGCGTGGAGCACTGTACCATGTGTGCAGCACTGTGCCCTGTGTGGAACACTGTACCCTGTGTGGAACAATGTACCCTGTGTGCAGCACTGTAACCTGTGTGGAGGACTGTACCCTGTGTGCAGCACTGTACCCTGTTTGCCGACTGTACCCTGTGTGCAGCACTGTACCCTGTATGGAGCGCTGTACCCTATATGCAGCACTGTTCCCTGTCTGGAGGACTGTACCCCATGTGCAGCACTGTACCCTGTGTGCAGCACTGTACCCTGTGTGGAGGAATGTACCCTTTGTGCAACACTGTACCCTCTGTGGTGCACTGTACCCTGCGTGCAGCACTGTACCCTGTGTGCATCACTGTGCACTGTGTGCAACACTGTACACTGTGTGGCAGATTGTACCCTGTGTGGAGGATCGTACCCTGTTTGGAGGACTGTAGCCGGTGTGCAACACTGTACCCTGTGTGGAGCACTGTACCCTGTGTGCAGCACTCTACCCTGTGTGGAGCACTGTACCCTGTGTGGAGGACTGTACCCTGTGTGGAGCACTGTACCCTGTGTGCAGCAATGTAACCTGTGTGGAGGTCTGTACCCTGTGTGGAGCAGTGTACCCTGTTTGGAGGACTGTACCCTGTGTGCAGCACTGTTTACTGTGTGGAGCTCTGCAAACTGTGTGGAGTACTGTAACCTGTTTGGAGGACTGTACCCTGTGTGCAGCACTGCAACCTGTGTTGAGCATTCTACACTGTGTGGAGCACTCTCCCCTGTGTGGAGGATTGTATCCTGTGTGCAGCACTGTACCCTGTTTGAAGCACTGTATCCTGTGTCCATAAATGTACCCTGTGTGCAGCACTGTACCCTGTGTGGAGCACTGTACCCTGTGTGCAGCACTGTAAGCTGTGTGGAGGACTTTACACAGTGTGGAGGACTGTACCCTGTGTGCAGCACTCTGCCCTGTGTGGAGCACTATACCCTGTGTTGAACACTGTACCCTTTGTGCAGCACTGAAAACTGTGTGGAGGTCTGTACCCTGTGTGCAGCACTGTACCCTGTGTGGAGCACTGTACCCTGTGTGCAGCATTGTTCACTGTGTGGAGCTCTGCAAACTGTGTGGAGCACTGTACCCTCTGTGCAGGACAGTATTCTGTGTGGAGCACTGTACCCTGTGTGGAGGACTGTAACCTGTGTGGAGCACTGTTCCCATTGTGTAGAACTGTACTCCGTCTGCAGCACTGTACCCTGTGTGGAGCAATGTACCCTGTGTGGAGCACAGTACCCTGGGTGCAGCACTGTACCCTGTGTGGAGCACTGTATCCTGTGTCCAGCACTACCCGGTGTGCAGCACTGTATCCTGTGTGCAGCACTGTACCCGGTGTGGAGCACTGTATCCTGTGTCCAGCACTATATCCTGTGTGGAGCACTGTATCCTGAGTGGAGTACTGTACAGTGTGTGGAGCACTGTACCCTGTGTGGAGCACTGTACCCTTTGTGGAGGACTGTACCCCTGTGCGCAGCACTCTAACCTGTGTGGAGCACTGTATCCTGTGTGCAGCACTGTAAACTGTGTGGAGAACTGTACCCTGCTTGCAGCACTGTACGCTTTGTGCAGCACTGTACCCTGTGTGGATGACTGTACCCTGTGTGGGGCACTGTACCCTGTGTGCAACACTGCACCCTGTGTGGAGCACTGTACCATTTGTGCAGCACTGTACCCTGTGTTTAGGACTGTACCCCATGTGGAGGACGGTACCCTGTGTGCAGCACTGCACCCTGTGTGGAGGATTGTACCCTGAGTGCAACACTGAACCCTGTGTGGAGCATTGTACCCTGTGTGCAGCACTGTACCCTGTGTGCAACACTTTACCCTGTGTGGAGGATTGTACCCTGTGTGGAGGACTGTTCCCTGTGTGGAGCACTGTACCCTGTGTGATGCACTGTATCTCAAGTGGAGGTCTGTATCCTGTGTGCATCACTGTACACTGTGTGCAACGCATACCCTGTGTGGAGGATTGTAACCTGTGTGGAGGACTGTACTCTGTGTGGTGCACTGTACCCTGTGTGTAGCACTGTACCCTGTGTGGTGCACTGTATCTTGTGTGGAGGACTGTATCCTGTGTGGAGCACAGTGTCCTGTGTGGAGCACTGTACCCTGTGTGGAGCACTGTACGCTGTGTGGAGGACTTTACCCAGTGTGGAGGATTGTACCCTGTGTGCAGCACTGTGCCCTGTGTGGAGCACTGTACCCTGTGTGGAGCACTGTAACCTGTGTACAGCACTGTAACCTGTGTGGAGCACTGTACCCTGTTTGGAGGACTGCACCCTGTGTGGAGCACTCTACACTGTGTGGAGCACTGTACTCTGTGTGGAGGATTTACCCTGTGTGGAGCACTGTACCCTGTGTGGAGCACTGTACCCTGTGTGCAGCACTGCACCCTGTGTGGAGCACTCTGCACTGTGGGGAGGACTGTACCCTTTGGGCATCACTCTACCGTGTGTGGACCAGTGTAACCTGTGTGCAGCACAGTTCACTGTGTGGAGCTCTGCAAACTTTGTGGAGCACTGTACCCTCTGTGCAGGACTGTATTCTGTGTGGAGCACTGTTCCCTGTGTGGAGCACTGTAGCCTGTATGGAGCACTGTATCCTGTGTGGAGCATGGTATCCTGAGTGGAGCACTGTACAGTGTGTGGAGCACTGTATCCTCTGGGCAGCACTGTAACCTTTGTGGAGGAATGTACCCTGTGTGCAGCACTCTAACCTGTGTGGAGCACTGTATCCTGTGTGCAGCACTGTAAACTGTGTGGAGGACTGTACCCTGCTTGCAGCACTGTACCCTTTGTGCAGCACTGTACCCTGTGTGGAGGACTGTACCCCGTGTGGGGCACTGTACCCTGTGTGGAGCACTGTGCCCTGTGTGCAGCACAGTACCCTGTGTGGAGCACTGTACCCTGTGTGGAGCACTGTACCCTGTGTTGTGGACTATACCCTGTGTGCAGCACTGTACCCTGTGTTGTGGATTGTGCGCTGTGTGGAGCACTGTACCCTGTGTGGAGCCCTGTACACTGTGCGTAGCACGGTATCCTGTGTGGAGCATTGTACCCTGTGTGCTGGACTGTACCCTGTGTGGAGTACTGTACCCTGTGTGCAGCACTGTACCCTGTGTGGAGGACTTTACCCCGTGTGCAGCACACTACCTGTGTGGAGAACTGTACCCCGTGTGGCGCACTGTATCCTGTGTGCAGCACTGTACCCTGTGTGGAGCATGGTAACCTGTGTGGAGGACGGTACCCTGTGTGGAGGTCTGTCCCCTGTGGGCAGCACTGTACCCTGTGTGCAGGACTGTACCCTGTGTGCAACACTGTACACTTTGTGCAGCACTGTACCCTGTTTGGAGGACTGTACCCCATGTGGAGGATGGCACCCTGTGTGCAACACTGTACCCAGTGTGGAGCACTGTACCCTGTGTGCTGCACTCTGCACTGTGTGTAGGACTGTACCTTTTGTGCAGCACTTTACCCTGTGTGCAACACTTTTCCCTGTGTGGAGGATTGTACCCTGTGTGGAGGACTGTACCCTGTGTGATGCACTGTATCCTGTGTGGAGTACTGTACCCTGTGTTCAGCACTGTACCCTGTGTGCATCACTGTACACTGTGTGCAACACTGTACCCTGTGACGAGGACTGTCCCCTGTGTGGTCCACTGTATCTTGTGTGGAGGACTGTATCCAGTTTGTAGCACTGTGTGCTGTGTGGAGTACTGTACCCTGTGTGGAGCTCTGTACCCTGTGTGCAGCACTGTGCCCTTTGTGCAGCACTGTACCCTGTGTGCAGCACTCTACCCTGTGTGGAGCACTGTACCCTGTGTGGAGCACTGTACCCTGTGTGCAGCACTGTACCCTTTGTGCAGCACTGTACCCTGTGTGGAGGACTGTACCCTGTGTGCAACACTGTACCCTGTGTGGAGCACTGTACCCTGTATGCAGCAGTGTACCCTGTTTGGAGGACTGTACCCTGTGTGCAACACTGTACCCTGTGTGGAGCACTGTAACCTGTGTGCAGCACTGTACCCTGTGTGCAGGACTGTACCTTGTGTGCACCACTGTACCCTGTGTGCAACACTTTATCCTGTGTGGAGGATTGTACCCTGTGTGGAGGACTGTACCCTGTGTGGAGGACTGTACCCTGTGTGCAACACTGTACCCTGTGTGGAGCACTGTACCCTGTGTGCAGCACTGTATCATGTGTGGAGGACTGTACCCTGTGTGCAACACTGTACCCTGTGTGCAGCACTGTACCCTGTGTGGAGCACTTTACCCTGTGTGGAGCACTGTACCCTGTGTGTAGGACTGTACACTGTGTGCAACACTGTTCCCTGTGTGGAGGATTGTATCCTGTGTGGAGGACTGTACCCTGTGTGGAGCACTGTACCGTTGTGTGGAGGACTTTATCCTGTGTGCAGCACTGTACACTGTGTGTAGGACCGTACCTTGTGTGCACCACTGTACCCTGTGTGCAACACTTTACCCTGTGTGGAGGATTGTACCCTGTGTGGAGGACTGTTCCCTGTGTGGAGCACTGTACTCTGTGTGATGCCCTGTACCCTGTGTGGAGCACTTTACCCTGTTTGGAGCACTGTACCCTGTGTGTAGGACTGTACACTCTGTGCAACACTTTTCCCTGTGTGCAGGATTGTACCCTGTGTGGAGCACTGTACCCTGTGTGCAACACTGTACCCTGTGTGGAGCACTGTACCCTGTGTGCAGCACTGTGCCCTGTGTTTAGGACTGAACCCCAAGTGGAGGACGTTACCCTGTGTGCAGCACTTCACCCTGTGTGGAGGACTGTACCCTGAGTGCAACACTGTACCCTGTGTGGAGCACTGTGCCCTGTGTGCAGCACTGTACCCTGTGTGTAGGACTGTACCTTGTGTGCACCACTGTACCATGTGTGCAACACTGTACCCTCTGTGGTGCACTGTACCCTGTGTGCAGCACTGTACACTGTGTGCATCACTGTACACTGTGTGCAACACGTACCCTGTGTGGAGGATTGTAACCTGTGTGGAGGACTGTACCCTGGGTGGAGCACTGTACGCTGTGTGGAGGACTTTACCCAGTGTGGAGGATTGTACCCTGTGTGCAACACTGTACCCTGTGTGGAGCACTGTACCCTGTATGCAGCACTGTACCCTGTGTGGAGGACTGTACCCTGTGTGCAACACTGTACCCTGTGTGGAGCACTGTAACCTGTGTGCAGCACTGTACCCTGTGTATAGGACTGTACCTTGTGTGCACCACTGTACCCTGTGTGCAACACTTTATCCTGTGTGGAGGATTGTACCCTGTGTGGAGGACTGTACCCTGTGTGGAGCACTGTACCCTGTGTGGAGGACTGTACCCTGTGTGGAGGACTGTACCCTGTGTGCAACACTGTACCCTGTGTGGAGCACTGTACCCTGTGTGCAGCACTGTATCATGTGTGGAGGACTGTACCCTGTGTGCAACACTGTACCCTGTGTGCAGCACTGTACCCTGTGTGGAGCACTTTACCCTGTGTGGAGCACTGTACCCTGTGTGTAGGACTGTACACTGTGTGCAACACTGTTCCCTGTGTGGAGGATTGTATCCTGTGTGGAGGACTGTACCCTGTGTGGAGCACTGTACCGTTGTGTGGAGGACTTTATCCTGTGTGCAGCACTGTACACTGTGTGTAGGACCGTACCTTGTGTGCACCACTGTACCCTGTGTGCAACACTTTACCCTGTGTGGAGGATTGTACCCTGTGTGGAGGACTGTTCCCTGTGTGGAGCACTGTACTCTGTGTGATGCCCTGTACCCTGTGTGGAGCACTTTACCCTGTGTGGAGCACTGTACCCTGTGTGTAGGACTGTACACTCTGTGCAACACTTTTCCCTGTGTGGAGGATTGTACCCTGTGTGGAGCACTGTACCCTGTGTGCAACACTGTACCCTGTGTGGAGCACTGTACCCTGTGTGCAGCACTGTGCCCTGTGTTTAGGACTGAACCCCAAGTGGCGGACGGTACCCTGTGTTCAGCACTTCACCCTGTGTGGAGGACTGTACCCTGAGTGCAACACTGTACCCTGTGTGGAGCACTGTGCCCTGTGTGCAGCACTGTACCCTGTGTGTAGGACTGTACCTTGTGTGCACCACTGTACCATGTGTGCAACACTGTACCCTCTGTGGTGCACTGTACCCTGTGTGCAGCACAGTACCCTGTGTCGAGCACTGTACCCTGTGTGGAGCACTGTACCCTGTGTTGTGGACTATACCCTGTGTGCAGCACTGTACCCTGTGTTGTGGATTGTGCGCTGTGTGGAGCACTGTACCCTGTGTGGAGCCCTGTACACTGTGTGTAGCACGGTATCCTGTGTGGAGCATTGTACCCTGTGTGCTGGACTGTACCCTGTGTGGAGGACTTTACCCCGTGTGCAGCACACTACCTGTGTGGAGAACTGTACCCCGTGTGGCGCACTGTATCCTGTGTGCAGCACTGTACCCTGTGTGGAGCATGGTAACCTGTGTGGAGGACGGTACCCTGTGTGGAGGTCTGTCCCCTGTGGGCAGCACTGTACCCTGTGTGCAGGACTGTACCCTGTGTGCAACACTGTACACTTTGTGCAGCACTGTACCCTGTTTGGAGGACTGTACCCCATGTGGAGGATGGCACCCTGTGTGCAACACTGTACCCAGTGTGGAGCACTGTACCCTGTGTGCTGCACTCTGCACTGTGTGTAGGACTGTACCTTATGTGCAGCACTTTACCCTGTGTGCAACACTTTTCCCTGTGTGGAGGATTGTACCCTGTGTGGAGGACTGTACCCTGTGTGATGCACTGTATCCTGTGTGGAGTACTGTACCCTGTGTTCAGCACTGTACCCTGTGTGCATCACTGTACACTGTGTGCAACACTGTACCCTGTGACGAGGACTGTCCCCTGTGTGGTCCACTGTATCTTGTGTGGAGGACTATATCCAGTTTGTAGCACTGTGTGCTGTGTGGAGTACTGTACCCTGTGTGGAGCTCTGTACCCTGTGTGCAGCACTGTGCCCTTTGTGCAGCACTGTACCCTGTGTGCAGCACTCTACCCTGTGTGGAGCACTGTACCCTGTGTGGAGCACTGTACCCTGTGTGCAGCACTGTACCCTTTGTGCAGCACTGTACCCTGTGTGGAGGACTGTACCCTGTGTGCAACACTGTACCCTGTGTGGAGCACTGTACCCTGTATGCAGCACTGTACCCTGTGTGGAGGACTGTACCCTGTGTGCAACACTGTACCCTGTGTGGAGCACTGTAACCTGTGTGCAGCACTGTACCCTGTGTGTAGGACTGTACCTTGTGTGCACCACTGTACCCTGTGTGCAACACTTTATCCTGTGTGGAGGATTGTACCCTGTGTGGAGGACTGTACCCTGTGTGGAGGACTGTACCCTGTGTGCAACACTGTACCCTGTGTGGAGCACTGTACCCTGTGTGCAGCACTGTATCATGTGTGGAGGACTGTACCCTGTGTGCAACACTGTACCCTGTGTGCAGCACTGTACCCTGTGTGGAGCACTTTACCCTGTGTGGAGCACTGTACCCTGTGTGTAGGACTGTACACTGTGTGCAACACTGTTCCCTGTGTGGAGGATTGTATCCTGTGTGGAGGACTGTACCCTGTGTGGAGCACTGTACCGTTGTGTGGAGGACTTTATCCTGTGTGCAGCACTGTACACTGTGTGTAGGACCGTACCTTGTGTGCACCACTGTACCCTGTGTGCAACACTTTACCCTGTGTGGAGGATTGTACCCTGTGTGGAGGACTGTTCCCTGTGTGGAGCACTGTACTCTGTGTGTAGGACTGTACACTCTGTGCAACACTTTTCCCTGTGTGGAGGATTGTACCCTGTGTGGAGCACTGTACCCTGTGTGCAACACTGTACCCTGTGTGGAGCACTGTACCCTGTGTGCAGCACTGTGCCCTGTGTTTAGGACTGAACCCCAAGTGGAGGACGTTACCCTGTGTGCAGCACTTCACCCTGTGTGGAGGACTGTACCCTGAGTGCAACACTGTACCCTGTGTGGAGCACTGTGCCCTGTGTGCAGCACTGTACCCTGTGTGTAGGACTGTACCTTGTGTGCACCACTGTACCATGTGTGCAACACTGTACCCTCTGTGGTGCACTGTACCCTGTGTGCAGCACTGTACACTGTGTGCATCACTGTACACTGTGTGCAACACGTACCCTGTGTGGAGGATTGTAACCTGTGTGGAGGACTGTACCCTGGGTGGAGCACTGTACGCTGTGTGGAGGACTTTACCCAGTGTGGAGGATTGTACCCTGTGTGCAGCACTGTACCCTGTGTGGAGGACTTTACCCCGTGTGCAGCACACTACCTGTGTGGAGAACTGTACCCCGTGTGGCGCACTGTATCCTGTGTGCAGCACTGTACCCTGTGTGGAGCATGGTAACCTGTGTGGAGGACGGTACCCTGTGTGGAGGTCTGTCCCCTGTGGGCAGCACTGTACCCCGTGTGCAGGACTGTACCCTGTGTGCAACACTGTACACTTTGTGCAGCACTGTACCCTGTTTGGAGGACTGTACCCCATGTGGAGGATGGCACCCTGTGTGCAACACTGTACCCAGTGTGGAGCACTGTACCCTGTGTGCTGCACTCTGCACTGTGTGTAGGACTGTACCTTATGTGCAGCACTTTACCCTGTGTGCAACACTTTTCCCTGTGTGGAGGATTGTACCCTGTGTGGAGGACTGTACCCTGTGTGATGCACTGTATCCTGTGTGGAGTACTGTACCCTGTGTTCAGCACTGTACCCTGTGTGCATCACTGTACACTGTGTGCAACACTGTACCCTGTGACGAGGACTGTCCCCTGTGTGGTCCACTGTATCTTGTGTGGAGGACTGTATCCAGTTTGTAGCACTGTGTGCTGTGTGGAGTACTGTACCCTGTGTGGAGCTCTGTACCCTGTGTGCAGCACTGTGCCCTTTGTGCAGCACTGTACCCTGTGTGCAGCACTCTACCCTGTGTGGAGCACTGTACCCTGTGTGGAGCACTGTACCCTTTGTGCAGCACTGTACCCTGTGTGGAGGACTGTACCCTGTGTGCAACACTGTACCCTGTGTGGAGCACTGTACCCTGTATGCAGCACTGTACCCTGTGTGGAGGACTGTACCCTGTGTGCAACACTGTACCCTGTGTGGAGCACTGTAACCTGTGTGCAGCACTGTACCCTGTGTGTAGGACTGTACCTTGTGTGCACCACTGTACCCTGTGTGCAACACTTTATCCTGTGTGGAGGATTGTACCCTGTGTGGAGGACTGTACCCTGTGTGGAGGACTGTACCCTGTGTGCAACACTGTACCCTGTGTGGAGCACTGTACCCTGTGTGCAGCACTGTATCATGTGTGGAGGACTGTACCCTGTGTGCAACACTGTACCCTGTGTGCAGCACTGTACCCTGTGTGGAGCACTTTACCCTGTGTGGAGCACTGTACCCTGTGTGTAGGACTGTACACTGTGTGCAACACTGTTCCCTGTGTGGAGGATTGTATCCTGTGTGGAGGACTGTACCCTGTGTGGAGCACTGTACCGTTGTGTGGAGGACTTTATCCTGTGTGCAGCACTGTACACTGTGTGTAGGACCGTACCTTGTGTGCACCACTGTACCCTGTGTGCAACACTTTACCCTGTGTGGAGGATTGTACCCTGTGTGGAGGACTGTTCCCTGTGTGGAGCACTGTACTCTGTGTGTAGGACTGTACACTCTGTGCAACACTTTTCCCTGTGTGGAGGATTGTACCCTGTGTGGAGCACTGTACCCTGTGTGCAACACTGTACCCTGTGTGGAGCACTGTACCCTGTGTGCAGCACTGTGCCCTGTGTTTAGGACTGAACCCCAAGTGGAGGACGTTACCCTGTGTGCAGCACTTCACCCTGTGTGGAGGACTGTACCCTGAGTGCAACACTGTACCCTGTGTGGAGCACTGTGCCCTGTGTGCAGCACTGTACCCTGTGTGTAGGACTGTACCTTGTGTGCACCACTGTACCATGTGTGCAACACTGTACCCTCTGTGGTGCACTGTACCCTGTGTGCAGCACTGTACACTGTGTGCATCACTGTACACTGTGTGCAACACGTACCCTGTGTGGAGGATTGTAACCTGTGTGGAGGACTGTACCCTGGGTGGAGCACTGTACGCTGTGTGGAGGACTTTACCCAGTGTGGAGGATTGTACCCTGTGTGCAACACTGTACCCTGTGTGGAGCACTGTACCCTGTATGCAGCACTGTACCCTGTGTGGAGGACTGTACCCTGTGTGCAACACTGTACCCTGTGTGGAGCACTGTAACCTGTGTGCAGCACTGTACCCTGTGTGTAGGACTGTACCTTGTGTGCACCACTGTACCCTGTGTGCAACACTTTATCCTGTGTGGAGGATTGTACCCTGTGTGGAGGACTGTACCCTGTGTGGAGCACTGTACCCTGTGTGGAGGACTGTACCCTGTGTGGAGGACTGTACCCTGTGTGCAACACTGTACCCTGTGTGGAGCACTGTACCCTGTGTGCAGCACTGTATCATGTGTGGAGGACTGTACCCTGTGTGCAACACTGTACCCTGTGTGCAGCACTGTACCCTGTGTGGAGCACTTTACCCTGTGTGGAGCACTGTACCCTGTGTGTAGGACTGTACACTGTGTGCAACACTGTTCCCTGTGTGGAGGATTGTATCCTGTGTGGAGGACTGTACCCTGTGTGGAGCACTGTACCGTTGTGTGGAGGACTTTATCCTGTGTGCAGCACTGTACACTGTGTGTAGGACCGTACCTTGTGTGCACCACTGTACCCTGTGTGCAACACTTTACCCTGTGTGGAGGATTGTACCCTGTGTGGAGGACTGTTCCCTGTGTGGAGCACTGTACTCTGTGTGTAGGACTGTACACTCTGTGCAACACTTTTCCCTGTGTGGAGGATTGTACCCTGTGTGGAGCACTGTACCCTGTGTGCAATACTGTACCCTGTGTGGAGCACTGTACCCTGTGTGCAGCACTGTGCCCTGTGTTTAGGACTGAACCCCAAGTGGAGGACGTTACCCTGTGTGCAGCACTTCACCCTGTGTGGAGGACTGTACCCTGAGTGCAACACTGTACCCTGTGTGGAGCACTGTGCCCTGTGTGCAGCACTGTACCCTGTGTGTAGGACTGTACCTTGTGTGCACCACTGTACCATGTGTGCAACACTGTACCCTCTGTGGTGCACTGTACCCTGTGTGCAACACTGTACACTGTGTGCATCACTGTACACTGTGTGCAACACGTACCCTGTGTGGAGGATTGTAACCTGTGTGGAGGACTGTACCCTGGGTGGAGCACTGTACGCTGTGTGGAGGACTTTACCCAGTGTGGAGGATTGTACCCTGTGTGCAACACTGTACCCTGTGTGGAGCACTGTACCCTGTATGCAGCACTGTACCCTGTGTGGAGGACTGTACCCTGTGTGCAACACTGTACCCTGTGTGGAGCACTGTAACCTGTGTGCAGCACTGTACCCTGTGTGTAGGACTGTACCTTGTGTGCACCACTGTACCCTGTGTGCAACACTTTATCCTGTGTGGAGGATTGTACCCTGTGTGGAGGACTGTACCCTGTGTGGAGCACTGTACCCTGTGTGGAGGACTGTACCCTGTGTGGAGGACTGTACCCTGTGTGCAACACTGTACCCTGTGTGGAGCACTGTACCCTGTGTGCAGCACTGTATCATGTGTGGAGGACTGTACCCTGTGTGCAACACTGTACCCTGTGTGCAGCACTGTACCCTGTGTGGAGCACTTTACCCTGTGTGGAGCACTGTACCCTGTGTGTAGGACTGTACACTGTGTGCAACACTGTTCCCTGTGTGGAGGATTGTATCCTGTGTGGAGGACTGTACCCTGTGTGGAGCACTGTACCGTTGTGTGGAGGACTTTATCCTGTGTGCAGCACTGTACACTGTGTGTAGGACCGTACCTTGTGTGCACCACTGTACCCTGTGTGCAACACTTTACCCTGTGTGGAGGATTGTACCCTGTGTGGAGGACTGTTCCCTGTGTGGAGCACTGTACTCTGTGTGATGCCCTGTACCCTGTGTGGAGCACTTTACCCTGTGTGGAGCACTGTACCCTGTGTGTAGGACTGTACACTCTGTGCAACACTTTTCCCTGTGTGGAGGATTGTACCCTGTGTGGAGCACTGTACCCTGTGTGCAACACTGTACCCTGTGTGGAGCACTGTACCCTGTGTGCAGCACTGTGCCCTGTGTTTAGGACTGAACCCCAAGTGGAGGACGGTACCCTGTGTTCAGCACTTCACCCTGTGTGGAGGACTGTACCCTGAGTGCAACACTGTACCCTGTGTGGAGCACTGTGCCCTGTGTGCAGCACTGTACCCTGTGTGTAGGACTGTACCTTGTGTGCACCACTGTACCATGTGTGCAACACTGTACCCTCTGTGGTGCACTGTACCCTGTGTGCAGCACAGTACCCTGTGTCGAGCACTGTACCCTGTGTGGAGCACTGTACCCTGTGTTGTGGACTATACCCTGTGTGCAGCACTGTACCCTGTGTTGTGGATTGTGCGCTGTGTGGAGCACTGTACCCTGTGTGGAGCCCTGTACACTGTGTGTAGCACGGTATCCTGTGTGGAGCATTGTACCCTGTGTGCTGGACTGTACCCTGTGTGGAGTACTGTACCCTGTGTGCAGCACTGTACCCTGTGTGGAGGACTTTACCCCGTGTGCAGCACACTACCTGTGTGGAGAACTGTACCCCGTGTGGCGCACTGTATCCTGTGTGCAGCACTGTACCCTGTGTGGAGCATGGTAACCTGTGTGGAGGACGGTACCCTGTGTGGAGGTCTGTCCCCTGTGGGCAGCACTGTACCCTGTGTGCAGGACTGTACCCTGTGTGCAACACTGTACACTTTGTGCAGCACTGTACCCTGTTTGGAGGACTGTACCCCATGTGGAGGATGGCACCCTGTGTGCAACACTGTACCCAGTGTGGAGCACTGTACCCTGTGTGCTGCACTCTGCACTGTGTGTAGGACTGTACCTTATGTGCAGCACTTTACCCTGTGTGCAACACTTTTCCCTGTGTGGAGGATTGTACCCTGTGTGGAGGACTGTACCCTGTGTGATGCACTGTATCCTGTGTGGAGTACTGTACCCTGTGTTCAGCACTGTACCCTGTGTGCATCACTGTACACTGTGTGCAACACTGTACCCTGTGACGAGGACTGTCCCCTGTGTGGTCCACTGTATCTTGTGTGGAGGACTGTATCCAGTTTGTAGCACTGTGTGCTGTGTGGAGTACTGTACCCTGTGTGGAGCTCTGTACCCTGCGTGCAGCACTGTGCCCTTTGTGCAGCACTGTACCCTGTGTGCAGCACTCTACCCTGTGTGGAGCACTGTACCCTGTGTGGAGCACTGTACCCTGTGTGCAGCACTGTACCCTTTGTGCAGCACTGTACCCTGTGTGGAGGACTGTACCCTGTGTGCAACACTGTACCCTGTGTGGAGCACTGTACCCTGTATGCAGCACTGTACCCTGTGTGGAGGACTGTACCCTGTGTGCAACACTGTACCCTGTGTGGAGCACTGTAACCTGTGTGCAGCACTGTACCCTGTGTGTAGGACTGTACCTTGTGTGCACCACTGTACCCTGTGTGCAACACTTTATCCTGTGTGGAGGATTGTACCCTGTGTGGAGGACTGTACCCTGTGTGGAGCACTGTACCCTGTGTGGAGGACTGTACCCTGTGTGGAGGACTGTACCCTGTGTGCAACACTGTACCCTGTGTGGAGCACTGTACCCTGTGTGCAGCACTGTATCATGTGTGGAGGACTGTACCCTGTGTGCAACACTGTACCCTGTGTGCAGCACTGTACCCTGTGTGGAGCACTTTACCCTGTGTGGAGCACTGTACCCTGTGTGTAGGACTGTACACTGTGTGCAACACTGTTCCCTGTGTGGAGGATTGTATCCTGTGTGGAGGACTGTACCCTGTGTGGAGCACTGTACCGTTGTGTGGAGGACTTTATCCTGTGTGCAGCACTGTACACTGTGTGTAGGACCGTACCTTGTGTGCACCACTGTACCCTGTGTGCAACACTTTACCCTGTGTGGAGGATTGTACCCTGTGTGGAGGACTGTTCCCTGTGTGGAGCACTGTACTCTGTGTGATGCCCTGTACCCTGTGTGGAGCACTTTACCCTGTGTGGAGCACTGTACCCTGTGTGTCGGACTGTACATTCTGTGCAACACTTTTCCCTGTGTGGAGGATTGTACCCTGTGTGGAGCACTGTACCCTGTGTGCAACACTGTACCCTGTGTGGAGCACTGTACCCTGTGTGCAGCACTGTGCCCTGTGTTTAGGACTGAACCCCAAGTGGAGGACGGTACCCTGTGTGCAGCACTTCACCCTGTGTGGAGGACTGTACCCTGAGTGCAACACTGTACCCTGTGTGGAGCACTGTGCCCTGTGTGCAGAACTGTACCCTGTGTGTAGGACTGTACCTTGTGTGCACCACTGTACCATGTGTGCAACACTGTACCCTCTGTGGTGCACTGTACCCTGTGTGCAGCACTGTACACTGTGTGCATCACTGTACACTGTGTGCAACACGTACCCTGTGTGGAGGATTGTAACCTGTGTGGAGGACTGTACCCTGGGTGGAGCACTGTACGCTGTGTGGAGGACTTTACCCAGTGTGGAGGATTGTACCCTGTGTGCAACACTGTACCCTGTGTGGAGCACTGTACCCTGTATGCAGCACTGTACCCTGTGTGGAGGACTGTACCCTGTGTGCAACACTGTACCCTGTGTGGAGCACTGTAACCTGTGTGCAGCACTGTACCCTGTGTGTAGGACTGTACCTTGTGTGCAACACTGTTCACTATGTGGAGCTCTGCAAACTGTGTGGAGCACTGTACCCTCTGTGCAGGACTGTATTCTGTGTGGAGCACTGTAGCTTGTGTGGAGCAGTGTACCCTGTATGCAGCACTGCACACTGTGTGGAGCACTCTGCACTGTGTGGAGCACTGTACTCTGTGTGGAGGATTTACCCTGTGTGGAGGACTGTACCCTGTGTGGAGCACTGTACCCTGTGTGCAGCACTGCACCCTGTGTGGAACACTCTGCACTGTGGGGAGGACTGTACCCTATGGGCATCACTGTAGCCTGTGTGGACCAGTGTAACCTGTGTGCAGCACAGTTCACTGTGTGGAGCTCTGCAAACTGTGTGGAGCACTGTACGCTCTGTGCAGGACTGTATTCTGTGTGGAGCACTGTTCCCTGTGTGGAGCACTGTACCCTGTGTGGAGCACTGTAGCCTGTATGGAGCACTGTATCCTGTGTGGAGCACTGTATCCTGAGTGGAGCACTGTACTGTGTATGGAGCACTGTATCCTGTGGGCAGCACTGTAACCTTTGTGGAGGACTGTACCCTGTGCGCAGCACTCTAACCTGTGTGGAGCACTGCATCCTGTGTGCAGCACTGTAAACTGTGTGTAGGACTGTACCCTGCTTGCAGCACTGTACCCTTTGTGCAGCACTGTACCCTGTGTGGAGGACTGTACCCCGTGTGGGGCACTGTACCCTGTGTGCAGCACTGTGCCCTTTGTGCAGCACTGTACCACTTGTGGAGTACTGTACACTGTGTGGAGGACTGTACCACTTGTGGAGGACGGTAACCTGTGTGCAACACTGTACCCTGTGTGTAGGTCAGTACCCTGTGTGGAGCTCTGTACCCTGTGTGGAGCACTGTACCCTGTGTTGTGGACTATACCCTGTGTGCAGCACTGTACCCTGTGTCGAGCACTGTACACTGTGTATAGCACTGTATCCTGTGTGGAGCATTGTACCCTGTGTGCTGGACTGTACCCTGTGTGGAGTAATGTACCCTGTGTGCTGCACTGTACCTTGTGTTGTGGATTGTGCCCTGTGTGGAGCACTGTACCCTGTGTGGAGCCCTGTAAACTGTGTATAGCACTGTATCCTGTGTGGAGCATTGTACCCTGTGTGCTGGACTGTACCCTGTGTGGAGTACTGTACCCTGTGTGCAGCACTGTACCCTGTGTGGATGACATTACCCCGTGTGCAGTACACTACCTGTGTGGCGCACTGTATCCTGTGTGCAGCACTGTACCCTGTGTGGACAACGGTAACCTGTGTGGAGGACTGTACCCCTGTGCGCAGCACTCTAACCTGTGTGGAGCACTGTATCCTGTGTGCAGCACTGTAAACTGTGTGGAGAACGGTACCCTGCTTGCAGCACTGTACCCTGTGTGCAGCACTCTACCCTGTGTGGAGCACTGTACCCTGTGTGGAGGACTGTACCCTGTGTGGAGCACTGTACCCTGTGTGCAGCAATGTAACCTGTGTGGAGGTCTGTACCCTGTGTGGAGCAGTGTACCCTGTTTGGAGGACTGTACCCTGTGTGCAGCACTGTTTACTGTGTGGAGCTCTGCAAACTGTGTGGAGTACTGTAACCTGTTTGGAGGACTGTACCCTGTGTGCAGCACTGCAACCTGTGTTGAGCATTCTACACTGTGTGGAGCACTCTCCCCTGTGTGGAGGATTGTACCCTGTGTGCAGCACTGTACCCTGTTTGAAGCACTGTATCCTGTGTCCATAAATGTACCCTGTGTGCAGCACTGTACCCTGTGTGGAGCACTGTACCCTGTGTGCAGCACTGTAAGCTGTGTGGAGGACTTTACACAGTGTGGAGGACTGTACCCTGTGTGCAGCACTCTGCCCTGTGTGGAGCACTATACCCTGTGTTGAACACTGTACCCTGTGTGCAGCACTGAAACCTGTGTGAGGACTGTACCCTGTGTGCAGCACTGTACCCTGATTGTACGACTCTACCCTGTGTGCAGCACTGTACCCTGTGTGGAGCACTGTACCCTGTGTGCAGCATTGTTCACTGTGTGGAGCTCTGCAAACTGTGTGGAGCACTGTACCCTCTGTGCAGGACAGTATTCTGTGTGGAGCACTGTACCCTGTGTGGAGGACTGTAACCTGTGTGGAGCACTGTTCCCATTGTGTAGAACTGTACTCTGTCTGCAGCACTGTACCCTGTGTGGAGCAATGTACCCTGTGTGGAGCACAGTACCCTGGGTGCAGCACTGTACCCTGTGTGGAGCACTGTATCCTGTGTCCAGCACTACCCGGTGTGCAGCACTGTATCCTGTGTGCAGCACTGTACCCTGCGTGGAGCACTGTATCCTGTGTCCAGCACTATATCCTGTGTGGAGCACTGTATCCTGAGTGGAGTACTGTACAGTGTGTGGAGCACTGTACCCTGTGTGGAGCACTGTACCCTTTGTGGAGGACTGTACCCCTGTGCGCAGCACTCTAACCTGTGTGGAGCACTGTATCCTGTGTGCAGCACTGTAAACTGTGTGGAGAACTGTACCCTGCTTGCAGCACTGTACCCTTTGTGCAGCACTGTACCCTGTGTGGATGACTGTACCCTGTGTGGGGCACTGTACCCTGTGTGCAACACTGCACCCTGTGTGGAGCACTGTACCATTTGTGCAGCACTGTACCCTGTGTTTAGGACTGTACCCCATGTGGAGGACGGTACCCTGTGTGCAGCACTGCACCCTGTGTGGAGGATTGTACCCTGAGTGCAACACTGTACCCTGTGTGGAGCATTGTACCCTGTGTGCAGCACTGTACCCTGTGTGCAACACTTTACCCTGTGTGGAGGATTGTACCCTGTGTGGAGGACTGTTCCCTGTGTGGAGCACTGTACCCTGTGTGATGCACTGTATCTCAAGTGGAGGTCTGTATCCTGTGTGCATCACTGTACACTGTGTGCAACGCATACCCTGTGTGGAGGATTGTAACCTGTGTGGAGGACTGTACCCTGTGTGGTGCACTGTACCCTGTGTGTAGCACTGTACCCTGTGTGGTGCACTGTATCTTGTGTGGAGGACTGTATCCTGTGTGGAGCACAGTGTCCTGTGTGGAGCACTGTACCCTGTGTGGAGCACTGTACGCTGTGTGGAGGACTTTACCCAGTGTGGAGGATTGTACCCTGTGTGCAGCACTGTGCCCTGTGTGGAGCACTGTACCCTGTGTGGAGCACTGTAACCTGTGTACAGCACTGTAACCTGTGTGGAGCACTGTACCCTGTTTGGAGGACTGCACCCTGTGTGGAGCACTCTACACTGTGTGGAGCACTGTACTCTGTGTGGAGGATTTACCCTGTGTGGAGCACTGTACCCTGTGTGGAGCACTGTACCCTGTGTGCAGCATTGCACCCTGTGTGGAGCACTCTGCACTGTGGGGAGGACTGTACCCTATGGGCATCACTCTACCGTGTGTGGACCAGTGTAACCTGTGTGCAGCACAGTTCACTGTGTGGAGCTCTGCAAACTTTGTGGAGCACTGTACCCTCTGTGCAGGACTGTATTCTGTGTGGAGCACTGTTCCCTGTGTGGAGCACTGTAGCCTGTATGGAGCACTGTATCCTGTGTGGAGCATGGTATCCTGAGTGGAGCACTGTACAGTGTGTGGAGCACTGTATCCTGTGGGCAGCACTGTAACCTTTGTGGAGGAATGTACCCTGTGCGCAGCACTCTAACCTGTGTGGAGCACTGTATCCTGTGTGCAGCACTGTAAACTGTGTGGAGGACTGTACCCTGCTTGCAGCACTGTACCCTTTGTGCAGCACTGTACCCTGTGTGGAGGACTGTACCCCGTGTGGGGCACTGTACCCTGTGTGGAGCACTGTGCCCTGTGTGCAGCACAGTACCCTGTGTCGAGCACTGTACCCTGTGTGGAGCACTGTAGCCTGTGTTGTGGACTATACCCTGTGTGCAGCACTGTACCCTGTGTTGTGGATTGTGCGCTGTGTGGAGCACTGTACCCTGTGTGGAGCCCTGTGCACTGTGTGTAGCACGGTATCCTATGTGGAGCATTGTACCCTGTGTGCTGGACTGTACCCTGTGTGGAGTACTGTACCAAGTGTGCAGCACTGTACCCTGTGTGGAGGACTTTACCCCGTGTGCAGCACACTACCTGTGTGGAGAACTGTACCCCGTGTGGCGCACTGTATCCTGTGTGCAGCACTGTACCCTGTGTGGAGCATGGTAACCTGTGTGGAGGACGGTACCCTGTGTGGAGGTCCGTCCCTTGTGGGCAGCACTGTACCCTGTGTGCAGGACTGTACCCTGTGTGCAACACTGTACACTTTGTGCAGCACTATACCCTGTTTGGAGGGCTGTACCCCATGTGGAGGATGGTACCCTGTGTGCAACACTGTACCCAGTGTGGAGCACTGTACCCTGTGTGCAGCACTATGCACTGTGTGTAGGACTGTACCTTTTGTGCAGCACTGTACCCTGTGTGCAACACTTTTCCCTGTGTGGAGGATTGTACCCTGTGTGGAGGACTGTACCCTGTGTGATGCACTGTATCCTGTGTGGAGTACTGTAGCCTGTGTTCAGCACTGTACCCTGTGTGCATCACTGTAAACTGTGTGCAACACTGTACCCTGTGACGAGGACTGTCCCCTGTGTGGTCCACTGTATCTTGTGTGGAGGACTGTATCCAGTTTGTAGCACTGTGTGCTGTGTGGAGTACTGTACCCTGTGTGGAGCTCTGTACCCTGTGTGCAGCACTGTGCCCTTTGTGCAGCACTGTACCCTGTGTGCAGCACTCTACCCTGTGTGGAGCACTGTACCCTGTGTGGAGCACTGTACCCTGTGTGCAGCACTGTACCCTTTGTGCAGCACTGTACCCTGTGTGGAGGACTGTACCCTGTGTGCAACACTGTACCCTGTGTGGAGCACTGTACCCTGTATGCAGCACTGTACCCTGTGTGGAGGACTGTACCCTGTGTGCAACACTGTAACCTGTGTGGAACACTGTAACCTGTGTGCAGCACTGTACCCTGTGTGTAGGACTGTACCTTGTGTGCACCACTGTACCCTGTGTGCAACACTTTATCCTGTGTGGAGGATTGTACCCTGTGTGGAGGACTGTACCCTGTGTGGAGCACTGTACCCTGTGTGGAGGACTGTACCCTGTGTGCAACACTGTACCCTGTGTGGAGCACTGTACCCTGTGTGCAGCACTGTATCATGTGTGGAGGACTGTACCCTGTGTGCAACACTGTACCCTGTGTGCAGCACTGTACCCTGTGTGGAGCACTTTACCCTGTGTGGAGCACTGTACCCTGTGTGTAGGACTGTACACTGTGTGCAACACTGTTCCCTGTGTGGAGGATTGTATCCTGTGTGGAGGACTGTACCCTGTGTGGAGCACTGTACCGTTGTGTGGAGGACTTTATCCTGTGTGCAGCACTGTACACTGTGTGTAGGACCGTACCTTGTGTGCACCACTGTACCCTGTGTGCAACACTTTACCCTGTGTGGAGGATTGTACCCTGTGTGGAGGACTGTTCCCTGTGTAGAGCACGGTACTCTGTGTGATGCACTGTACCCTGTGTGGAGCACTTTACCCTGTGTGGAGCACTGTACCCTGTGTGTAGGACTGTACACTCTGTGCAACACTTTTCCCTGTGTGGAGGATTGTACCCTGTGTGGAGCACTGTACCCTGTGTGCAACACTGTACCCTGTGTGGAGCACTGTACCCTGTGTGCAGCACTGTGCCCTGTCTTTAGGACTGAGCCCCAAGTGGAGGACGGTACCCTGTGTGCAGCACTGCACCCTGTGTGGAGGACTGTACCCTGAGTGCAACACTGTACCCTGTGTGGAGCACTGTACCCTGTGTGCAGCACTGTACCCTGTGTGTAGGCCTGTACCTTGTGTGCACCACTGTACCCTGTGTGCAACACTTTACCCTGTGTGGAGGATTGTACCCTGCGTGGAGCACTTTACCCTGAGTGGAGCACTGTACCCTGTGTGTAGGACTGTACCCTGTGTGCAACACTGTACCCTCTGTGGTGCACTGTACCCTGTGTGCAGCACTGTACACTGTGTGCATCACTGTACACTGTGTGCAACACGTACCCTGCATGGAGGATTGTAACCTGTGTGGAGGACTGTACCCTGGGTGGAGCACTGTACGCTGTGTGGAGGACTTTACCCAGTGTGGAGGATTGTACCCTGTGTGCAGCACTGTGCCCTGTGTGGAGCACTGTACCCTGTGTGGAGCACTGTAACCTGTGTACAGCACTGTAACCTGTGTGGAGCACTGTACCCTGTTTGGATGACTGTACCCTGTGTGCAGCACTGTACCCTGTGTGGAGAACTGTACACTGTGTGCAACACTGTTCACTATGTGGAGCTCTGCAAACTGTGTGGAGCACTGTACCCTCTGTGCAGGACTGTATTCTGTGTGGAGCACTGTAGCTTGTGTGGAGCAGTGTACCCTGTATGCAGCACTGCACACTGTGTGGAGCACTCTGCACTGTGTGGAGCACTGTACTCTGTGTGGAGGATTTACCCTGTGTGGAGGACTGTACCCTGTGTGGAGCACTGTGCCCTGTGTGCAGCACTGCACCCTGTGTGGAACACTCTGCACTGTGGGGAGGACTGTACCCTATGGGCATCACTGTAGCCTGTGTGGACCAGTGTAACCTGTGTGCAGCACAGTTCACTGTGTGGAGCTCTGCAAACTGTGTGGAGCACTGTACGCTCTGTGCAGGACTGTATTCTGTGTGGAGCACTGTTCCCTGTGTGGAGCACTGTACCCTGTGTGGAGCACTGTAGCCTGTATGGAGCACTGTATCCTGTGTGGAGCACTGTATCCTGAGTGGAGCACTGTACTGTGTGTGGAGCACTGTATCCTGTGGGCAGCACTGTAACCTTTGTGGAGGACTGTACCCTGTGCGCAGCACTCTAACCTGTGTGGAGCACTGCATCCTGTGTGCAGCACTGTAAACTGTGTGTAGGACTGTACCCTGCTTGCAGCACTGTACCCTTTGTGCAGCACTGTACCCTGTGTGGAGGACTGTACCCCGTGTGGGGCACTGTACCCTGTGTGCAGCACTGTGCCCTTTGTGCAGCACTGTACCACTTGTGGAGTACTGTACACTGTGTGGAGGACTGTACCACTTGTGGAGGACGGTAACCTGTGTGCAACACTGTACCCTGTGTGTAGGTCAGTACCCTGTGTGGAGCTCTGTACCCTGTGTGGAGCACTGTACCCTGTGTTGTGGACTATACCCTGTGTGCAGCACTGTACCCTGTGTCGAGCACTGTACACTGTGTATAGCACTGTATCCTGTGTGGAGCATTGTACCCTGTGTGCTGGACTGTACCCTGTGTGGAGTACTGTACCCAGTGTGCTGCACTGTACCTTGTGTTGTGGATTGTGCCCTGTGTGGAGCACTGTACCCTGTGTGGAGCCCTGTACACTGTGTATAGCACTGTATCCTGTGTGGAGCATTGTACCCTGTGTGCTGGACTGTACCCTGTGTGGAGTACTGTACCCTGTGTGCAGCACTATACCCTGAGTGGAGGACATTACCCCGTGTGCAGTACACTACCTGTGTGGCGCACTGTATCGTGTGTGCAGCACTGTACCCTGTGTGGACAACGGTAACCTGTGTGGAGGACGGTACCCTGTGTGGAGGTCTGTCCCCTGTGTGCAGCACTGTACCCTGTGTGCAGGACTGTACCCTGTGTGCAGCACTGTACACTTTGTGGAGCACTATACCCTGTGTGGAGGACTGTACCCCATTTGGAGGACGGTACCCCGTGTGCAGCACACTACCTGTGTGGAGAACTGTACCCCGTGTGGCGCACTGTATCCTGTGTGCAGCACTGTACCCTGTGTGGAGCACGGTAACCTGTGTGGAGGACGGTACCCTGTGTGGAGGTCTGTCCCCTGTGGGCAGCACTGTACCCTGTGTGCAGGACTGTACCCTGTGTGCAGCACTGTACACTTTGTGCAGCACTGTACCCTGTGTGGAGCACTGTACCCCATGTGGAGGATGGTACCCTGTGTGCAACACTGTACCCAGTGTGGAGCACTGTACCCTGTGTGCAGCACTCTACACTGTGTGTAGGACTGTACCTTTTGTGCAGCACTGTACCCTGTGTGCAACACTTTTCCCTGTGTGGAGGATTGTACCCTGTGTGGAGGACTGTACCCTGTGTGATGCACTGTATCCTGTGTGGAGTACTGTACCTGTGTTCAGCACTGTACCCTGTGTGCATCACTGTACACTGTGTGCAACACTGTACCCTGTGACGAGGACTGTCCCCTGTGTGGTCCACTGTATCTTGTGTGGAGGACTGTATCCAGTTTGTAGCACTGTGTGCTGTGTGGAGTACTGTACCCTGTGTGGAGCTCTGTACCCTGTGTGCAGCACTGTAACCTGTGTGGAGGACTGTACCCTGTGTGCAGCACTGTACCCTGTTTGTACGACTCTACCCTGTGTGCAGCACTGTACCCTGTGTGGAGCACTGTACCCTGTGTGCAGCACTGTTCACTGTGTGGAGCTCTGCAAACTGTGTGGAGCACTGTACCCTCTGTGCAGGACTGTATTCTGTGTGGAGCACTGTACCCTGTGTGGAGGACTGTAACCTGTGTGGAGCACTGTTCCCATTGTGTAGAACTGTACTCCGTCTGCAGCACGGTACCCTGTGTGGAGCAATGTACCCTGTGTGGAGCACAGTACCCTGGGTGCAGCACCGTACCCTGTGTGGAGCACTGTATCCTGTGTCCAGCACTACACGGTGTGCAGCACTGTATCCTGTGTGCAGCACTGTACCCTGTGTGGAGCACTGTATCCTGTGTCCAGCACTACCCTGTGTGCAGCATTGTATCCTGTGTGGAGCAATGAAGCCTTTGTGCAGCACTGTACCCTGTGTGGAGCACTGTACCCTGTGTGGAGCACTGTATACTGTGTGGAGCACTGTACCCTGTGTGGAGCACTGTAACCTGAGTGGAGCACTGTAGACTGTATGGAGCACTGTATCCTGTGTGCAGCACTGTACCCTGTGTGAAGCACTGTATACTGTGTGCAGCACTGTACCCTGTATGAGCACTGTAACCTGAGTGGAGTATTGTACCCTGTGTGCAGGACCCTACCCTGTGTGAAGGACTGTATCCCATGTGCAGCACTGCACCCTGTGTGCAGCACTGTACCCTGTGTGGAGGACTGTATCCTGTGTGCAACACTGTACCCTCTGTGGTGCACTGTACCCTGTGTGCAGCACTGTACACCGTGTGCATCACTGTACACTGTGTGCAATACGTACCCTGAGTGGAGGATTGTAACCTGTGTGGAGGACTGTCCCCTGTGTGGTGCACTGTACCCTGTGTGTAGCACTGTACCTTGTGTGGTGCACTGTATCTTGTGTGGAGGACTGTATCCTGTGTGGAGCACAGTGTCCTGTGTGGAGTACTGTACCCTGTGTGGAGCACTGTACCCTGTGTGGAGCACTGTACGCTGTGTGGAGGACTTTCCCCAGTGTGGAGGATTGTACCCTGTGTGCAGCACTGTGCCCTGTGTGGAGCACTGTACCCTGTGTGGAGCACTGTAACCTGTGTACAGCACTGTAACCTGTGTGGAGCACTGTACCCTGTTTGGAGGACTGTACCCTGTGAGCAGCACTGTACCCTGTGTGCAGCACTGAACCCTGTGTGGAGCACTCTACACTGTGGGGAGGACTGTACCCTATGGGCATCACTCTACCCTGTGTGGACCAGTGCAAACTGTGTGCAGCACAGTTCACTGTGTGGAGCTCTGCAAACTGTGTGGAGCACTGTACCCTCTGTGCAGGACTGTATTCTGTGTGGAGCACTGTTTCCTGCGTGGAGCACTGTACCCTGTGTGGAGCACTGTATCCTGTGTGGAGCACTGTATCCTGAGTGGAGTACTGTACAGTGTGTGGAGCACTGTACCCTGTGTGGAGCACTGTACCCTTTGTGGAGGACTGTACCCCTGTGCGCAGCACTCTAACCTGTGTAGAGCACTGTATCCTGTGTGCAGCACTGTAAACTGTGTGGAGAACTGTACCCTGCTTGCAGCACTGTACCCTTTGTGCAGCACTGTACCCTGTGTGGATGACTGTACCCTGTGTGGGGCACTGTACCCTGTGTGCAACACTGCACCCTGTGTGGAGCACTGTACCATTTGTGCAGCACTGTACCCTGTGTTTAGGACTGTACCCCATGTGGAGGACGGTACCCTGTGTGCAGCACTGCACCCTGTGTGGAGGATTGTACCCTGAGTGCAACACTGTACCCTGTGTGGAGCACTGTACCCTGTGTGCAGCACTGTACCCTGTGTGCAACACTTTACCCTGTGTGGAGGATTGTACCCTGTGTGGAGGACTGTTCCCTGTGTGGAGCACTGTACCCTGTGTGATGCACTGTATCTCAAGTGGAGGTCTGTATCCTGTGTGCATCACTGTACACTGTGTGCAACGCATACCCTGTGTGGAGGATTGTAACCTGTGTGGAGGACTGTACCCTGTGTGGTGCACTGTACCCTGTGTGTAGCACTGTACCCTGTGTGGTGCACTGTATCTTGTGTGGAGGACTGTATCCTGTGTGGAGCACAGTGTCCTGTGTGGAGCACTGTACCCTGTGTGGACCACTGTACGCTGTGTGGAGGACTTTACCCAGTGTGGAGGATTGTACCCTGTGTGCAGCACTATGCCCTGTGTGGAGCACTGTACCCTGTGTGGAGCACTGTAACCTGTGTACAGCACTGTAACCTGTGTGGAGCACTGTACCCTGTTTGGAGGACTGCACCCTGTGTGGAGCACTCTACACTGTGTGGAGCACTGTACTCTGTGTGGAGGATTTACCCTGTGTGGAGCACTGTACCCTGTGTGGAGCACTGTACCCTGTGTGCAGCACTGCACCCTGTGTGGAGCACTCTGCACTGTGGGGAGGACTGTACCCTATGGGCATCACTGTACCCTGTGTGGACCAGTGTAACCTGTGTGCAGCACAGTTCACTGTGTGGAGCTCTGCAAACTGTGTGGAGCACTGTACCCTCTGTGCAGGACTGTATTCTGTGTGGAGCACTGTTCCCTGTGTGGAGCACTGTACCCTGTGTGGAGCACTGTAGCCTGTATGGAGCACTGTATCCTGTGTGGAGCACTGTATCCTGAGTGGAGCACTGTACAGTGTGTGGAGCACTGTATCCTGTGGGCAGCACTGTAAACTTTGTGGAGGAATGTACCCTGTGTGCAGCACTCTAACCTGTGTGGAGCACTGTATCCTGTGTGCAGCACTGTAAACTGTGTGGAGGACTGTACCCTGCTTGCAGCACTGTACCCTTTGTGCAGCACTGTACCCTGTGTGGTGGACTGTACCCCGTGTGGGGCACTGTACCCTATGTGGAGCACTGTGCCCTGTGTGGAGCACTGTACGCTGTGTTGTGGACTATACCCTGTGTGCAGCACTGTACCCTGTGTTGTGGATTGTGCGCTGTGTGGAGCACTATAGCCTGTGTGGAGCCCTGTACACTGTGTGTAGCACTGTATCCTGTGTGGAGCATTGTACCCTGTGTGCTGGACTGTACCCTGTGTGGAGTACTGTACCCTGTGTGCAGCACTGTACCCTGGGTGGAGAACTGTACCCCGTGTGGCGCATTGTATCCTGTGTGCAGCACAGTACCCTGTGTGGAGCATGGTAACCTGTGTGGAGGACGGTACCCTGCGTGGAGGTCTGTCCCCTGTGGGCAGCACTGTACCCTGTGTGCAGGACTGTACCCTGTGTGCAACACTGTACACTTTGTGCAGCACTGTACCCTGTTTGGAGGACTGAACCCTGTGTGCAACACTGTACCCTGTGTGGAGCACTGTAACCTGTGTGCAGCACTGTACCCTGTGTGGAGGACTGTACCCTGTGTGCAACACTGTACCCTGTGTGGAGCACTGTAACCTGTGTGCAGCACTGTACCCTGTGTGTAGGACTGTACCTTGTGTGCACCACTGTACCCTGTGTGCAACACTTTATCCTGTGTGGAGGATTGTACCCTGTGTGGAGGACTGTACCCTGTGTGGAGCACTGTACCCTGTGTGGAGGACTGTACCCTGTGTGGAGGACTGTAACCTGTGTGCAACACTGTACCGTGTGTGGAGCACTGTACCCTGTGTGCAGCACTGTATCATGTGTGGAGGACTGTACCCTGTGTGCAACACTGTACCCTGTGTGCAGCACTGTACCCTGTGTGGAGCACTTTACCCTGTGTGGAGCACTGTACCCTGTGTGTAGGACTGTACACTGTGTGCAACACTGTTCCCTGTGTGGAGGATTGTATCCTGTGTGGAGGACTGTACCCTGTGTGGAGCACTGTACCGTTGTGTGGAGGACTTTATCCTGTGTGCAGCACTGTACACTGTGTGTAGGACCGTACCTTGTGTGCACCACTGTACCCTGTGTGCAACACTTTACCCTGTGTGGAGGATTGTACCCTGTGTGGAGGACTGTTCCCTGTGTGGAGCACTGTACCCTGTGTGTAGGACTGTACACTCTGTGCAACACTTTTCCCTGTGTGGAGGATTGTACCCTGTGTGGAGCACTGTACCCCGTGTGCAACACTGTACCCTGTGTGGAGCACTGTACCATTTGTGCAGCACTGTGCCCTGTGTTTAGGACTGTACCCCAAGTGGAGGACGGTACCCTGTGTGCAGCACTGCACCCTGTGTGGAGGACTGTACCCTGAGTGCAACACTGTACCCTGTGTGGAGCACTGTAACCTGTGTGCAGCACTGTACCCTGTGTGTAGGACTGTACCTTGTTAGCACCACTGTACGCTGTGTGCAACACTTTACCCTGTGTGGAGGATTGTACCCTGTGTGGAGGACTGTTCCCTGTGTGGAGCACTTTACCCTGTGTGGAGCACTGTACCCTGTGTGTAGGACTGTACACTGTGTGCAACACTGTTCCCTGTGTGGAGGATTGTACCCTGTGTGGAGGGCTGTACCCTGTGTGGAGCACTGTACCCTGTGTGGAGGACTTTATCCTGTGTGGAGCACTGTAACCTGTGTGGAGCACTGTACCCTGTGTGGAGGATTTACACTGTGTGGAAGACTGTACCCTGTGTGGAGCACTGTACCCTGTGTGCAGCACTGAACCCTGTGTGGAACACTCTGCACTGTGGGGAGGACTGTACCCTATGGGCATCACTGTAGCCTGTGTGGACCAGTGCAACCTGTGTGCAGCACAGTTCACTGTGTGGAGCTCTGCAAACTGTGTGGAGCACTGTACACTCTGTGCAGGACTGTAATCTGTGTGGAGCACTGTTCCCTGTGTGGAGCACTGTACCCTGTGTGGAGCACTGTAGCCTGTATGGAGCACTGTATCCTGTGTGGAGCACTGTATCCTGAGTGGAGCACTGTACTGTGTGTGGAGCACTGTATCCTGTGGGCAGCACTGTAACCTTTGTGGAGGACTGTACCCTGTGTGCAGCTATCTAACCTGTGTGGAGCACTGCATCCTGTGTGCAGCACTGTAAACTGTGTGGAGGACTGTACCCTGCTTGCAGCACTGTGCCCTTTGTGCAGCACTGTACCACTTGTGGAGTACTGTACACTGTGTGGAGGACTGTAGCACTTGTGGAGGACGGTACCCTGTGTGCAACACTGTACCCTGTGTGTAGGTCTGTACCCTGTGTGGAGTTCTGCACCCTGTGTGGAGCACTGTACCCTGTGTTGTGGACTATACCCTGTGTGCAGCACTGTACCCTGTGTGGAGCCCTGTACACTGTGTATAGCACTGTATCCTGTGTGGAGCATTGTACCCTGTGTGCTGGACTGTACCTTGTGTGGAGTACTGTACCCTGTGTGCAGCACTGTACCCTGTGTGGAGGACATTACCCCGTGTGCAGTACACTACCTGTGTGGCGCACTGTATCGTGTGTGCAGCACTGTACCCTGTGTGGAGCACGGTTACCTGTGTGGAGGACGGTACCCTGTGTGGAGGTCTGCCCCTGTGTGCAGCACTGTACCCTGTGTGCAGGACTGTACCCTGTGTGCCGCACTGTACACTTTGTGCAGCACTATACCCTGTGTGGAGGACTGTACCCCATTTGGAGGACGGTACCCTGTGTGCAACACTGTACCCTGTGTGGAGCACTGTACCCTGTGGGCAGCACTCTACACTGTGTGGAGCATTGTACCCTGTGTGGAGCACTGTACCCTGTGTGGAGCACTCTACCCTGTGTGGGGGACTGTACCCCGTGTGGAGCACTGTATCCTGTGTGCAGCACTGTGCCCTTTCTGCAGCACTGTACCCTGTGTGCAGCACTCTACCCTGTGTAATGCACTGTACCCTGTGTGGAGCACTGTACCCTGTGTGCAGCACTTTACCCTGTGTGCAGGACTGTACCCCGTGTGGAGGACGGTACCCTGGGTGCAACACGGTACCCAGTGTGGAGCACTGTACCCTGTGTGCAGCACTGTACCCTGTGTGTAGGATTGTACCTTGTGTGCAGCACTGTACACTGTCTGGAGCACTGTACCCTGTGTGGAGCACTGTACACTTTGTGCAGCACTGTACCCTGTGTGGAGCACTGTGCCCTGTGTGCAGCACTGTACCCTGTGTGCAACACTTTTCCCTGTGTGGAGGATTGTACCCTGTGTGTAGGACTGTACCCCGTGTGCAATACTGTACCCTGTGTGCAGCACTGTACCCTGTGTTTAGGACTGTACCCCGTGTGGAGGACTGTACCCTGTGTGCAGCACTGTACCCTGTGTGCAGCACTGTACCCTGTGTGTAGGACTGTACCTTGTGTGCACCACTGTACCCTGTGAGCAACACTTTACACTGTGTGGAGGATTGTACCCTGTGTGGAGGACTGTACCCTGTGTGCAACACTGTACCCTGTGTGCAACACTGTACCCTGTGTGGAGCACTGTGCCCTGTGTGCAGCACTGTACCCTGTGTGGAGGACTGTACCCTGTGTGCAACACTGTACCCTGTGTGGAGCACTTTACCCTTTGTGCAGCACTGTACCCTGTGTGTAGGACTGTACCTTGTGTGCACCACTGTACCCTGTGTGCAACACTTTACCCTGTGTGGAGGATTGTACCCTGTGTGGAGGACTGTACCCTGTGTGGAGCACTGTACCCTGTGTGATGCACTGTACCCTGTGTGGAGCACTTTACCCTGTGTGTAGGACTGTACACTGTGTGCAACACTGTTCCCTGTGTGGAGGATTGTACCCTGTGTGGAGGGCTGTACCCTGTGTGGAGCACTGTACCCTGTGTGGAGGACTTTATCCTGTGTGGAGCACTGTAACCTGTGTGGAGCACTGTACTCTGTGTGTAGGTCTGTACCCTGTGTGGAGATCTGTACCCTGTGTGGAGAACTGTACCCTGTGTGCAGCACTGTACCCTGTGTGCAGCACTGTAACCTTGTGTGGTGCACTGTATCTTGTGTGGAGGACTGTATCCTGTGTGGAGCACTGTACGCTGTGTGGAGTACTGTACCCTGTGTGGAGCACTGTACGCTGTGTGGAGGACTTTACCCAGTGTGGAGGATTGTACCCTGTGTGCAGCACTGTGCCCTGTGTGGAGCACTGTACCCTGTGTGGAGCACTGTAACCTGTGTACAGCACTGTAACCTGTGTGGAGCACTGTACCCTGTTTGGAGGACTGTACCCTGTGTGCAGCACTGTACCCTGTATGGAGAACTGTACACTGTGTGCAACACTGTTCACTATGTGGAGCTCTGCAAACTGTGTGGAGCACTGTACCCTCTGTGCAGGACTGTATTCTGTGTGGAGCACTGTACCCTGTGTGGAGGACTGTACCTTGTGTGGAGCACTGTGCCCTGTATGCAGCACTGCACCCTGTGTGGAGCACTCTACACTGTGTGGAGCACTGTACTCTGTGTGGAGGATTTACCCTGTGTGGAGGACTCTACCCTGTGTGGAGCACTGTACCCTATCTGCAGCACTGAACCCTGTGTGGAGCACTCTACACTGTGGGGAGGACTGTACCCTATGGGCATCACTCTACCCTGTGTGGACCAGTGCAAACTGTGTGCAGCACAGTTCACTGTGTGGAGCTCTGCAAACTGTGTGGAGCACTGTACCCTCTGTGCAGGACTGTATTCTGTGTGGAGCACTGTTCCCTGTGTGGAGCACTGTACCCTGTGTGGAGCACTGTAGCCTGTGTGGAGCACTGTATCCTTTGTGGAGGACTGTACCCCTGTGCGCAGCACTCTAACCTGTGTGGAGCACTGTATCCTGTGTGCAGCACTGTAAACTGTGTGGAGAATTGTACCCTGTGTGCAGCACTGTACCCTGTGTGGAGGACTGTACCCTGTGTGGAGCACTGTACCCTGTGTGATGCACTGTACCCTGTGTGGAGCACTTTACCCTGTGTGGAGCACTGTACCCTGTGTGTAGGACTGTACACTGTGTGCAACACTGTTCCCTGTGTGGAGGATTGTACCCTGTGTGTAGGTCTGTACCCTGTGTGGAGATCTGTACCCTGTGTGGAGAACTGTACCCTGTGTGCAGCACTGTACCCTGTGTGCAGCACTGTAACCTTGTGTGGTGCACTGTATCTTGTGTGGAGGACTGTATCCTGTGTGGAGCACAGTGTCCTGTGTGGAGTACTGTACCCTGTGTGGAGCACTGTACCCTGTGTGGAGCACTGTACGCTGTGTGGAGGACTTAACCCAGTGTGGAGGATTGTACCCTGTGTGCAGCACTGTGCCCTGTGTGGAGCGCTGTACCCTGTGTGGAGCACTGTAACCTGTGTACAGCACTGTAACCTGTGTGGAGCACTGTACCCTGTTTGGAGGACTGTACCCTGTGTGCAGCACTGTACCCTGTATGGAGAACTGTACACTGTGTGCAACACTGTTCACTATGTGGAGCTCTGCAAACTGTGTGGAGCACTGTACCCTCTGTGCAGGACTGTATTCAGTGTGGAGGATTGTACCCTGTGTGGAGGACTGTACCTTGTGTGGAGCACTGTGCCCTGTATGCAGCACTGCACTCTGTGTGGAGCACTCTACACTGTGTGGAGCACTGTACTCTGTGTGGAGGATTTACCCTGTGTGGAGGACTGTACCCTGTGTGGAGCACTGTACCCTGTGTGCAGCACTGATCCCTGTGTGGAGCACTCTACACTGTGGGGAGGACTGTACCCTATGGGCATCACTCTACCCTGTGTGGACCAGTGCAAACTGTGTGCAGCACAGTTCACTGTGTGGAGCTCTGCAAACTGTGTGGAGCACTGTATCCTCTGTGCAGGACTGTATTCTGTGTGGAGCACTGTTCACTGTGTGGAGCACTGTACCCTGTGTGGAGCACTGTAGCCTGTGTGGAGCACTGTATCCTGTGTGGAGCACTGTATCCTGAGTGGAGTACTGTACAGTGTGTAGAGCACTGTACCCTGTGTGGAGCACTGTACCCTTTGTGGAGGACTGTACCCCTGTGCGCAGCACTCTAACCTGTGTGGAGCACTGTATCCTGTGTGCAGCACTGTAAACTGTGTGGAGAACTGTACCCTGTGTGCAGCACTGTACCCTGTGTGGAGGACTGTACCCTGTGTGGAGCACTGTACCCTGTGTGATGCACTGTACCCTGTGTGGAGCACTTTACCCTGTGTGGAGCACGGTACCCTGTGTGTAGGACTGTACACTGTGTGCAACACTGTTCCCTGTGTGGAGGATTGTACCCTGTGTGGAGGGCTGTACCCTGTGTGGAGCACTGTACTCTGTGTGGAGGACTTTATCCTGTGTGGAGCACTGTAACCTGTGTGGAGCACTGTACCCTGTGTGTAGGTCTGTACCCTGTGTGGAGATCTGTACCCTGTGTGGAGAACTGTACTCTGTGTGCAGCACTGTACCCTGTGTGTAGCACTGTAACCTTGTGTGGTGCACTGTATCTTGTGTGGAGGACTGTATCCTGTGTGGAGCACAGTGTCCTGTGTGGAGTACTGTACCCTGTGTGGAGCACTGTACCCTGTGTGGAGCACTGTACGCTGTGTGGAGGACTTTACCCAGTGTGGAGGATTGTACCCTGTGTGCAGCACTGTGCCCTGTGTGGAGCACTGTACCCTGTGTGGAGCACTGTAACCTGTGTACAGCACTGTAATCTGTGTGCAGCACTGAACCCTGTGTGGAGCACTCTACACTGTGGGGAGGACTGTACCCTATGGGCATCACTCTACCCTGTGTGGACCAGTGCAAACTGTGTGCAGCACAGTTCACTGTGTGGAGCTCTGCAAACAGTGTGGAGCACTGTACCCTCTGTGCAGGACTGTATTCTGTGTGGAGCACTGTACCCTGTATGGAGAACTGTACACTGTGTGCAACACTGTTCACTATGTGGAGCTCTGCAATCTGTGTGGAGTACTGTACCCTCTGTGCAGGACTGTATTCTGTGTGGAGCACTTAACCCTGTGTGGAGGACTGTACCTTGTGTGGAGCACTGTGCCCTGTATGCAGCACTGCACCCTGTGTGGAGCACTCTACACTGTGTGGAGCACTGTACTCTGTGTGGAGGATTTACCCTGTGTGGAGCACTGTACCCTGTGTGGAGCACTGTACCCTGTGTGCAGCACTGAACCCTGTGTGGAGCACTCTACACTGTGGGGAGGACTGTACCCTATGGGCATCACTCTACCCTGTGTGGACCAGTGCAAACTGTGTGCAGCACAGTTCACTGTGTGGAGCTCTGCAAACAGTGTGGAGCACTGTACCCTCTGTGCAGGACTGTATTCTGTGTGGAGCACTGTTCCCTGTGTGGAGCACTGTACCCTGTGTGGAGCACTGTAGCCTGTATGGAGCACTGTAGCCTGTGTGGAGCACTGTATCCTGTGTGGAGCACTGTATCCTGAGTGGAGTACTGTACAGTGTGTGGAGCACTGTACCCTGTGTGGAGCACCGTACCCTTTGTGGAGGACTGTACCCCTGTGCGCAGCACTCTAACCTGTGTGGAGCACTGTATCCTGTGTGCAGCACTGTAAACTGTGTGGAAAACTGTACCATGCTTGCAGCACTGTACCCTTTGTGCAGCACTGTACCCTGTGTGGATGACTGAACCCTGTGTGGGGCACTGTACCCTGTGTGCAACACTGCACCCTGTGTGGAGCACTGTACCATTTGTGCAGCACTGTACCCTGTGTTTAGGACTGTACCCCATGTGGAGGACTGTACCCTGTGTGCAGCACTGCACCCTGTGTGGAGGATTGTACCCTGAGTGCAACACTGTACCCTGTGTGGAGCACTGTACCCTGTGTGCAGCACTGTACCCTGTGTGTAGGACCGTACCTTGTGTGCACCACTGTACCCTGTGTGCAACACTTTACCCTGTGTGGAGGATTGTACCCTGTGTGGAGGACTGTTCCCTGTTTGGAGCACTGTACCCTGTGTGATGTACTGTATCTCAAGTGGAGGTCTGTATCCTGTGTGCATCACTGTACACTGTGTACAACGCATACCCTGTGAGGAGGATTGTAACCTGTGTGTAGGACTGTACCCTGTGTGGTGCACTGTACCCTGTGTGTAGCACTGTACCCTGTGTGGTGCACTGTATCTTGTGTGGAGGACTGTATCCTGTGTGGAGCACAGTGTCCTGTGTGGAGCACTGTACCCTGTGTGGAGCACTGTTCGCTGTGTGGAGGACTTTACCCAGTGTGGAGGATTGTACCCTGTGTGCAGCACTGTGCCCTGTGTGGAGCACTGTACCCTGTGTGGAGCACTGTAACCTGTGTACAGCACTGTAACCTGTGTGGAGCACTGTACCCTGTTTGGAGGACTGCACCCTGTGTGGAGCACTCTACACTGTGTGGAGCACTGTACTCTGTGTGGAGGATTTACCCTGTGTGGAGCACTGTACCCTGTGTGGAGCACTGTACCCTGTGTGCAGCACTGAACCCTGTGTGGAGCACTCTGCACTGTGGGGAGGACTGTACCCTATGGGCATCACTGTACCCTGTGTGGACCAGTGTAACCTGTGTGCAGCACAGTTCACTGTGTGGAGCTCTGCAAACTTTGTGGAGCTCTGTACCCTCTGTGCAGGACTGTATTCTGTGTGGAGCACTGTTCCCTGTGTGGAGCACTGTACCCTGTGTGGAGCACTGTAGCCTGTATGGAGCACTGTATCCTGTGTGGAGCATGGTATCCTGAGTGGAGCACTGTACGGTGTGTGGAGCACTGTATCCTGTGGGCAGCACTGTAAACTTTGTGGAGGAATGTACCCTGTGCGCAGCACTCTAACCTGTGTGGAGAACTGTATCCTGTGTGCAGCACTGTAAACTGTGTGGAGGACTGTACCCTGCTTGCAGCACTGTACCCTTTGTGCAGCACTGTACCCTGTGTGGAGGACTGTACCCTGTGTGGAGCACTGTGCCCTGTGTGCAGCACAGTACCCTGTGTCGAGCACTGTACCCTGTGTGGAGCACTGTACCCTGTGTTGTGGACTATACCCTGTGTGCAGCACTGTACCCTGTGTTGTGGATTGTGCGCTGTGTGGAGCACTGTACCCTGTGTGGAGCCCTGTACACTGTGTGTAGCACGGTATCCTGTGTGGAGCATTGTACCCTGCGTGCTGGACTGTACCCTGTGTGGAGTACTGTACCCTTTGTACAGCACTGTAGCCTGTGTGGAGGACTTTACCCCGTGTGCAGCACACTACCCGTGTGGCGCACTGTATCCTGTGTGCAGCACTGTACCCTGTGTGGAGCACGGTAACCTGTGTGGAGGACGGTACCCTGTGTGGAGGACTGTACCCCATGTGGAGGATGGTACCCTGTGTGCAACACTGTATACTTTGTGCAGCACTGTACCCTGTTTGGAGGACTGTACCCCATGTGGAGGATGGTACCCTGTGTGCAACACTGTACCCAGTGTGGAGCACTGTACCCTGTGTGCAGCACTCTGCACTGTGTGTAGGACTGTACCTTTTGTGCAGCACTTTACCCTGTGTGCAACACTTTTCCCTGTGTGGAGGATTGTACCCTGTGTGGAGGACTGTACCCTGTGTGATGCACTGTATCCTGTGTGGAGTACTGTACCCTGTGTTCAGCACTGTACCCTGTGTGCATCACTGTACACTGTGTGCAACACTGTACCCTGTGACGAGGACTGTCCCCTGCGTGGTCCACTGTATCTTGTGTGGAGGACTGTATCCAGTTTGTAGCACTGTGTGCTGTGTGGAATACTGTACCCTGTGTGGAGCTCTGTACCCTGTGTGCAGCACTGTGCCCTTTGTGCAGCACTGTACCCTGTGTGCACACTCTACCCTGTGTGGAGTACTGTACCCTGTGTGGAGCACTGTACCCTGTGTGCAGCACTGTACCCTTTGTGCAGCACTGTACCCTGTGTGCAGCACTCTACCCTGTGTGGAGCACTGTACCCTGTGTGGAGTACTGTACCCTGTGGGCAGCACTGTACCCTTTGTGCAGCACTGTACCCTGTGTGGTGGACTGTCCCCTGTGTGCAACACTGTACCCTGTGTGGAGCACTGTACCCTGTATGCAGCACTGTACCCTGTGTGGAGGACTGTACCCTGTGTGCAACACTGTACCCTGTGTGGAGCACTGTAACCTGTGTGCAGCAGTGTACCCTGTGTGTAGGACTGTACCTTGTGTGCACCACTGTACCCTGTGTGCAACACTTTATCCTGTGTGGAGGATTGTACCCTGTGTGGAGGACTGTACCCTGTGTGGAGGACTGTACCCTGTGTGGAGCAATGTACCCTGTGTGGAGGACTGTACCCTGTGTGGAGGACTGTACCCTGTGTGCAACACTGTACCCTGTGTGGAGGACTGTACCCGGTGTGCAGCACTGTATCATGTGTGGAGGACTGTACCCTGTGTGGAACACTGTACCCTGTGTGCAGCACTGTACCCTGTGTGGAGCACTTTACCCTGTGTGGAGCACTGTACCCTGTGTGTAGGACTGTACACTGTGTGCAACACTGTTCCCTGTGTGGAGGATTGTATCCTGTGTGGAGAACTGTACCCTGTGTGGAGCACTGTACCATTGTGTGGAGGACTTTATCCTGTGTGGAGCACTGTAACCTGTGTGCAGCACTGTACACTGTGTGTAGGACCGTACCTTGTGTGCACCACTGTACCCTGTGTGCAACACTTTACCCTGTGTGGAGGATTGTACCCTGTGTGGAGGACTGTTCCCTGTGTGGAGCACTGTACTCTGTGTGATGCACAGTACCCTGTGTGGAGCACTTTACCCTGTGTGGAGCACTGTACCCTGTGTGTAGGACTGTACACTCTGTGCAACACTTTTCCCTGTGTGGAGGATTGTACCCTGTGTGGAGCACTGTACCCTGTGTGCAACACTGTACCCTGTGTGGAGCACTGTACCATTTGTGCAGCACTGTGCCCTGTGTTTAGGACTGTACCCCAAGTGGAGGACGGTACCCGGTGTGCAGCACTGCACCCTGTGTGGAGGACTGTACCCTGAGTGCAACACTGTACCCTGTGTGGAGCACTGTACCCTGTGTGCAGCACTGTACCCTGTGTGTAGGACTGTACCTTGTGTGCACTACTGTACCCTGTGTGCAACACTTTACCCTGTGTGGAGGATTGTACCCTGTGTGATGCACTGTATCTCAAGTGGAGGTCTGTATCCTGTGTGCTGCACTGTACCCTGCGTGGAGCACTTTACCCTGAGTGCAGCACTGTACCCTGTGTGTAGGACTGTACCCTGTGTGCAACACTGTACCCTCTGTGGTGCACTGTACCCTGTGTGCAGCACTGTACACTGTGTGCATCACTGTACACTGTGTGCAACACGTACCCTGTGTGGAGGATTGTAACCTGTGTGGAGGACTGTACCCTGTGTGGTGCACTGTACCCTGTGTGTAGCACTGTACCCTGTGTGGTGCACTGTATCTTGTGTGGAGGACTGTATCCTGTGTGGAGCACAGTGTCCTGTGTGGAGTACTGTACCCTGTGTGGAGCACTGTACCCTAGGTGGAGCACTGTACGCTGTGTGGAGGACTTTACCCAGTGTGGAGGATTGTACCCTGTGTGCAGCACTGTGCCCTGTGTGGAGCACTGTACCCTGTGTGGAGCACTGTAACCTGTGTACAGCACTGTAACCTGTGTGGAGCACTGTACCCTGTTTGGATGACTGTACCCTGTGTGCAGCACTGTACCCTGTGTGGAGAACTGTACACTGTGTGCAACACTGTTCACTATGTGGAGCTCTGCAAACTGTGTGGAGCACTGTACCCTCTGTGCAGGACTGTATTCTGTGTGGAGCACTGTACCTTGTGTGGAGCAGTGTACCCTGTATGCAGCACTGCACCCTGTGTGGAGCACTCTGCACTGTGTGGAGCACTGTACTCTGTGTGGAGGATTTACCCTGTGTGGAGGACTGTACCCTGTGTGGAGCACTGTACCCTGTGTGCAGCACTGCACCCTGTGTGGAACACTCTGCACTGTGGGGAGGACTGTACCCTGTGTGGAGTACTTTACCCTGTGTTCAGCACTGTACCCTGTGTGTAGGACTGTACACTGTGTGCAACAATTTTCCCTGTGTGGAGGATTGTACCCTGTGTGGAGCACTGTACCCTGTGTTCAGCACTGTACCCTGTGTGCATCACTGTACACTGTGTGCAACACTGTACCCTGTGACGAGGACTGTCCCCTGCGTGGTCCATTGTATCTTGTGTGGAGGACTGTATCCAGTTTGTAGCACTGTGTGCTGTGTGGAATACTGTACCCTGTGTGGAGCACTCTACACTGTGTGCAGCACTGTTCCCTGTGTGGAGCACTGTACCCTGTGTAGAGCACTGTAGCCTGTATGGAGCACTGTATCCTGTGTGGAGCACTGTATCCTGTAGGCAGCACTGTAACCTTTGTGGAGGACTGTACCCTGTGTGCAGCACTCTAACCTGTGTAGAGCACTGTATCCTGTGTGCAGCACTGTAAACTGTGTGGAGGACTGTACCCTGCTTGCAGCACTGTACCCTTTGTGCAGGACTGTACCCTGTGTGGAGGACTGTACCCCATGTGGGGCACTGTACCCTGTGTGGAGCACTGTGCCCTTTGTGCAGCACTGTACCCAGTGTGGAGTACTATACCCTGTGTGGAGGACTGTACCACTTGTGGAGGACGGTACCCTGTGTGCAACACTGTACCCTGTGTGTAGGTCTGTACCCTGTGTGGAGCACTGTACCCTGTGTTGTGGACTATACCCTGTGTGCTGGACTGTACCCTGTGTGGAGTACTGTACCCTGTGTGCAGCACTGTACCCTGTGTGGAGGACATTACCCCGTGTGCAGTACACTACCTGTGTGGAGCACTGTACCCAGTGTGGCGCACTGTATCCTGTGTGGAGGACGGTAACCTGTGTGAGGACGGTACCCTGTGTGGAGGTCTGTCCCCTGTGTGCAGCACTGTACCCTGTGTGGAGCACGGTAACCTGTGGAGAGGACGGTACCCTGTGTGGAGGACTGTACCCTGTGTGCAGCACTGTACACTTTGTGCAGCACTATACCCTGTGTGGAGGACTGTACCCCATTTGGAGGACGGTACCCTGTGTGCAACATTGTACCCAGTGTGGAGCACTGTACCCTGTGGGCAGCACTCTACACTGTGTGTAGGACTGTACCCTGTGTGCAGCACTGTACCCTGTGTGGAGCACGGTAACCTGTGTGGAGGACGGTACCCTGTGTGGAGGTCTGTCCCCTGTGTGCAGCACTGTACCCTGTGTGCAGGACTGTACCCTGTGTGCAGCACTGTACACTTTGTGCAGCACTATACCCTGTGTGGAGGACTGTACCCCATTTGGAGGACGGTACCCTGCGTGCAACACTGTACCCAGTGTGGAGCACTGTAACCTGTGGGCAGCACTCTACACTGTGTGGAGCACTGTACCCTGTGTGCAACACTGTACACTGTGTGGAAAATTGTACCCTGTGTGGAGCACTGTACCCTGTGTGATGCACTCTATCTTAAGTGGAGGACTGTATCCCGTGTGCTGCACTGTATCCTGTGTGGAGTACTGTACCCTGTGTGGAGTACTGTACCCTGTGTGCAGCACTGTACCCTGTGTGTAGGACTGTACCCTGTGTGCAACACTTTTCCCTGTGTGGAGGATTGTACCCTGTGTGGAGCACTGTACCCTGTGTGCAACACTGTACCCTGTGTGGAGCACTGTACCATTTGTGCAGCGCTGTGCCCTGTGTTTAGGACTGTACCCCAAGTGGAGGACGGTACCCGGTGTGCAGCACTGCACCCTGTGTGGCGGACTGTACCCTGAGTGCAACAATGTACCCTGTGTGGAGCACTGTACCCTGTGTGCAGCACTGTACCCTGTGTGTAGGACTGTACCTTGTGTGCACCACTGTACCCTGTGTGCAACACTTTACCCTGTGTGGAGGATTGTACCCTGTGTGATGCACTGTATCTCAAGTGGAGGTCTGTATCCTGTGTGCTGCACTGTACCCTGCGTGGAGCACTTTACCCTGAGTGCAGCACTGTACCCTGTGTGTAGGACTGTACCCTGTGTGCAACACTGTACCCTCTGTGGTGCACTGTACCCTGTGTGCAGCACTGTACACTGTGTGCATCACCGTACACTGTGTGCAACACGTACTCTGTGTGGAGGATTGTAACCTGTGTGGAGGACTGTACCCTGTGTGGTGCACTGTACCCTGTGTGTAGCACTGTACCCTGTGTGGTGCACTGTATCTTGTGTGGAGGACTGTATTCTGTGTGGAGCACAGTGTCCTGTGTGGAGTACTGTACCCTGTGTGGAGCACTGTACCCTAGGTGGAGCACTGTACGCTGTGTGGAGGACTTTACCCAGTGTGGAGGATTGTACCCTGTGTGCAGCACTGTGCCCTGTGTGGAGCACTGTACACTGTGTGGAGCACTGTAACCTGTGTACAGCACTGTAACCTGTGTGGAGCACTGTACCCTGTTTGGATGACTGTACCCTGTGTGCAGCACTGTACCCTGTGTGGAGAACTGTACACTGTGTGCAACACTGTTCACTATGTGGAGCTCTGCAAACTGTGTGGAGCACTGTACCCTCTGTGCAGGACTGTATTCTGTGTGGAGCACTGTACCTTGTGTGGAGCAGTGTACCCTGTATGCAGCACTGCACCCTGTGTGGAGCACTCTGCACTGTGTGGAGCACTGTACTCTGTGTGGAGGATTTACCCTGTGTGGAGAACTGTACCCTGTGTGGAGCACTGTACCCTGTGTGCAGCACTGCACCCTGTGTGGAACACTCTGCACTGTGGGGAGGACTGTACCCTGTGTGGAGTACTTTACCCTGTGTTCAGCACTGTACCCTGTGTGTAGGACTGTACACTGTGTGCAACAATTTTCCCTGTGTGGAGGATTGTACCCTGTGTGGAGCACTGTACCCTGTGTGCAACACTGTACCCTGTGTGGAGCACTGTACCATTTGTGCAGCACTGTACCCTGTGTTTAGGAATGTACCCCATGTGGAAGACGGTACCCTGTGTGCAGCACTGCACCCTGTGTGGTGGACTGTACCCTGAGTGCAACACTGTACCCTGTGTGGAGCACTCTACACTGTGTGCAGCACTGTTCCCTGTGTGGAGCACTGTACCCTGTGTGGAGCACTGTAGCCTGTATTGAGCACTGTATCCTGTGTGGAGCACTGTATCCTGAGTGGAGCACTGTACAATGTGTGGAGCACTGTATCCTCTAGGCAGCACTGTAACCTTTGTGGAGGACTGTACCCTGTGTGCAGCACTCTAACCTGTGTAGAGCACTGTATCCTGTGCGCAGCACTGTAAACTGTGTGGAGGACTGTACCCTGCTTGCAGCACTGTACCCTTTGTGCAGCACTGTACCCTGTGTGGAGGACTGTACCCCATGTGGGGCACTGTACCCTGTGTGGAGCACTGTGCCCTTTGTGCAGCACTGTACCCAGTGTGGAGTACTATACCCTGTGTGGAGGACTGTACCACTTGTGGAGGACGGTACCCTGTGTGCAACACTGTACCCTGTGTGTAGGTCTGTACCCTGTGTGGAGCACTGTACCCTGTGTTGTGGACTATACCCTGTGTGCAGCACTGTACCCTGTGTCGAGCACTGTACACTGTGTATAGCACTGTATCCTGTGTGGAGCATTGTACCCTGTGTGCTGGACAGTACCCTGTGTGGAGTACTGTTCCCTGTGTGCAGCACTGTACCTTGTGTTGTGGATTGTGCCCTGTGTGGAGCACTGTACCCTGTGTGGAGCCCTGTACACTGTGTATAGCACTGTATCCTGTGTGGAGCATTGTACCCTGTGTGCTGGACTGTACCCTGTGTGGAGTACTGTACCCTGTGTGCAGCACTGTACCCTGTGTGGAGGACATTACCCCGTGTGCAGTACACTACCTGTGTGGAGCACTGTACCCAGTGTGGCGCACTGTATCCTGTGTGGACGGTAACCTGTGTGAGGACGGTACCCTGTGTGGAGGTCTGTCCCCTGTGTGCAGCACTGTACCCTGTGTGGAGCACGGTAACCTGTGGAGAGGACGGTACCCTGTGTGGAGGACTGTACCCTGTGTGCAGCACTGTACACTTTGTGCAGCACTATACCCTGTGTGGAGGACTGTACCCCATTTGGAACACGGTACCCTGTGTGCAACATTGTACCCAGTGTGGAGCACTGTACCCTGTGGGCAGCACTCTACACTGTGTGTAGGACTGTACCCTGTGTGCAGCACTGTAACCTGTGTGGAGCACGGTAACCTGTGTGGAGGACGGTACCCTGTGTGGAGGTCTGTCCCCTGTGTGCAGCACTGTACCCTGTGTGCAGGACTGTACCCTGTGTGCAGCACTGTACACTTTGTGCAGCACTATACCCTGTGTGGAGGACTGTACCCCATTTGGAGGACGGTACCCTGTGTGCAACACTGTACCCAGTGTGGAGCACTGTAACCTGTGGGCAGCACTCTACACTGTGTGGAGCACTGTACCCTGTGTGCAACACTGTACACTGTGTGGAAAATTGTACCCTGTGTGGAGCACTGTACCCTGTGTGATGCACTCTATCTTAAGTGGAGGACTGTATCCCGTGTGCTGCACTGTATCCTGTGTGGAGTACTGTACCCTGTGTGGAGTACTGTACCCTGTGTGCAGCACTGTACCCTGTGTGTAGGACTGTACCCTGTATGCAACACTTTTCCCTGTGTCGAGGACTGTCCCCTGTGTGGTCCACTGTACCCTTTGTGCAGCACTCTACCCTGTGTGGAGGACTGTACCCCGTGTGGAGCACTGTACCCTGTGTGCAGCACTATGCCCTTTGTGCAGCACAGTACCCTGTGTGCAGCACTCTACCCTGTGTGGAGCACTGTACCCTGTGTGGAGCACTGTACCCTGTGTGGAGCACTCTACCCTGTGTGGGGGACTGTACCCTGTGTGGAGCACTGTACCCTGTGTGCAGCACTCTACCCTGTGTAATGCACTGTACCCTGTGTGGAGCACTGTACCCTGTGTGCAGCACTGTACCCTGTGTGCAGGACTGTACACCGTGTGGAGGACGGCACCCTGTGTGCAACACTGTACCCAGTGTGGAGCACTGCACCCTGTGTGCAACACTGTACCCTGTGTGTAGGATTGTACCTTGTGTGCAGCACTGTACACTGTCTGGAGCACTGTACCCTGTGTGGAGCACTGTACCCAGTGTGCAGCACTGTACCCTTTGTGCAGCACTGTACCCTGTGTGGAGCACTGTACCCTGTGTGCAGCACTGTACCCGGTGTGCAACACTTTTCCCTGTGTGGAGGATTGTACCCTGTGTGTAGGACTGTACCCTGTGTGCAATACTGTACCCTGTGTGGAGCACTGTACCATTTGTGCAGCACTGTACCCTGTGTTTAGGACTGTACCCCATGTGGAGGACTGTACCCTTTGTGCAGCAATGTACACTGTGTGGAGCACTGTACCCTGTGTGCAGCACTGTACCCTGTGTGCAACACTTTTCCCTGTGTGGAGGATTGTACCCTGTGTGTAGGACTGTACCCTGTGTGCAATACTGTTCCCTGTGTGGAGCACTGTACCATTTGTGCAGCACTGTACCCTGTGTTTAGGACTGTACCCCATGTGGAGGACTGTACCCTGTGTGCAGCACTGTACCCTGTGTGGAGGATTGTACCCTGTGTGCAACACTGTACTCTGTGTGGAGCACTGTACCCTGTGTGCAGCACTGTACCCTGTGTGTAGGACTGTACCTTGTGTGCACCACTGTACCCTGTGAGCAACACTTTACACTGTGTGGAGGATTGTACCCTGTGTGGAGGACTGTACCCTGTGTGCAACACTGTACGCTGTGTGCAACACTGTACCCTGTGTGGAGCACTGTGCCCTGTGTGCAGCACTTTACCCTGTGTGGAGGACTGCACACTGTGTGCAACACTGTACCCTGTGTGGAACACTGTACCCTGTGTGCAGCACTGTACCCTGTGTGTAGGACCGTACCTTGTGTGCACCACTGTACCCTGTGTGCAACACTTTACCCTGAGTGGAGGATTGTACCCTGTGTGGAGGACTGTACCCTGTGTGGAGCACTGTACCCTGTGTGATGCACTGTACCCTGTGTGGAGCACTTTACCCTGTGTGGAGCACTGTACCCTGTGTGTAGGACTGTACACTGTGTGCAACACTGTTCCCTGTGTGGAGGATTGTACCCTGTGTGGAGGGCTGTACCCTGTGTGGAGCACTGTACCCTGTGTGGAGGACTTTATCCTGTGTGGAGCACTGTAACCTGTGTGGAGCACTGTACCCTGTGTGTAGGTCTGTACCCTGTGTGGAGATCTGTACCCTGTGTGGAGCACTGTACCATTGTGTGGAGGACTTTATCCTGTGTGGAGCACTGTAACCTGTGTGCAGCACTGTACACTGTGTGTAGGACCGTACCTTGTGTGCACCACTGTACCCTGTGTGCAACATTTTACCCTGTGTGGAGGATTGTACCCTGTGTGGAGGACTGTTCCCTGTGTGGAGCACTGTACTCTGTGTGATGCACTGTACCCTGTGTGGAGCACTTTACCCTGTGTGGAGCACTGTACCCTGTGTTTAGGACTGTACACTCTGTGCAACACTTTTCCCTGTGTGGAGGATTGTACCCTGTGTGGAGCACTGTACCCTGTGTGCAACACTGTACCCTGTGTGGAGCATTGTACCATTTGTGCAGCACTGTGCCCTGTGTTTAGGACTGTACCCCAAGTGGAGGACGGTACCCGGTGTGCAGCACTGCACCCTGTGTGGAGGACTGTACCCTGAGTGCAATACTGTACCCTGTGTGGAGCACTGTACCCTGTGTGCAACACTTTTCCCTGTGTGGAGGATTGTACCCTGTGTGTAGGACTGTACCCTGTGTGCAATACTGTTCCCTGTGTGGAGCACTGTACCATTTGTGCAGCACTGTACCCTGTGTTTAGGACTGTACCCCATGTGGAGGACTGTACCCTGTGTGCAGCACTGTTCCCTGTGTGGAGGATTGTACCCTGTGTGCAACACTGTACTCTGTGTGGAGCACTGTACCCTGTGTGCAGCACTGTACCCTGTGTGTAGGACTGTACCTTGTGTGCACCACTGTACCCTGTGAGCAACACTTTACACTGTGTGGAGGATTGTACCCTGTGTGGAGGACTGTACCCTGTGTGCAACACTGTACGCTGTGCGCAACACTGTACCCTGTGTGGAGCACTGTGCCCTGTGTGCAGCACTTTACCCTGTGTGGAGGACTGTACCCTGTGTGCAACAATGTACACTGTGTGGAACACTGTACCCTGTGTGCAGCACTGTACCCTGTGTGTAGGACTGTACCTTGTGTGCACCACTGTACCCTGTGTGCAACACTTTACCCTGTGTGGAGGATTGTGCCCTGTGTGGTGGACTGTACCCTGTGTGGAGCACTGTACCCTGTGTGATGCACTGTACCCTGTGTGGAGCACTTTACCCTGTGTGGAGCACTGTACCCTGTGTGTAGGACTGTACACTGTGTGCAACACGGTTCCCTGTGTGGAGGATTGTACCCTGTGTGGAGGGCTGTACCCTGTGTGGAGCACTGTACCCTGTGTGGAGGACTTTATCCTGTGTGGAGCACTGTAACCTGTGTGGAGCACTGTACCCTGTGTGTAGGTCTGTACCCTGTGTGGAGATCTGTACCCTGTGTGGAGCACTGTACCCTGTGTGGAGAACTGTACCCTGTGTGGAGGACTGTACCCTGTGTGCAACACTGTACCCTGTGTGGAGGACTTTACCCCGTGTGCAGCACACTACCTGTGTGGAGAACTGTACCCCGTGTGGCGCGCTGTATCCTGTGTGCAGCACTGTACCCTGTGTGGAGCACGGTAACCTGTGTGGAGGACGGTACCCTGTGTGGAGGTCTGTCCCCTGTGGGCAGCACTGTACCCTGTGTGCAGGACTGTACCCTGTGTGCAGCACTGTACACTTTGTGCAGCACTATACCCTGTTTGGAGGATTGTACCCTGTGTGGAGGACTGTACCCTGTGTGATGCACTGTATCCTGTGTGGAGTACTGTACCCTGTGTTCAGCACTGTACTCTGTGTGCATCACTGTACACTGTGTGCAACACTGTACCCTGTGACGAGGACTGTCCCCTGTGTGGTCCAATTTATCTTGTGTGGAGGACTGTATCCAGTTTGTAGCACTGTGTGCTGTGTGGAGTACTGTACCCTGTGTGGAGCTCTGTACCCTGTGTGCAGCACTGTACCCTGTGTGCAGCACTCTACCCTGTGTGGAGCACTGTACCCTGTGTGGAGTACTGTACCCTGTGTGCAGCACTGTACCCTTTGTGCAGCACTGTACCCTGTGTGGAGGACTGTACCCTGTGTGCAACACTGTACCCTGTGTGGAGCACTGTACCCTGTATGCAGCACTGTACCCTGTGTGATGCACTGTACCCTGTGTGGAGCACTTTACCCTGTGTGGAGCACTGTACCCTGTGTGTAGGACTGTACACTCTGTGCAACACTTTTCCCTGTGTGGAGGATTGTACCCTGTGTGGAGCACTGTACCCTGTGTGCAACACTGTACCCTGTGTGGAGCACTGTACCATTTGTGCAGCACTGTGCCCTGTGTTTAGGACTGTACCCCAAGTGGAGGACGGTACCCGGTGTGCAGCACTGCACCCTGTGTGGAGGACTGTACCCTGTGTGCAGCACTGCACCCTGTGTGTAGGACTGTACCTTGTGTGCACCACTGTACCCTGTGTGCAACACTTTACCCTGTGTGGAGGATTGTACCCTGTGTGGAGGACTGTTCCCTGTGTGGAGCACTGTACCCTGTGTGATGCACAGTATCTCAAGTGGAGGTCTGTATCCTGTGTGCTGCACTGTACCCTGCGTGGAGCACTTTACCCTGAGTGCAGCACTGTACCCTGTGTGTAGGACTGTACCCTGTGTGCAACACTGTACCCTCTGTGGTGCACTGTACCCTGTGTGCAGCACTGTACACTGTGTGCATCACTGTGCACTGTGTGCAACACGTACCCTGTGTGGAGGATTGTAACCTGTGTGGAGGACTGTACCCTGTGTGGTGCACTGTACCCTGTGTGTAGCACTGTACCCTGTGTGGTGCACTGTATCTTGTGTGGAGGACTGTATACTGTGTGGAGCACAGTGTCCTGTGTGGAGTACTGTACCCTGTGTGGAGCACTGTACCCTAGGTGGAGCACTGTACGCTGTGTGGAGGACTTTACCCAGTGTGGAGGATTGTACCCTGTGTGCAGCACTGGGCCCTGTGTGGAGCACTGTACCCTGTGTGGAGCACTGTAACCTGTGTACAACACTGTAACCTGTGTGGAGCACTGCACCCTTTTTGGATGACTGTACCCTGTGTGCAGCACTGTACCCTGTGTGGAGAACTGTACACTGTGTGCAACACTGTTCACTATGTGGAGCTCTGCAAACTGTGTGGAGCACTGTACCCTCTGTGCAGGACTGTATTCTGTGTGGAGCACTGTACCTTGTGTGGAGCAGTGTACCCTGTATGCAGCACTGCACCCTGTGTGGAGCACTCTGAACTGTGTGGAGCACTGTACTCTGTGTGGAGGATTTACCCTGTGTGGAGGACTGTACCCTGTGTGGAGCACTGTACCCTGTGTGCAGCACTGCACCCTGTGTGGAACACTCTGCACTGTGGGGAGGACTGTACCCTATGGGCATCACTGTAGCCTGTGTGGACCAGTGTAACCTGTGTGCAGCACAGTTCACTGTGTGGAGCTCTGCAAACTGTGTGGAACACTGTACGCTCTGTGCAGGACTGTATTCTGTGTGGAGCACTGTTCCCTGTGTGGAGCACTGTACCCTGTGTGGAGCACTGTAGCCTGTATGGAGCACTGTATCCTGTGTGGAGCACTGTATCCTGAGTGGAGCACTGTACTGTGTGTAGAGCACTGTATCCTGTGGGCAGCACTGTAACCTTTGTGAAGGACTGTACCCTGTGTGGAGCACTGTAACCTGTGTGGAGCACTGCATCCTGTGTGCAGCACTGTAAACTGTGTGTAGGACTGTACCCTGCTTGCAGCACTGTACCCTTTGTGCAGCACTGTACCCTGTGTGGAGGACTGTACCCCGTGTGGGGCACTGTACCCTGTGTGCAGCGCTGTGCCCTTTGTGCAGCACTGTACCACTTGTGGAGTACTGTACACTGTGTGGAGGACTGTAGCACTTGTGGAGGACGGTACCCTGTGTGCAACACTGTACCCTGTGTGTAGGTCTGTACCCTGTGTGGAGCTCTGTACACTGTGTGGAGCACTGTACCCTGTGTTGTGGACTATACCCTGTGTGCAGCACTGTACCCTGTGTCGAGCACTATACACTGTGTATAGCACTGTATCCTGTGTGGAGCATTGTACCCTGTGTGCTGGACTGTACCCTGTGTGCAGCACTGTACCCTGTGTGTAGGACTGTACACTCTGTGCAACACTTTTCCCTGTGTGGAGGATTGTACTCTGTATGGAGCACTGTACCCTGTGTGCAACACTGTACCCTGTGTGGAGCATTGTACCATTTGTGCAGCACTGTGCCCTGTGTTTTGGACTGTACCCCAAGTGGAGGACGGTACCCGGTGTGCAGCACTGCACCCTGTGTGGAGGACTGTACCCTGAGTGCAATACTGTACCCTGTGTGGAGCACTGTACCCTGTGTGCAACACTTTTCCCTGTGTGGAGGATTGTACCCTGTGTGTAGGACTGTACCCTGTGTGCAATACTGTTCCCTGTGTGGAGCACTGTACCATTTGTGCAGCACTGTACCCTGTTTTTAGGACTGTACCCCATGTGGAGGACTGTACCCTGTGTGCAGCACTGTACCCTGTGTGGAGGATTGTACCCTGTGTGCAACACTGTACTCTGTGTGGAGCACTGTACCCTGTGTGCAGCACTGTACCCTGTGTGTAGGACTGTACCTTGTGTGCACCACTGTACCCTGTGAGCAACACTTTACACTGTGTGGAGGATTGTACCCTGTGTGGAGGACTGTACCCTGTGTGCAACACTGTACGCTGTGTGCAACACTGTACCCTGTGTGGAGCACTGTGCCCTGTGTGCAGCACTGTACCCTGTGTGGAGGACTGTACCCTGTGTGCAACACTTTTCCCTGTGTGGAGGATTGTACCCTGTGTGTAGGACTGTACCCTGTGTGCAATACTGTTCCCTGTGTGGAGCACTGTACCATTTGTGCAGCACTGTACCCTGTTTTTAGGACTGTACCCCATGTGGAGGACTGTACCCTGTGTGCAGCACTGTACCCTGTGTGGAGGATTGTACCCTGTGTGCAACACTGTACTCTGTGTGGAGCACTGTACCCTGTGTGCAGCACTGTACCCTGTGTGTAGGACTGTACCTTGTGTGCACCACTGTACCCTGTGAGCAACACTTTACACTGTGTGGAGGATTGTACCCTGTGTGGAGGACTGTACCCTGTGTGCAACACTGTACGCTGTGTGCAACACTGTACCCTGTGTGGAGCACTGTGCCCTGTGTGCAGCACTGTACCCTGTGTGGAGGACTGTACCCTGTGTGCAACAATGTACGCTGTGTGGAACACTGTACCCTGTGTGCAGCACTGTACCCTGTGTGGAGGACTGTACCCTGTGTGCAACAATGTACCTTGTGAGCAACACTTTACACTGTGTGGAGGATTGTACCCTGTGTGGAGGACTGTACCCTGTGTGGAGCACTGTAACCTGTGTGGAGCACTGTATCCTGTGTGCAGCACTGTACCCTGTGTGGAGCACGGTAACCTGTGTGGAGGACGGTACCCTGTGTGGAGGTCTGTCCCCTGTGGGCAGCACTGTACACTTTGTGCAGCACTGTACCCTGTTTGGAGGACTGTACCCCATGTGGAGGATGGTACCCTGTGTGCAACACTGTACCCAGTGTGGAGCACTGTACCCTGTGTGCAGCACTTTTCCCTGTGTGGAGGATTGTACCCTGTGTGGAGGACATGTACCCTGTGTGATGCACTGTATCCTGTGTGGAGTACTGTACCCTGTGTTCAGCACTGTACCCTGTGTGCATCACTATACACTGTGTGCAACACTGTACCCTGAGACGAGGACTGTCCCCTGTGTGGTCCACTGTATCTTGTGTGGAGGACTGTATCCAGTTTGTAGCACTGTGTGCTGTGTGGAGTACTGTACCCTGTGTGGAGCTCTGTACCCTGTGTGCAGCACTGTGCCCTTTGTGCAGCACTGTACCCTGTGTGCAGCACTCTATCCTGTGTGGAGCACTGTACCCTGTGTGGAGTACTGTACCCTGTGTGCAGCACTGTACCCTTTGTGCAGCACTGTACCCTGTGTGGAGGACTGTACCCTGTGTGCAACACTGTACCCTGTGTGGAGCACTGTACCCTGTATGCAGCACTGTACCCTGTGTGGAGGACTGTAACCCTGTGTGCAACACTGTACCCTGTGTGGAACACTGTAACCTGTGTGCAGCACTGTACCCTGTGTGTAGGACTGTACCTTGTGTGCACCACTGTACCCTGTGTGCAACACTTTATCCTGTGTGGAGGATTGTACCCTGTGTGGAGGACTGTACCCTGTGTGGAGCACTGTACCCTGTGTGGAGGACTGTACCCTGTGTGGAGGACTGTACCCTGTGTGCAACACTGTACCCTGTGTGCAACACTGTACGCTGTGTGCAACACTGTACCCTGTGTGGAGCACTGTGCCCTGTGTGCAGCACTGTACCCTGTGTGGAGGACTGTACCCTGTGTGCAACACTTTTCCCTGTGTGGAGGATTGTACCCTGTGTGTAGGACTGTACCCTGTGTGCAATACTGTTCCCTGTGTGGAGCACTGTACCATTTGTGCAGCACTGTACCCTGTTTTTAGGACTGTACCCCATGTGGAGGACTGTACCCTGTGTGCAGCACTGTACCCTGTGTGGAGGATTGTACCCTGTGTGCAACACTGTACTCTGTGTGGAGCACTGTACCCTGTGTGCAGCACTGTACCCTGTGTGTAGGACTGTACCTTGTGTGCACCACTGTACCCTGTGAGCAACACTTTACACTGTGTGGAGGATTGTACCCTGTGTGGAGGACTGTACCCTGTGTGCAACACTGTACACTGTGTGCAACACTGTACCCTGTGTGGAGCACTGTGCCCTGTGTGCAGCACTGTACCCTGTGTGGAGGACTGTACCCTGTGTGCAACAATGTACGCTGTGTGGAACACTGTACCCTGTGTGCAGCACTGTACCCTGTGTGGAGGACTGTACCCTGTGTGCAACAATGTACCTTGTGAGCAACACTTTACACTGTGTGGAGGATTGTACCCTGTGTGGAGGACTGTACCCTGTGTGGAGCACTGTAACCTGTGTGGAGCACTGTATCCTGTGTGCAGCACTGTACCCTGTGTGGAGCACGGTAACCTGTGTGGAGGACGGTACCCTGTGTGGAGGTCTGTCCCCTGTGGGCAGCACTGTACCCTGTGTGCAGGACTGTACCCTGTGTGCAGCACTGTACACTTTGTGCAGCACTGTACCCTGTTTGGAGGACTGTACCCCATGTGGAGGATGGTACCCTGTGTGCAACACTGTACCCAGTGTGGAGCACTGTACCCTGTGTGCAGCACTTTTCCCTGTGTGGAGGATTGTACCCTGTGTGGAGGACTGTACCCTGTGTGATGCACTGTATCCTGTGTGGAGTACTGTACCCTGTGTTCAGCACTGTACCCTGTGTGCATCACTATACACTGTGTGCAACACTGTACCCTGAGACGAGGACTGTCCCCTGTGTGGTCCACTGTATCTTGTGTGGAGGACTGTATCCAGTTTGTAGCACTGTGTGCTGTGTGGAGTACTGTACCCTGTGTGGAGCTCTGTACCCTGTGTGCAGCACTGTGCCCTTTGTGCAGCACTGTACCCTGTGTGCAGCACTCTATCCTGTGTGGAGCACTGTACCCTGTGTGGAGTACTGTACCCTGTGTGCAGCACTGTACCCTTTGTGCAGCACTGTACCCTGTGTGGAGGACTGTACCCTGTGTGCAACACTGTACCCTGTGTGGAGCACTGTACCCTGTATGCAGCACTGTACCCTGTGTGGAGGACTGTAACCCTGTGTGCAACACTGTACCCTGTGTGGAACACTGTAACCTGTGTGCAGCACTGTACCCTGTGTGTAGGACTGTACCTTGTGTGCACCACTGTACCCTGTGTGCAACACTTTATCCTGTGTGGAGGATTGTACCCTGTGTGGAGGACTGTACCCTGTGTGGAGCACTGTACCCTGTGTGGAGGACTGTACCCTGTGTGGAGGACTGTACCCTGTGTGCAACACTGTACCCTGTGTGGAGCACTGTACCCTGTGTGCAGCACTGTATCATGTGTGGAGGACTGTACCCTGTGTGCAACACTGTACCCTGTGTGCAGCACTGTACCCTGTGTGGAGCACTTTACCCTGTGTGGAGCACTGTACCCTGTGTGCAGCACTGCACCCTGTGTGGAACACTCTGCACTGTGGAGAGGACTGTACCCTATGGGCATCACTGTAGCCTGTGTGGACCAGTGTAACCTGTGTGCAGCACAGTTCACTGTGTGGAGCTCTGCAAACTGTGTGGAGCACTGTACGCTCTGTGCAGGACTGTATTCTGTGTGGAGCACTGTTCCCTGTGTGGAGCACTGTACCCTGTGTGGAGCACTGTAGCCTGTGTGGAGCACTGTATCCTGTGTGGAGCACTGTATCCTGAGTGGAGCACTGTACTGTGTGTAGAGCACTGTATCCTGTGGGCAGCACTATAACCTTTGTGAAGGACTGTACCCTGTGTGGAGCACTGTAACCTGTGTGCAGCACTGTAAACTGTGTGTAGGACTGTACCCTGCTTGCAGCACTGTACCCTTTGTGCAGCAGTGTACCCTGTGTGGAGGACTGTACCCCGTGTGGGGCACTGTACCCTGTGTGCAGCGCTGTGCCCTTTGTGCAGCACTGTACCACTTGTGGAGTACTGTACACTGTGTGGAGGACTGTAGCACTTGTGGAGGACGGTACCCTGTGTGCAACACTGTACCCTGTGTGTAGGTCTGTACCCTGTGTGGAGCTCTGTACACTGTGTGGAGCACTGTACCCTGTGTTGTGGACTATACCCTGTGTGCAGCACTGTACCCTGTGTCGAGCACTATACACTGTGTATAGCACTGTATCCTGTGTGGAGCATTGTACCCTGTGTGCTGGACTGTACCCTGTGTGGAGCACTGTACCCTGTGTGCAGCACTGTACCCTGTGTGGAGCACTGTACCCTGTGTGATGCACAGTATCTCAAGTGGAGGTATGTATCCTGTGTGCTGCACTGTACCCTGCGTGGAGCACTTTACCCTGTGTGCAGCACTGTACCCTGTGTGTAGGACTGTACCCTGTGTGCAACACTGTACCCTCTGTGGTGCACTGTACCCTGTGTGCAGCACTGTACACTGTGTGCATCACTGTACACTGTGTGCAACACGTACCCTGTGTGGAGGATTGTAACCTGTGTGGAGGACTGTATACTGTGTGGAGCACAGTGTCCTGTGTGGAGTACTGTACCCTGTGTGGAGCACTGTACCCTAGGTGGAGCACTGTACGCTGTGTGGAGGACTTTACCCAGTGTGGAGGATTGTACCCTGTGTGCAGCACTGTGCCCTGTGTGGAGCACTGTACCCTGTGTGGAGCACTGTAACCTGTGTACAACACTGTAACCTGTGTGGAGCACTGCACCCTGTTTGGATGACTGTACCCTGTGTGCAGCACTGTACCCTGTGTGGAGAACTGTACACTGTGTGCAACACTGTTCACTATGTGGAGCTCTGCAAACTGTGTGGAGCACTGTACCCTCTGTGCAGGACTGTATTCTGTGTGGAGCACTGTACCTTGTGTGGAGCAGTGTACCCTGTATGCAGCACTGCACCCTGTGTGGAGCACTCTGAACTGTGTGGAGCACTGTGCTCTGTGTGGAGGATTTACCCTGTGTGGAGGACTGTACCCTGTGTGGAGCACTGTACCCTGTGTGCAGCACTGCACCCTGTGTGGAACACTCTGCACTGTGGGGAGGACTGTACCCTATGGGCATCACTGTAGCCTGTGTGGACCAGTGTAAACTGTGTGCAGCACAGTTCACTGTGTGGAGCTCTGCAAACTGTGTGGAACACTGTACGCTCTGTGCAGGACTGTATTCTGTGTGGAGCACTGTTCCCTGTGTGGAGCACTGTACCCTGTGTGGAGCACTGTAGCCTGTATGGAGCACTGTATCCTGTGTGGAGCACTGTATCCTGAGTGGAGCACTGTACTGTGTGTAGAGCACTGTATCCTGTGGGCAGCACTGTAACCTTTGTGAAGGACTGTACCCTGTGTGGAGCACTGTAACCTGTGTGGAGCACTGTACCCTGTGTGGAGGACTTTATCCTGTGTGGAGCACTGTAACCTGTGTGGAGCACTGTACCCTGTGTGTAGGTCTGTACCCTGTGTGGAGATCTGTACCCTGTGTGGAGCACTGTACCCTGTGTGGAGCACTGCACCCTGTGTGGAGGACTGTACCCTGTGTGCAACACTGTACCCTGTGTGGAGGACTTTACCCCGTGTGCAGCACACTACCTGTGTGGAGAACTGTACCCCGTGTGGCGCACTGTATCCTGTGTGCAGCACTGTACCCTGTGTGGAGCACGTTAACCTGTGTGGAGGACGGTACCCTGTGTGGAGGTCTGTCCCCTGTGGGCAGCACTGTACCCTGTGTGCAGGACTGTACCCTGTGTGCAGCACTGTACACTTTGTGCAGCACTGTACCCTGTTTGGAGGACTGTACCCCATGTGGAGGATGGTACCCTGTGTGCAACACTGTACCCAGTGTGGAGCACTGTACCCTGTGTGCAGCATTCTGCACTGTGTGTAGGACTGTACCTTTTGTGCAGCACTGTACCCTGTGTGCAACACTTTTCCCTGTGTGGAGGATTGTACCTTGTGTGGAGGACTGTACCCTGTGTGATGCACTGTATCCTGTGTGGAGTACTGTACCCTGTGTTCAGCACTGTACCCTGTGTGCATCACTGTACACTGTGTGCAACACTGTACCCTGTGACGAGGACTGTCCCCTGTGTGGTCCACTTTATCTTGTGTGGAGGACTGTATCCAGTTTGTAGCACTGTGTGCTGTGTGGAGTACTGTACCCTGTGTGGAGCTCTGTACCCTGTGTGCAGCACTGTGCCCTTTGTGCAGCACTGTACCCTGTGTGCAGCACTCTACCCTGTGTGGAGCACTGTACCCTGTGTGCAGCACTGTACCCTGTGTGCAGCACTGTTCACTGTGTGGAGCTCTGCAAACTGTGTAGAGCACTGTACCCTCTGTGCAGGACTATATTCTGTGTGGAGCACTGTACCCTGTGTGGAGGACTGTACACTGTGTGGAGCACTGTAACCTGTGTGGAGCACTGCATCCTGTGTGCAGCACTGTAAACTGTGTGTAGGACTGTACCCTGCTTGCAGCACTGTACCCTTTGTGCAGCACTGTACCCTGTGTGGAGGACTGTACCCCGTGTGGGGCACTGTACCCTGTGTGCAGCGCTGTGCCCTTTGTGCAGCACTGTACCACTTGTGGAGTACTGTACACTGTGTGGAGGACTGTAGCACTTGTGGAGGACGGTACCCTGTGTGCAACACTGTACCCTGTGTGTAGGTCTGTACCCTGTGTGGAGCTCTGTACACTGTGTGGAGCACTGTACCCTGTGTTGTGGACTATACCCTGTGTGCAGCACTGTACCCTGTGTCGAGCACTATACACTGTGTATAGCACTGTATCCTGTGTGGAGCATTGTACCCTGTGTGCTGGACTGTACCCTGTGTGGAGCACTGTACCCTGCGTGCAGCACTGTACCCTGTGTGGAGCACTGTACCCTGTGTGATGCACAGTATCTCAAGTGGAGGTCTGTATCCTGTGTGCTGCACTGTACCCTGCGTGGAGCACTTTACCCTGTGTGCAGCACTGTACCCTGTGTGTAGGACTGTACCCTGTGTGCAACACTGTACCCTCTGTGGTGCACTGTACCCTGTGTGCAGCACTGTACACTGTGTGCATCACTGTACACTGTGTGCAACACGTACCCTGTGTGGAGGATTGTAACCTGTGTGGAGGACTGTACCGTGTGGTGCACTGTACCCTGTGTGTAGCACTGTACACTGTGTGGTGCACTGTATCTTGTGTGGAGGACTGTATCCTGTGTGGAGCACAGTGTCCTGTGTGGAGTACTGTACCCTGTGTGGAGCACTGTACCCTAGGTGGAGCACTGTACGCTGTGTGGAGGACTTTACCCAGTGTGGAGGATTGTACCCTGTGTGCAGCACTGGGCCCTGTGTGGAGCACTGTACCCTGTGTGGAGCACTGTAACCTGTGTACAACACTGTAACCTGTGTGGAGCACTGCACCCTGTTTGGATGACTGTACCCTGTGTGCAGCACTGTACCCTGTGTGGAGAACTGTACACTGTGTGCAACACTGTTCACTATGTGGAGCTCTGCAAACTGTGTGGAGCACTGTACCCTCTGTGCAGGACTGTATTCTGTGTGGAGCACTGTACCTTGTGTGGAGCAGTGTACCCTGTATGCAGCACTGCACCCTGTGTGGAGCACTCTGAACTGTGTGGAGCACTGTACTCTGTGTGGAGGATTTACCCTGTGTGGAGGACTGTACCCTGTGTGGAGCACTGTACCCTGTGTGCAGCACTGCACCGTGTGTGGAACACTCTGCACTGTGGGGAGGACTGTACCCTGTGGGCATCACTGTAGCCTGTGTGGACCAGTGTAACCTGTGTGCAGCACAGTTCACTGTGTGGAGCTCTGCAAACTGTGTGGAACACTGTACGCTCTGTGCAGGACTGTATTCTGTGTGGAGCACTGTTCCCTGTGTGGAGCACTGTACCCTGTGTGGAGCACTGTAGCCTGTATGGAGCACTGTATCCTGTGTGGAGCACTGTATCCTGAGTGGAGCACTGTACTGTGTGTAGAGCACTGTATCCTGTGGGCAGCACTGTAACCTTTGTGAAGGACTGTACCCTGTGTGGAGCACTGTAACCTGTGTGGAGCACTGCATCCTGTGTGCAGCACTGTAAACTGTGTGTAGGACTGTACCCTGCTTGCAGCACTGTACCCTTTGTGCAGCACTGTACCCTGTGTGGAGGACTGTACCCCGTGTGGGGCACTGTACCCTGTGTGCAGCACTGTGCCCTTTGTGCAGCACTGTACCACTTGTGGAGTACTGTACACTGTGTGGAGGACTGTAGCACTTGTGGAGGACGGTACCCTGTGTGCAACACTGTACCCTGTGTGTAGGTCTGTACCCTGTGTGGAGCTCTGTACCCTGTGTGGAGCACTGTACCCTGTGTTGTGGACTATACCCTGTGTGCAGCACTGTACCCTGTGTCGAGCACTATACACTGTGTATAGCACTGTATCCTGTGTGGAGCATTGTACCCTGTGTGCTGGACTGTACCCTGTGTGGAGCACTGTACCCTGTGTGCAGCACTGTACCCTGTGTGGAGCACTTTACCCTGTGTGGAGCACTGTACCCTGTGTGTAGGACTGTACACTCTGTGCAACACTTTTCCCTGTGTGGAGGATTGTACCCTGTGTGGAGCACTGTACCCTGTGTGCAACACTGTACCCTGTGTGGAGCATTGTACCATTTGTGCAGCACTGTGCCCTGTGTTTTGGACTGTACCCCAAGTGGAGGACGGTACCCGGTGTGCAGCACTGCACCCTGTGTGGAGGACTGTACCCTGAGTGCAATACTGTACCCTGTGTGGAGCACTGTACCCTGTGTGCAACACTTTTCCCTGTGTGGAGGATTGTACCCTGTGTGTAGGACTGTACCCTGTGTGCAATACTGTTCCCTGTGTGGAGCACTGTACCATTTGTGCAGCACTGTACCCTGTTTTTAGGACTGTACCCCATGTGGAGGACTGTACCCTGTGTGCAGCACTGTACCCTGTGTGGAGGACTGTACCCTGTGTGCAACACTGTACTCTGTGTGGAGCACTGTACCCTGTGTGCAGCACTGTACCCTGTGTGTAGGACTGTACCTTGTGTGCACCACTGTACCCTGTGAGCAACACTTTACACTGTGTGGAGGATTGTACCCTGTGTGGAGGACTGTACCCTGTGTGCAACACTGTACGCTGTGTGCAACACTGTACCCTGTGTGGAGCACTGTGCCCTGTGTGCAGCACTGTACCCTGTGTGGAGGACTGTACCCTGTGTGCAACAATGTACGCTGTGTGGAACACTGTACCCTGTGTGCAGCACTGTACCCTGTGTGGAGGACTGCACCCTGTGTGCAACAATGTACCCTGTGAGCAACACTTTACACTGTGTGGAGGATTGTACCCTGTGTGGAGGACTGTACCCTGTGTGGAGCACTGTAACCTGTGTGGAGCACTGTATCCTGTGTGCAGCACTGTACCCTGTGTGGAGCACGGTAACCTGTGTGGAGGACGGTACCCTGTGTGGAGGTCTGTCCCCTGTGGGCAGCACTGTACCCTGTGTGCAGGACTGTACCCTGTGTGCAGCACTGTACACTTTGTGCAGCACTGTACCCTGTTTGGAGGACTGTACCCCATGTGGAGGATGGTACCCTGTGTGCAACACTGTACCCAGTGTGGAGCACTGTACCCTGTGTGCAGCACTCTGCACTGTGTGTAGGACTGTACCTTTTGTGCAGCACTGTACCCTGTGTGCAACACTTTTCCCTGTGTGGAGGATTGTACCCTGTGTGGAGGACTGTACCCTGTGTGATGCACTGTATCCTGTGTGGAGTACTGTACCCTGTGTTCAGCACTGTACCCTGTGTGCATCACTATACACTGTGTGCAACACTGTACCCTGTGACGAGGACTGTCCCCTGTGTGGTCCACTGTATCTTGTGTGGAGGACTGTATCCAGTTTGTAGCACTGTGTGCTGTGTGGAGTACTGTACCCTGTGTGGAGCTCTGTACCCTGTGTGCAGCACTGTGCCCTTTGTGCAGCACTGTACCCTGTGTGCAGCACTCGACCCTGTGTGGAGCACTGTACCCTGTGTGGAGTACTGTACCCTGTGTGCAGCACTGTACCCTTTGTGCAGCACTGTACCCTGTGTGGAGGACTGTACCCTGTGTGCAACACTGTACCCTGTGTGGAGCACTGTACCCTGTATGCAGCACTGTACCCTGTGTGGAGGACTGTACCCTGTGTGCAACACTGTACCCTGTGTGGAACACTGTAACCTGTGTGCAGCACTGTACCCTGTGTGGAGGACTGTACCCTGTGTGCAACAATGTACCCTGTGAGCAACACTTTACACTGTGTGGAGGATTGTACCCTGTGTGGAGGACTGTACCCTGTGTGGAGCACTGTAACCTGTGTGGAGCACTGTATCCTGTGTGCAGCACTGTACCCTGTGTGGAGCACGGTAACCTGTGTGGAGGACGGTACCCTGTGTGGAGGTCTGTCCCCTGTGGGCAGCACTGTACCCTGTGTGCAGGACTGTACCCTGTGTGCAGCACTGTACACTTTGTGCAGCACTGTACCCTGTTTGGAGGACTGTACCCCATGTGGAGGATGGTACCCTGTGTGCAACACTGTACCCAGTGTGGAGCACTGTACCCTGTGTGCAGCACTCTGCACTGTGTGTAGGACTGTACCTTTTGTGCAGCACTGTACCCTGTGTGCAACACTTTTCCCTGTGTGGAGGATTGTACCCTGTGTGGAGGACTGTACCCTGTGTGATGCACTGTATCCTGTGTGGAGTACTGTACCCTGTGTTCAGCACTGTACCCTGTGTGCATCACTATACACTGTGTGCAACACTGTACCCTGTGACGAGGACTGTCCCCTGTGTGGTCCACTGTATCTTGTGTGGAGGACTGTATCCAGTTTGTAGTACTGTGTGCTGTGTGGAGTACTGTACCCTGTGTGGAGCTCTGTACCTTGTGTGCAGCACTGTGCCCTTTGTGCAGCACTGTACCCTGTGTGCAGCACTCTACCCTGTGTGGAGCACTGTACCCTGTGTGGAGTACTGTACCCTGTGTGCAGCACTGTACCCTTTGTGCAGCACTGTACCCTGTGTGGAGGACTGTACCCTGTGTGCAACACTGTACCCTGTGTGGAGCACTGTACCCTGTATGCAGCACTGTACCCTGTGTGGAGGACTGTACCCTGTGTGCAACACTGTACCCTGTGTGGAACACTGTAACCTGTGTGCAGCACTGTACCCTGTGTGTAGGACTGTACCTTGTGTGCACCACTGTACCCTGTGTGCAACACTTTATCCTGTGTGGAGGATTGTACCCTGTGTGGAGGACTGTAACCTGTGTGGAGCACTGTACCCTGTGTGGAGGACTGTACCCTGTGTGGAGGACTGTACCCTGTGTGCAACACTGTACCCTGTGTGGAGCACTGTACCCTGTGTGCAGCACTGTATCATGTGTGGAGGACTGTACCCTGTGTGCAACACTGTACCCTGTGTGCAGCACTGTACCCTGTGTGGAGCACTTTACCCTGTGTGGAGCACTGTACCCTGTGTGCAGCACTGCACCCTGTGTGGAACACTCTGCACTGTGGGGAGGACTGTACCCTATGGGCATCACTGTAGCCTGTGTGGACCAGTGTAACCTGTGTGCAGCACAGTTCACTGTGTGGAGCTCTGCAAACTGTGTGGAGCACTGTACGCTCTGTGCAGGACTGTATTCTGTGTGGAGCACTGTTCCCTGTGTGGAGCACTGTACCCTGTGTGGAGCACTGTAGCCTGTGTGGAGCACTGTATCCTGTGTGGAGCACTGTATCCTGAGTGGAGCACTGTACTGTGTGTAGAGCACTGTATCCTGTGGGCAGCACTATAACCTTTGTGAAGGACTGTACCCTGTGTGGAGCACTGTAACCTGTGTGGAGCACTGCATCCTGTGTGCAGCACTGTAAACTGTGTGTAGGACTGTACCCTGCTTGCAGCACTGTACCCTTTGTGCAGCACTGTACCCTGTGTGGAGGACTGTACCCCGTGTGGGGCACTGTACCCTGTGTGCAGCACTGTGCTCTTTGTGCAGCACTGTACCACTTGTGGAGTACTGTACACTGTGTGGAGGACTGTAGCACTTGTGGAGGACGGTACCCTGTGTGCAACACTGTACCCTGTGTGTAGGTCTGTACCCTGTGTGGAGCTCTGTACACTGTGTGGAGCACTGTACCCTGTGTTGTGGACTATACCCTGTGTGCAGCACTGTACCCTGTGTCGAGCACTATACACTGTGTATAGCACTGTATCCTGTGTGGAGCATTGTACCCTGTGTGCTGGACTGTACCCTGTGTGGAGCACTGTACCCTGTGTGCAGCACTGTACCCTGTGTGGAGCACTGTACCCTGTGCGCAGCACTGTACTCTGTGTGGAGGACTGTACCACGTGTGCAGCACACTACCATGTGTGGAGAACTGAACCCTATGTGGAGCACTGTACGCTGTGTGCAGCACTCTATCCCGTGTGGTGCACTGTAACCTGTGTGGAGCACTGTACCCTGTGTGGAGCACTGTACCCTGTGTGCAGCACTGTACCCTGTGTTGTGGACTATACCCTGTGTGCAGCACTGTACCTTGTGTTGTGGATTGTACCCTGTGTGGAGCACTGTACCCTGTGTGGAGCCCTGTACACTGTGTGTAGCACTGTACCCTGTGTGGAGCACTGTACCCTGTGTGCAGCACTGTACCCTGTGTTGTGGACTATACCCTGTGTGCAGCACTGTACCTTGTGTTGTGGATTGTACCCTATGTGGAGCACTGTACCCTGTGTGGAGCCCTGTACACTGTGTGTAGCACTGTACCCTGTGTGGAGCATTGTACCCTGTGTGGAGCACTCTACCCTTGTGGAGTACTGTACCCTGTGTGCAGCACTGTACATTGTGTGGTGGAAAGTACCCTGTGTGCAGCACTCTACCCTATGTTCAGCACTGTACCCAGTGTGGAGCACTGTACCCAGTGTGGAGCACTGTACCCTATGTGTAGCTCTGTACCCTGTGTGGATCACTGTACCCTGTGTTCAGCACTGTACCCTGTGTCGAGCAATGTACCTTGTGTGCAGCACTGTACCTTGTGTTGTGGATTGTGCCCTGTGTGCAGCACTGTACCCTGTGTCGAGGACAGTACCCTGTGTGCAGCACTCTACCCTGTGTAGAGGACAGTACCCTGTGTGCAGCACTCTACCCTGTGTGGAGCACTGTACCCAGTGTGGAGCACTGTACCCTATGTGCAGCACTGTATCCTGTGTGGAGCACTGTAACCTGTGTGGAGCACTGTACCCTGTGTGGAGGTCTGTCCCCTGTGTGCCGCAATGTACCCTGTGTGGAGGACTGTACCCTGTGTGCAACACTGTACCCTATGTGGAGCACTGTACCCTGTGTGCAGCACTGTATCCTGTGTGCAGCACTGTAAGCTGTGTGGAGGACTGTACCCTGTGTGGAGGTCTGTCCCCTGTGTGCAGCACTGTACCCTGTGTAGAGGACAGTACCCCGTGCGCAGCACTCTACCCTGTGTGGAGCACTGTACCCAGTGTGGAGCACTGTATCCTATGTGCAGCACTGTATCCTGTGTGGAGCACTGTAACCTGTGTGGAGGACTGTACCCTGAGTGGATGTCTGTCCCCTGTGTGCAGCAATGTACCTTGTGTGGAGGACTGTACCCTGTGTGCAACGCTGTACCCTATGTGGAGCACTGTACACTGTGTGCAGCACTCTAGCCCGTGTGGCGCACTGTACACTGTGTGCAGCACTCTAGCCCGTGTGGAGCACTGTACACTGTGTGCAGCACGGTACCCTGTGTCGAGCACTGTACCCTGTGTGCAGCACTGTACCCTGTGTTGTGGACTATACCCTGTGTGCAGCACTGTACCTTGTGTTGTGGATTGTACCCTGTGTGGAGCACTGTACCCTGTGTCGAGCCCTGTACCCTGTGTGGAGCACTTTACCCTGTGTGCAGCACTGTACCCTTTGTCCAGCACTGTACACTGTGTGCAGGACTGTACCCCGTGTGGAGGACGGTACCCTGTGTGCAACACTGTACCCTGTGTGTAAGACTGTACCTTTTGTGCAGCACTGTACCCTGTGTGGAGCACTGTACCCTGTGTGGAGCACTATACCTTGGGTTGTGGATTGTGCCCTGTGTGGAGCACTGTACCCTGTGTGGAGACCTGTACACTGTGTGTAGCACTGTATCCTGGGTGCTGCACTGTATCCGGCGTGGAGTACTTTACCCTGTGTGGAGCACTGTACCCTGTGTGGAGCACTTTGCCCTGTGAGGAGCACTGTACCCTGTGTGTAGGACTGTACCCTGTGTGGAGCACTGTACCCTGTGTAGAGCCCTGTACACTGTGTGTAGCACTGTATCCTGGGTGCTGCACTGTATCCGGTGTGGAGTACTTTACACTGTGTGGAGCACTGTACCCTGTGTGGAGCACTTTGCCCTGTGAGGAGAACTGTACCCTATGTGTAGGACTGTACCCTGTGTGCAGAACTGTACCCTGTGTGGAGCACTGTACCCTGTGTGGAGCACTTTGCCCTGTGAGGAGCACTGTATCCTGTGTGTAGGACTGTACCCTGTGTGCAGCACTGTACCCTGTGTGGAGCACTGTACCCTGTGTGTAGGACTGTATCCTGTGTGCAACACTGTTGCCTGTGTCGAGGATTGTACCCTGTGTGGAGGACTGTACCCTGTGTGGAGGACTTTATCATGTGTGGAGCACTGTATCCTGTGTGGAGCACTGTACCCTGTGTGTAGCTCTGTACACTGTGTGAGCTCTGTACTCTGTTTGGATCACTGTACGCTGTGTTGTGGACTATGCCCTGTGTGCAGCACTGTACCTTGTGTCGTGGATTGTACCCTGTGTGGAGCACTGTACCCTGTGTGGAGCCCTGTACACTGTGTGTAGCACTGTATCCTGTGTGGAGCGTTGTACCCTGTGTGCTGTACTGTACCCTGTGTGGAGTACTGTACCCTGTGTGCAGCACTGTACATTGTGTGGTGGACAGTACCCTGTGTGCAGCACCCTACCCTGTGTTCAGCACTGTACCCAGTGTGGAGCACTATAACCTGTGTGGAGGACTGTACCCTGTGTGGAGGTCTGTCCCCAGTGTGCAGCAATCTACCCTGTGTGGAGGACTGTACCCTGTGTGCAACACTGTACCCTATGTGGAGCACTGTACCCTGTGTGCAGGACTTTATCCTGTGTGGAGCACTGTAACCTGTGTGGAGCACTGTAACCTGTGTGTAGGTCTGTACCCTGTGTGCAGCACTGTACCCTGTGTGGAGCACTGTACCCTGTGCGCAGCACTGTACCCTGTGTGGAGGACTGTACCACGTGTGCAGCACACTACCATGTGTGGAGAACTGAACCCTATGTGGAGCACTGTACGCTGTGTGCAGCACTCTATCCCGTGTGGAGCACTGTAACCTGTGTGGAGCACTGTACCCTGTGTGGAGCACTGTACCCTGTGTGCAGCACTGTACCCTGTGTTGTGGACTATACCCTGTGTGCAGCACTGTACCTTGTGTTGTGGATTGTACCCTGTGTGGAGCACTGCACCCTGTGTGGAGCCCTGTACACTGTGTGTAGCACTGTACCCTGTGTGGAGCACTGTACCCTGTGTGCAGCACTGTACCCTGTGTTGTGGACTATACCCTGTGTGCAGCACTGTACCTTGTGTTGTGGATTGTACCCTATGTGGAGCACTGTACCCTGTGTGGAGCCCTGTACACTGTGTGGAGCACTCTACCCTTGTGGAGTACTGTACCCTGTGTGCAGCACTGTACATTGTGTGGTGGAAAGTACCCTGTGTGCAGCACTGTACCCAGTGTGGAGCACTGTACCCAATGTGGAGCACTGTACCCTATGTGTAGCTCTGTACCCTGTGTGGATCACTGTACCCTGTGTTCAGCACTGTACCCTGTGTCGAGCAATGTACCTTGTGTGCAGCACTGTACCTTGTGTTGTGGATTGTGCCCTGTGTGCAGCACTGTACCCTGTGTGGAGGACAGTACCCTGTGTGCAGCACTGTACCCTGTGTGGAGGACAGTACCCTGTGTGCAGCACTCTACCCTGTGTGGAGCACTGTACCCAGTGTGGAGCACTGTACCCTATGTGCAGCACTGTATCCTGTGTGGAGCACTGTAACCTGTGTGGAGCACTGTACCCTGTGTGGAGGTCTGTCCCCTGTGTGCAGCAATGTACCCTGTGTGGAGGACTGTACCCTGTGTGCAACACTGTACCCTATGTGGAGCACTGTACCCTGTGTGCAGCACTGTATCCTGTGTGCAGCACTGTAACCTGTGTGGAGGACTGTACCCTGTGTGGAGGACAGTACCCCGTGTGCAGCACTCTACCCTGTGTGGAGCACTGTACCCAGTATGGAACACTGCACCCTATGTGGAGCACTGTATCCTGTGTGCAGCACTGTATCCTGTGTGCAGCACTGTAACCTGTGTGGAGGACTGTACCCTGAGTGGAGGTCTGTCCCCTGTGTGCAGCAATGTACCTTGTGTGGAGGACTGTACCCTGTGTGCAACGCTGTACCCTATGTGGAGCACTGTACACTGTGTGCAGCACTCTAGCCCGTGTGGAGCACTGTACACTGTGTGCAGCACGGTACCCTGTGTCAAGCACTGTACCCTGTGTGCAGCACTGTACCTTGTGTTGTGGACTATACCCTGTGTGCAGCACTGTACCTTGTGTCGTGGATTGTACCTTGTGTGGAGCACTGTACCCAGTGTGGAGCACTGTACCCTGTGTGCAGCACTGTACCTTGTGTTGTGGATTGTACCCTGTGTGGAGCACTGTACCCTGTGTCGAGCCCTGTACCCTGTGTGGAGCACTTTACCCTGTGTGCAGCACTGTACCCTTTGTGCAGCACTGTACACTGTGTGCAGGACTGTACCCCGTGTGGAGGACGGTACCCTGTGTGCAACACTGTACCCTGTGTGTAAGACTGTACCTTTTGTGCAGCACTGTACCCTGTGTGGAGCACTGTACCCTGTGTGGAGCACTATACCTTGTGTTGTGGATTGTGCCCTGTGTGGAGCACTGTACCCTGTGTGGAGACCTGTACACTGTGTGTAGCACTGTATCCTGGGTGCTGCACTGTATCCGGTGTGGAGTAATTACCCTGTGTGGAGCACTGTACCCTGTGTGGAGCACTTTGCCCTGTGAGGAGCACTGTAACCTGTGTGTAGGACTGTATCCTGTGTGGAGCACTGTACCCTGTGTGGAGCCCTGTACACTGTGTGTAGCACTGTATCCTGGGTGCTGCACTGTATCCGGTGTGGAGTACTTTACACTGTGTGGAGCACTGTACCCTGTGTGGAGCACTTTGCCCTGTGAGGAGAACTGTACCCTGTGTGTTGGACTGTACCCTGTGTGCAGAACTGTACCCTGTGTGAAGCACTGTACCCTGTGTGGAGCACTTTACCCTGTGTGGAGCACTGTACCCTGTGTGTAGGACTGTACCCTGTGTGCAACACTGTTGCCTGTGTCGAGGATTGTACCCTGTGTGGAGGACTGTACCCTGTGTGGAGGACTTTATCATGTGTGGAGCATTGTATCCTGTGTGGAGCACTGTACCCTGTGTGTAGCTCTGTACACTGTGTGAGCTCTGTACCCTGTGTGGATCACTGTACCCTGTGTTGTGGACTATGCCCTGTGTGCAGCACTGTACCTTGTGTCGTGGTTTGTAGCCTGTGTGTAGCACTGTACCTTGTGTCGTGGATTGTACCCTGTGTGGAGCACTGTACCCTGTGTGGAGCCCTGTACACTGTGTGTAGCACTGTATCCTGTGTGGAGCATTGTACCCTGTGTGCTGCACGGTACCCTGTGTGGAGTACTGTACCCTGTGTGCAGCTCTGTACATTGTGTGGTGGACAGTACCCTGTGTGCAGCACTCTACCCTGTGTTCAGCACTGTACCCAGTGTGGAGCACTGTACCCTATGTGCAGCACTGTATCCTGTGTGGAGCACTATAACCTGTGTGGAGGACTGTACCCTGTGTGGAGGTCTGTCCCCTGTGTGCAGCAATGTACCCTGTGTGGAGGACTGTACCCTGTGTGCAACACTGTACCCTATGTGGAGCACTGTACCCTGTGTGCAGGACTTTATCCTGTGTGGAGCACTGTATCCTGTGTGGAGCACTGTACCCTGTGTGTAGCTCTGTACCCTGTGTGGAGCTGTGTACCCTGTGTGTAGCTCTGTACCCTGTGTGGATCACTGTACCCTGTGTGCAGCACTGTACCTTGCGTTGTGGATTGTACCCTGTGTGGAGCACTGTATCCTGTGTGGAGCATTGTACCCTGTGTGCAGCACTGTACCCTGTGTGGAGGACTGTACCACGTGTGCAGCACACTACCCTGTGTGGACCACTGTACCCTATGTGGAGCACTGTACACTGTGCGCAGCACTCTATCCCGTGTGGAGCACTGTAACATGTGTTGTGGACTATACCCTGTGTGCAGCACTGTACCTTGTGTTGTGGATTATACCCTGTGTGGAGCACTGTACACTGTGTGGAGCACTTTGCCCTGTACACTGTTTGTAGCACTGTATCCTGTGTGGAGCATTGTACCCTGTGTGCTGCACTGTACCCTGTGTGGAGTACTGTACCCTGTGTGCAGCACTGTACCCTGTGTGGGGGACAGTGCCCCGTGTGCAGCACTCTACCCTGTGTGGAGCACTGTACCCAGTGTGGAGCACTGTACCCTATGTGCAGAACTGTATCCTGTGTGGAGCACTGTAACCTGTGTGGAGGACTGTACCCTGTGTGGAGATCTGTCCCCTGTGTGCAGCAATGTACCCTGTGTGGAGTACTGTACACTGTGTGGAGGACTGTACCACTTGTGGAGGACTGTACCCTGTGTGCAACACTGTACCCTATGTGGAGCACTGTACCCTATGTGGAGCACTGTACCCTGTGTGCAGCACTGTATCCTGTGTGGAGCACTGTAACCTGTGTGGAGGACTGTACCCTGTGTGCAGCACTGTACCCTGTGTAGAGGACAGTACACTGTGTGCAGCACTGTACCCTGTGTGGAGCACTGTACCCAGTGTGGAGTACTGCACCCTATGTGCAGCACTGTACCCTGTGTGGAGGACTGTACCACGTGTGCAACACACTACCATGTGTGGAGAACTGTACCCTATGTGGAGCACTGTACGCTGTGTACAGCACTCTATCCCGTGTGGAGCACTGTAACCTGTGTGGAGCACTGTACCCTGTGTGCAGCACTGTACCCTGTGTCGAGCACTCTACCCTGTGTGCAGCACTGTACCGCGTGTTGTGGACTATACCATGTGTGCAGCAAGTACCTTGTGTCGAGCACTGTACCCTGTGTGCAGCACTGTACCTTGTGTTGTGGATTGTGCCCTGTGTGGAGCACTGTACCCTGTGTGGAGCCCTGTACACTGTGTGTAGCACTGTATCCTGTGTGCTGCACTGTATCCGGTGTGGAGTACTTTACACTGTGTGGAGCACTGTACCCTGTGTGGAGCACTTTGCCCTGTGAGGAGAACTGTACCCTGTGTGCAGAACTGTACCCTGTGTGAAGCACTGTACCCTGTGTGGAGCACTTTACCCTGTGTGGAGCACTGTACCCTGTGTGTAGGACTGTACCCTGTGTGCAACACTGTTGCCTGTGTCGAGGATTGTACCCTGTGTGGAGGACTGTACCCTGTGTGGAGGACTTTATCATGTGTGGAGCATTGTATCCTGTGTGGAGCACTGTACCCTGTGTGTAGCTCTGTACACTGTGTGAGCTCTGTACCCTGTGTGGATCACTGTACCCTGTGTTGTGGACTATGCCCTGTGTGCAGCACTGTACCTTGTGTCGTGGTTTGTAGCCTGTGTGTAGCACTGTACCTTGTGTCGTGGATTGTACCCTGTGTGGAGCACTGTACCCTGTGTGGAGCCCTGTACACTGTGTGTAGCACTGTATCCTGTGTGGAGCATTGTACCCTGTGTGCTGCACGGTACCCTGTGTGGAGTACTGTACCCTGTGTGCAGCTCTGTACATTGTGTGGTGGACAGTACCCTGTGTGCAGCACTCTACCCTGTGTTCAGCACTGTACCCAGTGTGGAGCACTGTACCCTATGTGCAGCACTGTATCCTGTGTGGAGCACTATAACCTGTGTGGAGGACTGTACCCTGTGTGGAGGTCTGTCCCCTGTGTGCAGCAATGTACCCTGTGTGGAGGACTGTACCCTGTGTGCAACACTGTACCCTATGTGGAGCACTGTACCCTGTGTGCAGGACTTTATCCTGTGTGGAGCACTGTATCCTGTGTGGAGCACTGTACCCTGTGTGTAGCTCTGTACCCTGTGTGGAGCTGTGTACCCTGTGTGTAGCTCTGTACCCTGTGTGGATCACTGTACCCTGTGTGCAGCACTGTACCTTGCGTTGTGGATTGTACCCTGTGTGGAGCACTGTATCCTGTGTGGAGCATTGTACCCTGTGTGCAGCACTGTACCCTGTGTGGAGGACTGTACCACGTGTGCAGCACACTACCCTGTGTGGACCACTGTACCCTATGTGGAGCACTGTACACTGTGCGCAGCACTCTATCCCGTGTGGAGCACTGTAACATGTGTTGTGGACTATACCCTGTGTGCAGCACTGTACCTTGTGTTGTGGATTATACCCTGTGTGGAGCACTGTACACTGTGTGGAGCACTTTGCCCTGTACACTGTTTGTAGCACTGTATCCTGTGTGGAGCATTGTACCCTGTGTGCTGCACTGTACCCTGTGTGGAGTACTGTACCCTGTGTGCAGCACTGTACCCTGTGTGGGGGACAGTGCCCCGTGTGCAGCACTCTACCCTGTGTGGAGCACTGTACCCAGTGTGGAGCACTGTACCCTATGTGCAGAACTGTATCCTGTGTGGAGCACTGTAACCTGTGTGGAGGACTGTACCCTGTGTGGAGATCTGTCCCCTGTGTGCAGCAATGTACCCTGTGTGGAGTACTGTACACTGTGTGGAGGACTGTACCACTTGTGGAGGACTGTACCCTGTGTGCAACACTGTACCCTATGTGGAGCACTGTACCCTATGTGGAGCACTGTACCCTGTGTGCAGCACTGTATCCTGTGTGCAGCACTGTAACCTGTGTGGAGGACTGTACCCTGTGTGCAGCACTGTACCCTGTGTAGAGGACAGTACACTGTGTGCAGCACTGTACCCTGTGTGGAGCACTGTACCCAGTGTGGAGTACTGCACCCTATGTGCAGCACTGTACCCTGTGTGGAGGACTGTACCACGTGTGCAACACACTACCATGTGTGGAGAACTGTACACTATGTGGAGCACTGTACGCTGTGTGCAGCACTCTATCCCGTGTGGAGCACTGTAACCTGTGTGGAGCACTGTACCCTGTGTGCAGCACTGTACCCTGTGTCGAGCACTCTACCCTGTGTGCAGCACTGTACCGCGTGTTGTGGACTATACCATGTGTGCAGCAAGTACCTTGTGTCGAGCACTGTACCCTGTGTGCAGCACTGTACCTTGTGTTGTGGATTGTGCCCTGTGTGGAGCACTGTACCCTGTGTGGAGCCCTGTACACTGTGTGTAGCACTGTATCCTGTGTGCTGCACTGTATCCGGTGTGGAGTACTTTATACTGTGTGGAGCAATGTACCCTGTGTGGAGCACTTTGCCCTGTGAGGAGCACTGTACCCTGTGTGTAGGACTGTACCCTGTGTGCAGAACTGTACCCTGTGTGGAGCACTGTACCCTGTGTGGAGCACTTTGCCCTGTGAGGAGCACTGTACCCTGTGTGTAGAACTGTACCCTGTGTGCAGCACTGTACCCTGTGTGGAGCACTTTACTCTGTGTGGAGCACTGTACCCTGTGTGTAGGACTGTACCCTGTGTGCAACACTGTTGCCTGTGTTGAGGATTGTACCCTGAGTGGAGAACTGTACCCTGTGTGGAGGAATTTATCATGTGTGGAGCACTGTATCCTGTGTGGAGCACTGTACCCTGTGTGTAGCTCTGTACACTGTGTGAGCTCTGTACCCTGTGTGGATCACTGTACCCTGTGTGCAGCACTGTACCCTGTGTGGAGGACTGTACCATGTGTGCAGCACACTACCCTGTGTGTAGCACCGTACCCTATGTGGAGCACTGTACGCTGTGTGCAGCACTCTATCCCGTGTGGAGCACTGTAACCTGTGTGGAGCACTGTACCCTGTGTGCAGCACTGTACCCTGTGTTGTGGACTATACCCTGTGTGCAGCACTGTACCTTGTGTTGTGGATTGTACCCTGTGTGGAGCACTGTACCCTGTGTGGAGCATTGTACCCTGTGTGCTGCACTGTACCCTGTGTGGAGGACAGTACCCCGTGTGCAGCACTCTACCCTGTGTGGAGCACTGTACCCAGTGTGGAGCACTGTATCCTATGTGCAGCACTGTATCCTGTGTGGAGCACTGTAACCTGTGTGGAGAACTGTACCCTGTGTGGAGGTCTGTCCCCTGTGTGCAGCAATGTACCCTGTGTGCAGCACTGTGCCCTGTGTGCAACACTGTTCCCTATGTGGAGCACTGTACCTTGTGTGCAGCACTGTATCCTGTGTGCAGCACTGTAACCTGTGTGGAGGTCTGTCCCCTGTGTGCAGCACTGTACCCTGTGTAGAGGACAGTACACTGTGTGCAGCACTGTACCCTGTGTGGAGCACTGTACCCAGTGTGGAGCACTGCACCCTACGTGCAGCACTGTATCCTGTGTGGAGCACTGTAACCTCTGTGGAGGACTGTACCCTGAGTGGAGGTCTGTCCCCTGTGTGCAGCAATGTGCCCTGTGTGGAGGACTGTACCCTGTGTGCAACGCTTTACCCTATGTGGAGCACTGCACCCTGTGTGTAGCACTCTAGCCCGTGTGGAGCACTGTACCCTGTGTGCAGCACTGTACCCTGTGTTGTGGACTATACCCTGTGTGCAGCACTGTACCTTGTGTTGTGGATTGTACCCTGTGTGGAGCACTGTACCCTGTGTCGAGCCCTGTACCCTGTGTGGAGCACTTTACCCTGTGTGCAGCACTGTACCCTTTGTGCAGCACTGTACCCTGTGTGCAGGACTGTACCCCGTGTGGAGGACGGTACCCTGTGTGCAACACTGTACCCAGTGTGGAGCACTGTACCCTGTGTGCAACACTATACCCTGTGTGTAGGACTGTACCTTTTGTGCAGCACTGTACCCTGTGTGGAGCACTGTACCCTTTGTGGAGCCCTGTACCCTGTGTGTAGCACTGTATCCTGGGTGCTGCACTGTATCTGGTGTGGAATACTTTACCCTGTGTGGAGCACTGTATCCTGTGTGGAGCACTTTGCCCTGTGAGGTGCACTGTACCCTGTGTGTAGGACTGTACCCTGTGTGCAGCACTGTACCCTGTGTGGAGCACTTTACCCTGTGTGGAGCACTGTACCCTGTGTGTCGGACTATGCCCTGTGTGCAACACTGTTGCCTGTGTGGAGGATTGTACCCTGTGTGGAGGACTGTACCCTGTGTGGAGGACTTTATCCTGTGTGGAGCACTGTATTCTGTATGGAGCGCTGTATCCTGTGTGGAGCTCTGTACCCTGTGTGGATCACTGTACCCTGTTTCAAGCACTGTACCCTGTGTGCAGCACTGTACCTGGTGTTGTGGATTGTACCCTGTGTGGAGCACTGTATCCTGTGTGGAGCATTGTACCCTGTGTGCAGCACTGTACCCTGTTTCAAGCACTGTACCCTCTGTGCAGTACTGTACCTTGTGTTGTGGATTGTACCCTGTGTGGAGCACTGTATCCTGTGTGGAGCATTGTACCCTGTGTGGAGGACTGTACCACGTGTGCAGCACACTACCCTGTGTGGAGCACTGTACCCTATGTGGAGCACTGTACCCTGTGTGCAGCACTGTACCCTGTGTTGTGGACTATACCCTGTGTGCAGCACTGTACCTTGTGTTGTGGATTGTACCCTGTGTGGAGCACTGTACCCTGTGTGGAGCCCTGTACAATGTGTGTAGCACTGTATCCTGTGTGGAGGACTGTACCCTGTGTCGAGCCCTGTACCCTGTGTGGAGCACTTTACCCTGTGTGCAGGACTGTACCCCGTGTGGAGGACGGTACCCTGTGTGCAACACTGTACCCAGTGTGGAGCACTGTACCCTGTGTGCAACACTGTACCCTGTGTGTAGGACTGTACCTTTTGTGCAGCACTGTACCCTGTGTGGAGCACTGTACCCTGTGTGGAGCACTGTACCTTGTGTTGTGGATTGTGCGCTGTGTAGAGCACTGTACCCTGTGTGGAGCACTGTACCCAGTGTGGAGCACTGTACCTTGTGTTGTGGATTGTGCCCTGTGTGGAGCACTGTACCCTGTGTGGAGCCCTGTACACTGTGTGTAGCACTTTACCCTGTGTGGAGCACTGTACCCTGTGTGGAGAACTGTACCCTGTGTGGAGCACTTTTCCCTGTGAGGAGCACGGTACCCTGTGTGTAGGACTATACCCTGTGTGCAAAACTGTTGCCTGTGTGGAGGATTGTACCCTGTGTGGAGGACTGTACCCTGTGTGGAGCACTGTATCCTGTATGGAGCACTGTACCCTGTGTGCAGCACTGTACCCTGTGTGCAGCACTGTACCCTGTTTCGAGCACTGTACCCTGTGTGCAGCACTGTACCTTGTGTTGTGGATTGTACCCTGTGTGGAGCACTGTATCCTCTGCGGAGCATTGTACCCTGTGTGCAGCACTGTACCCTGTGTGGAGGACTGTACCACGTGTGCAGCACTGTACCTTGTGTTGTGGATTGTACGCTGTGTGGAGCACTGTACCCTATGTGGAGCACTGTCCGCTGTGTGCAGCACTCTATCCCGTGTGGAGCACTGTAACCTGTGTGGAGCACTGTACCCTGTGTGCAGCACTGTACCCTGTGTTGTGGACTATACCCTGTGTGGAGGACAGTACCCCGTGTGCAGCACTCTACCCTGTGTGGAGCACTGTACCCAGTGTGGAGCACTGTATCCTATGTGCAGCACTGTATCCTGTGTGGAGCACTGTAACCTGTGTGGAGAACTGTACCCTGTGTGGAGGTCTGTCCCCTGTGTGCAGCAATGTACCCTGTGTGGAGCACTGTAACCTGTGTGGAGCACTGTACCCTGTGTCGAGCACTGTACCCTGTGTGCAGCACTGTATCCTGTGTTGTGGACTATACCCTGTGCACAGCACTGTACCTTGTGTTGTGGATTGTACCCTGTGTGGAGCACTGTACCCTGTGTGGAGCATTGTACCCTGTGTGCTGCACTGTACCCTGTGTGGAGGACAGTACCCCGTGTGCAGCACTCTACCCTGTGTGGAGCACTGTACCCAGTGTGGAGCACTGTATCCTATGTGCAGCACTGTATCCTGTGTGGAGCACTGTAACCTGTGTGGAGGACTGTACCCTGTGTGGAGGTCTGTCCCCTGTGTGCAGCAATGTACCCTGTGTGGAGGACTGTACCCTGTGTGCAACACTGTTCCCTATGTGGAGCACTGTACCTTGTGTGCAGCACTGTATCCTGTGTGCAGCACTGTAACCTGTGTGGAGGACTGTACCCTGTGTGGAGGTCTGTCCCCTGTGTGCAGCACTGTACCCTGTGTGGAGGACTGTACCCTGTGTGCAGCACTCTACCCTGTGTGGAGCACTGTACCCAGTGTGGAGCACTGCACCCTATGTGCAGCACTGTATCCTGTGTGGAGCACTGTAACCTGTGTGGAGGACTGTACCCTGAGTGGAGGTCTGTCCCCTGTGTGCAGCAATGTACCCTGTGTGGAGTACTGTACCCTGTGTGCAGCTCTGTACATTGTGTGGTGGACAGTACCCTGTGTTCAGCACTGTACCCAGTGTGGAGCACTGTACCCTATGTGCAGCACTGTATCCTGTGTGGAGCACTATAACCTGTGTGGAGGACTGTACCCTGTGTGGAGGTCTGTCCCCAGTGTGCAGCAATGTACCCTGTGTGGAGGACTGTACCCTGTGTGCAACACTGTACCCTATGTGGAGCACTGTACCCTGTGTGCAGGACTTTATCCTGTGTGGAGCACTGTATCCTGTGTGGAGCACTGTACCCTGTGTGTAGCTCTGTACCCTGTGTGGAGCTTTGTACCCTGTGTGTAGCTCTGTACCCTGTGAGGATCACTGTACCCTGTGTGCAGCACTGTACCCTGTGTCGAGTACTGTACCCTGTGTGCAGCACTGTACCCTGTGTTGTGGACTATACCCTGTGTGCAGCACTGTACCCTGTGTGGAGGACTGTACCCTGTGTGCAGCACTGTACCTTGTGTTGTGGATTGTACCCTGTGTGGAGCACTGTATCCTGTATGGAGCACTGTACCCTGTGTGCAGCACTGTACCCTGTGTGCAGCACTGTACCCTGTTTCGAGCACTGTACCCTGTGTGCAGCACTGTACCTTGTGTTGTGGATTGTACCCTGTGTGGAGCACTGTATCCTGTGCGGAGCATTGTACCCTGTGTGCAGCACTGTACCCTGTGTGGAGGACTGTACCACGTGTGCAGCACTGTACCTTGTGTTGTGGATTGTACCCTGTGTGGAGCACTGTACCCTATGTGGAGCACTGTCCGCTGTGTGCAGCACTCTATCCCGTGTGGAGCACTGTAACCTGTGTGGAGCACTGTACCCTGTGTGCAGCACTGTACCCTGTGTTGTGGACTATACCCTGTGTGGAGGACAGTACCCCGTGTGCAGCACTCTACCCTGTGTGGAGCACTGTACCCAGTGTGGAGCACTGTATCCTATGTGCAGCACTGTATCCTGTGTGGAGCACTGTAACCTGTGTGGAGAACTGTACCCTGTGTGGAGGTCTGTCCCCTGTGTGCAGCAATGTACCCTGTGTGGAGCACTGTAACCTGTGTGGAGCACTGTACCCTGTGTCGAGCACTGTACCCTGTGTGCAGCACTGTATCCTGTGTTGTGGACTATACCCTGTGCGCAGCACTGTACCTTGTGTTGTGGATTGTACCCTGTGTGGAGCACTGTACCCTGTGTGGAGCATTGTACCCTGTGTGCTGCACTGTACCCTGTGTGGAGGACAGTACCCCGTGTGCAGCACTCTACCCTGTGTGGAGCACTGTACCCAGTGTGGAGCACTGTATCCTATGTGCAGCACTGTATCCTGTGTGGAGCACTGTAACCTGTGTGGAGGACTGTACCCTGTGTGGAGGTCTGTCCCCTGTGTGCAGCAATGTACCCTGTGTGGAGGACTGTACCCTGTGTGCAACACTGTTCCCTATGTGGAGCACTGTACCTTGTGTGCAGCACTGTATCCTGTGTGCAGCACTGTAACCTGTGTGGAGGACTGTACCCTGTGTGGAGGTCTGTCCCCTGTGTGCAGCACTGTACCCTGTGTGGAGGACTGTACCCTGTGTGCAGCACTCTACCCTGTGTGGAGCACTGTACCCAGTGTGGAGCACTGCACCCTATGTGCAGCACTGTATCCTGTGTGGAGCACTGTAACCTGTGTGGAGGACTGTACCCTGAGTGGAGGTCTGTCCCCTGTGTGCAGCAATGTACCCTGTGTGGAGTACTGTACCCTGTGTGCAGCTCTGTACATTGTGTGGTGGACAGTACCCTGTGTTCAGCACTGTACCCAGTGTGGAGCACTGTACCCTATGTGCAGCACTGTATCCTGTGTGGAGCACTATAACCTGTGTGGAGGACTGTACCCTGTGTGGAGGTCTGTCCCCAGTGTGCAGCAATGTACCCTGTGTGGAGGACTGTACCCTGTGTGCAACACTGTACCCTATGTGGAGCACTGTACCCTGTGTGCAGGACTTTATCCTGTGTGGAGCACTGTATCCTGTGTGGAGCACTGTACCCTGTGTGTAGCTCTGTACCCTGTGTGGAGCTTTGTACCCTGTGTGTAGCTCTGTACCCTGTGAGGATCACTGTACCCTGTGTGCAGCACTGTACCCTGTGTCGAGTACTGTACCCTGTGTGCAGCACTGTACCCTGTGTTGTGGACTATACCCTGTGTGCAGCACTGTACCCTGTGTGGAGGACTGTACCCTGTGTGCAGCACTGTACCTTGTGTTGTGGATTGTACCCTGTGTGGAGCACTGTATCCTGTATGGAGCACTGTACCCTGTGTGCAGCACTGTACCCTGTGTGCAGCACTGTACCCTGTTTCGAGCACTGTACCCTGTGTGCAGCACTGTACCTTGTGTTGTGGATTGTACCCTGTGTGGAGCACTGTATCCTGTGCGGAGCATTGTACCCTGTGTGCAGCACTGTACCCTGTGTGGAGGACTGTACCACGTGTGCAGCACTGTACCTTGTGTTGTGGATTGTACCCTGTGTGGAGCACTGTACCCTATGTGGAGCACTGTCCGCTGTGTGCAGCACTCTATCCCGTGTGGAGCACTGTAACCTGTGTGGAGCACTGTACCCTGTGTGCAGCACTGTACCCTGTGTTGTGGACTATACCCTGTGTGGAGGACAGTACCCCGTGTGCAGCACTCTACCCTGTGTGGAGCACTGTACCCAGTGTGGAGCACTGTATCCTATGTGCAGCACTGTATCCTGTGTGGAGCACTGTAACCTGTGTGGAGAACTTTACCCTGTGTGGAGGTCTGTCCCCTGTGTGCAGCAATGTACCCTGTGTGGAGCACTGTAACCTGTGTGGAGCACTGTACCCTGTGTCGAGCACTGTACCCTGTGTGCAGCACTGTATCCTGTGTTGTGGACTATACCCTGTGCGCAGCACTGTACCTTGTGTTGTGGATTGTACCCTGTGTGGAGCACTGTACCCTGTGTGGAGCATTGTACCCTGTGTGCTGCACTGTACCCTGTGTGGAGGACAGTACCCCGTGTGCAGCACTCTACCCTATGTGGAGCACTGTACCCAGTGTGGAGCACTGTATCCTATGTGCAGCACTGTATCCTGTGTGGAGCACTGTAACCTGTGTGGAGGACTGTACCCTGTGTGGAGGTCTGTCCCCTGTGTGCAGCAATGTACCCTGTGTGGAGCACTGTACCTTGTGTGCAGCACTGTATCCTGTGTGCAGCACTGTAACCTGTGTGGAGGACTGTACCCTGTGTGGAGGTCTGTCCCCTGTGTGCAGCACTGTACCCTGTGTGGAGGACTGTACCCTGTGTGCAGCACTCTACCCTGTGTGGAGCACTGTACCCAGTGTGGAGCACTGCACCCTATGTGCAGCACTGTATCCTGTGTGGAGCACTGTAACCTGTGTGGAGGACTGTACCCTGAGTGGAGGTCTGTCCCCTGTGTGCAGCAATGTACCCTGTGTGGAGTACTGTACCCTGTGTGCAGCTCTGTACATTGTGTGGTGGACAGTACCCTGTGTGCAGCACTCTACCCTGTGTTCAGCACTGTACCCAGTGTGGAGCACTGTACCCTATGTGCAGCACTGTATCCTGTGTGGAGCACTATAACCTGTGTGGAGGACTGTACCCTGTGTGGAGGTCTGTCCCCAGTGTGCAGCAATGTACCCTGTGTGGAGGACTGTACACTGTGTGCAACACTGTACCCTATGTGGAGCACTGTACCCTGTGTGCAGGACTTTATCCTGTGTGGAGCACTGTATCCTGTGTGGAGCACTGTACCCTGTGTGTAGCTCTGTACCCTGTGTGGAGCTTTGTACCCTGTGTGTAGCTCTGTACCCTGTGAGGATCACTGTACCCTGTGTGCAGCACTGTACCCTGTGTCGAGTACTGTACCCTGTGTGCAGCACTGTACCCTGTGTTGTGGACTATACCCTGTGTGCAGCACTGTACCCTGTGTGGAGGACTGTACCCTGTGTGCAGCACTGTACCTTCTGTTGTGGATTGTACCCTGTGTGGAGCACTGTATCCTGTGTGGAGCATTGTACCCTGTGTGCAGCACTGTACCCTGTGTGGAGGACTGTACCACGTGTGCAGCACACTACCCTGTGTGGACCACTGTACACTATGTGGAGCACTGTACGCTGTGTGCAGCACTCTATCCCGTGTGGAGCACTGTAACATGTGTTGTGGACTATACCCTGTGTGCAGCACTGTACCTTGTGTTGTGGATTATACCCTGTGTGGAGCACTGTACACTGTGTGGAGCACTTTGCCCTGTACACTGTTTGTAGCACTGTATCCTGTGTGGAGCATTGTACCCTGTGTGCTGCACTGTACCCTGTGTGGAGTACTGTACCCTGTGTGCAGCACTGTACCCTGTGTGGGGGACAGTGCCCCGTGTGCAGCACTCTACCCTGTGTGGAGCACTGTACCCAGTGTGGAGCACTGTACCCTATGTGCAGAACTGTATCCTGTGTGGAGCACTGTAACCTGTGTGGAGGACTGTACCCTGTGTGGAGATCTGTCCCCTGTGTGCAGCAATGTACCCTGTGTGGAGTACTGTACACTGTGTGGAGGACTGTACCACTTGTGGAGGACTGTACCCTGTGTGCAACACTGTACCCTATGTGGAGCACTGTACCCTATGTGGAGCACTGTACCCTGTGTGCAGCACTGTATCCTGTGTGCAGCACTGTAACCTGTGTGGAGGACTGTACCCTGTGTGCAGCACTGTACCCTGTGTGGAGCACTGTACCCAGTGTGGAGTACTGCACCCTATGTGCAGCACTGTACCCTGTGTGGAGGACTGTACCACGTGTGCAGCACACTACCATGTGTGGAGAACTGTACCCTATGTGGAGCACTGTACGCTGTGTGCAGCACTCTATCCCGTGTGGAGCACTGTAACCTGTGTGGAGCACTGTACCCTGAGTGCAGCACTGTACCCTGTGTCGAGCACTCTACCCTGTGTGCAGCACTGTACCGCGTGTTGTGGATTGTGCCCTGTGTGGAGCACTGTACCCTGTGTGGAGCCCTGTACACTGTGTGTAGCACTGTATCCTGTGTGCTGCACTGTATCCGGTGTGGAGTACTTTACACTGTGTGGAGCACTGTACCCTGTGTGGAGCACTTTGCCCTGTGAGGAGCACTGTACCCTGTGTGTAGGACTGTACTCTGTGTGCAGAACTGTACCCTGTGTGGAGCACTGTACCCTGTGTGGAGCACTTTGCCCTGTGAGGAGCACTGTTCCCTGTGTGTAGGACTGTACCCTGTGTGCAGCACTGTACACTGTGTGGAGCACTGTACCCTGTGTGGAGCACTTTGCCCTGTGAGGAGCACTGTACCCTGTGTGTAGGACTGTACTCTGTGTGCAGCACTGTACCCTGTGTGGAGCACTTTACCCTGTGTGGAGCACTTTACCCTGTGTGTAGGACTGTACCCTGTGTGCAACACTGTTGCCTGTGTTGAGGATTGTACCCTGTGTGGAGGACTGTACCCTGTGTGGAGGACTTTATCATGTGTGGAGCACTGTATCCTGTGTGGAGCACTGTACCCTGTGTGTAGCTCTGTACACTGTGTGAGCTCTGTACCTTGTGTGGATCACTGTACCCTGTGTGCAGCACTGTACCCTGTGTGGAGGACTGTACCATGTGTGCAGCACACTACCCTGTGTGGAGCACCGTACCCTATGTGGAGCACTGTACGCTGTGTGCAGCACTCTATCCCGTGTGGAGCACTGTAACCTGTGTGGAGCACTGTACCCTGTGTGCAGCACTGTACCCTGTGTTGTGGACTATACCCTGTGCGCAGCACTGTACCTTGTGTTGTGGATTGTACCCTGTGTGGAGCACTGTACCCTGTGTGGAGCATTGTACCCTGTGTGCTGCACTGTACCCTGTGTGGAGGACAGTACCCCGTGTGCAGCACTCTACCCTGTGTGGAGCACTGTACCCAGTGTGGAGCACTGTATCCTATGTGCAGCACTGTATCCTGTGTGGAGCACTGTAACCTGTGTGGAGAACTGTACCCTGTGTGGAGGTCTGTCCCCTGTGTGCAGCAATGTACCCAGTGTGCAGCACTGTGCCCTGTGTGCAACACTGTTCCCTATGTGGAGCACTGTACCTTGTGTGCAGCACAGTATCCTGTGTGCAGCACTGTAACCTGTGTGGAGGTCTGTCCCCTGTGTGCAGCACTGTACCCTGTGTAGAGGACAGTACACTGTGTGCAGCACTGTACCCTGTGTGGAGCACTGTACCCAGTGTGGAGCACGGCACTCTATGTGCAGCACTGTATCCTGTGTGGAGCACTGTAACCTCTGTGGAGGACTGTACCCTGAGTGGAGGTCTGTCCCCTGTGTGCAGCAATGTGCCCTGTGTGGAGGACTGTACCCTGTGTGCAACGCTTTACCCTATGTGGAGCACTGTACCCTGCGTGCAGCACTCTAGCCCGTGTGGAGCACTGTACCCTGTGTGCAGCACTGTACCCTGTGTTGTGGACTATACCCTGTGTGCAGCACTGTACCTTGTGTTTTGGATTGTACCCTGTGTGGAGCACTGTACCCTGTGTCGAGCCCTGTACCCTGTGTGGAGCACTTTACCCTGTGTGCAGCACTGTACCCTTTGTGCAGCACTGTACCCTGTGTGCAGGATTGTACCCCGTGTGGAGGACGGTACCCTGTGTGCAACACTGTACCCAGTGTGGAGCACTGTACCCTGTGTGCAACACTGTACCCTGTGTGTAGGACTGTACACAGTGTGTAGCACTGTATCCTGGGTGCTGCACTGTATCTGGTGTGGAATACTTTACCCTGTGTGGAGCACTGTATCCTGTGTGGAGCACTTTGCCCTGTGAGGTGCACTGTACCCTGTGTGTAGGACTGTACCCTGTGTGCAGCACTGTACCCTGTGTGGAGCACTTTTCCCGGTGTGGAGCACTGTACCCTGTGTGTAGGACTATGCCCTGTGTGCAACACTGTTGCCTGTGTGGAGGATTGTACCCTGTGTGGAGGACTGTACCCTGTGTGGAGGACTTTATCCTGTGTGGAGCACTGTATTCTGTATGGAGCACTGTATCCTGTGTGGAGCTCTGTACCCTGTGTGGATCACTGTACCCTGTTTCAAGCACTGTACCCTGTGTGCAGCACTGTACCTTGTGTTGTGGATTGTACCCTGTGTGGAGCACTGTATCCTGTGTGGAGCATTGTACCCTGTGTGCAGCACTGTACCCTGTTTCAAGCACTGTACCCTGTGTGCAGTACTGTACCTTGTGTTGTGGATTGTACCCTGTGTGGAGCACTGTATCCTGTGTGGAGCATTGTACCCTGTGTGGAGGACTGTACCACGTGTGCAGCACACTACCCTGTGTGGAGCACTGTACCCTATGTGGAGCACTGTACCCTGTGTGCAGCACTGTACCCTGTGTTGTGGACTATACCCTGTGTGCAGCACTGTACCTTGTGTTGTGGATTGTACCCTGTGTGGAGCACTGTACCCTGTGTGGAGCCCTGTACACTGTGTGTAGCACTGTATCCTGTGTGGAGCATTGTACCCTGTGTGCTGCACTGTACCCTGTGTGGAGTACTGTACCCTGTGTGCAGCACTGTACCCTGTGTGGAGGAGAGTACCCTGTGTGCAGCACTGTACCCAGTGTGGAGCACTGTACCCTGTGTGCAGCACTCTATCCCGTGTGGAGCACTGTACCCTGTGTGGAGCACTGTACCCTGTGTCGAGCCCTGTACCCTGTGAGGAGCACATTACCCTGTGTGCAGGACTGTACCCCGTGTGGAGGACGGTACCCTGTGTGCAACACTGTACCCAGTGTGGAGCACTGTACCCTGTGTGCAACACTGTACCCTGTGTGTAGGACTGTACCTTTTGTGCAGCACTGTACCCTGTGTGGAGCACTGTACCCTGTGTGGAGCACTGTACCTTGTGTTGTGGATTGTGCCCTGTGTAGAGCACTGTACCCTGTGTGGAGCACTGTACCCTGTGTGGAGCACTGTACCTTGTGTTGTGGATTGTGCCCTGTGTGGAGCACTGAACCCTGTGTGGAGCCCTGTACACTGTGTGTAGCACTTTACCCTGTGTGGAGCATTGTACCCTGTGTGCTGCACTGTACCCTGTGTGGAGTACTGTACCCTGTGTGGAGCACTGTACCCTGTGTGGAGGACAGTACCCCGTGTGCAGCACTCTACCCTGTGTGGAGCACTGTACCCAGTGTGGAGCACTGTACCCTATGTGCAGTACTGTATCCTGTATGGAGCACTGTAACCTGTGTGGAGGACTGTACCCTGTGTGGAGGTCTGTCCCCTGTGTGCAGCAATGTACCCTGTGTGGAGGACTGTACCCTGTGTGCAACACTGTACACTATGTGGAGCACTGTACCCTGTGTGCAGCACTGTATCCTGTGTGCAGCACTGTAACCTATGTGGAGGACTGTACCCTGTGTGCAGGACTGTACCCCGTGTGGAGGACGGTACCTTGTGTGCAACACTGTACCCAGTGTGGAGCACTGTACCCTGTGTGCAACACTGTACCCTGTGTGGAGGACTGTACCTTTTGTGCAGCACTGTACCCTGTGTGGAGCACTGTACCCTGTGTGGAGCCCTGTACACTGTGTGTAGCACTGTATCCTGGGTGCTGCACTGTATCCGGTGTGGAATACTTTACCCTGTGTGGAGCACTGTATCTTGTGTGGAGCACTTTGCCCTGTGAGGTGTACTGTACCCTGTGTGTAGGACTGTACCCTGTGTGCAGCACTGTACCCTGTGTGGAGCACTTTTCCCTGTTTGGAGCACTGTACCCTGTGTGTAGGACTATGCCCTGTGTGCAACACTGTTGCCTGTGTGGAGGATTGTACCCTGTGTGGAGGACTTTATCCTGTGTGGAGCACTGTATTCTATATGGAGCACTGTATCCTGTGTGGAGCTCTGTACCCTGTGTGGATCACTGTACCCTGTGTGCAGCACTGTACCCTATTTCAAGCACTGTACCCGGTGTGCAGCACTGTACCTTGTGTTGTGGATTGTACCCTGTGTGGAGCACTGTATCCTGTGTGGAGCATTGTACCCTGTGTGCAGCACTGTACCCTGTTTCAAGCACTGTACCCTGTGTGCAGCACTGTACCTTGTGTTGTGGATTGTACCCTGTGTGGAGCACTGTATCCTGTGTGGAGCATTGTACCCTGTGTGGAGGACTGTACCACGTGTGCAGCACACTACCCTGTGTGGAGCACTGTACCCTATGTGGAGCACTGTACCCTATGTGGAGCACTGTACGCTGTGTGCAGCACTCTATCCCGTGTGGAGCACTGTAACCTGTGTGGAGCACTGTACGCTGTGTGCAGCACTCTATCCCGTGTGGAGCACTGTAACCTGTGTGGAGCACTGTACCCTGTGTGCAGCACTGTCCCCTGTGTTGTGGACTATACCCTGTGTGCAGCACTGTACCTTGTGTTGTGGATTGTACCCTGTGTGCTGCACTGTACCCTGTGTGGAGTACTGTACCCTGTGTGCAGCACTGTACCCTGTGTGGAGGACAGTACCCCGTGTGCAGCACTCTACCCTGTGTGGAGCACTGTACCCAGTGTGGAGCACTGTACCCTATGTGCAGTACTGTATCCTGTATGGAGCACTGTAACCTGTGTGGAGGACTGTACCCTGTGTGGAGGTCTGTCCCCTGTGTGCAGCAATGTACCCTGTGTGGAGGACTGTACCCTGTGTGCAACACTGTACACTATGTTGGGCACTGTACCCTGTGTGCAGCACTGTATCCTGTGTGCAGCACTGTAACCTATGTGGAGGACTGTACCCTGTGTGGAGATCTGTCCACTGTGTGCAGCAATGTACCCTGTGTGGAGGACTGTACCCTGTGTGCAACACTGTACCCTATGTGGAGCACTGTACCCTGTGTGCAGCACTGTATCCTGTGTGCAGCACTGTAACCTGTGTGGAGGACTGTACCCTGTGTGGAGGTCTGTCCCCTGTTTGCAGCACTGTACCCTGTGTGGAGGACTGTACCCTATGTGTAACACTGTACCCTCTGTGGAGCACTGTACCCTGTGTGCAGCACTACCCTGTGTGCATCACTGTGCACTGTGTGCAACACTGTACCCTGTGTGGAGGACTGTCCCCTGTGTGGTGCACTGCATCTTGTGTGGAGGACTGTATCCTGTGTGCAGCACTGTACCCTCTGTGGAGCACTGTACCCTGTGTGCAGCACTGTACACTGTGTGCATCACTGTACACTGTGTGCAACACTGTACCCTGTGTGGAAGACTGTCCCCTGTGTGGTGCACTGTATCTTGTGTAGAGGTCTGTATCCTGTGTGAAGCACTGTGTCCTGTGTGGAGTACTGTACCCTGTGTGGAGTTCTGTACCCATGTTCAGCACTGTATCCTGTTTGCAGCACTGTAAACTGTGTGGAGCACTGTACCCTGTATGGAGGACTGTACCCTTTGTGCAACACTGTAGCCTGTGTGGAGGACTGTGTGTGGAGCACTGTACCCTTTGTGCAGCACTGTACCCTGTGTGCAGCATTCTACCTTGTGTGGAGGACTGTACCCCATGTGGAGGACGGTACCCTGTGTGTAGGACTGTACCCTGTGTGCAACACTGTTCCCTGTGTGGAGGATTGTACCCTGTGTGGAGGACTTTACCCTGTGTGGAGCACTGTACCCTGTGTGGAGGACTTTATCCTGTGTGGAGCACTGTATCCTGTGTGGAGCACTGTACCCTATGTGTAGCTCGGTACCCTGTGTGGAACTCTGAACCCTGTGTGGAGCACTGTACCTTGTGTGCAGCACTCTACCCTGTGTGCAGCACTGTACCCTGTGTGGAGGACTGTATCCTGTGTGGAGCATTGTACCCTGTGTGGAGCACTGTACCCTGTGTGGAGCCCTGTACACTGTGTGTAGCACTGTATCCTGGGTGCTGCACTGTATCCGGTGTGGAATACTTTACCCTGTGTGGAGCACTGTATCTTGTGTGGAGCACTTTGCCCTGTGAGGTGTACTGTACCCTGTGTGTAGGACTGTACCCTGTGTGCAGCACTGTACCCTGTGTGGAGCACTTTTCCCTGTTTGGAGCACTGTACCCTGTGTGTAGGACTATGCCCTGTGTGCAACACTGTTGCCTGTGTGGAGGATTGTACCCTGTGTGGAGGACTTTATCCTGTGTGGAGCACTGTATTCTATATGGAGCACTGTATCCTGTGTGGAGCTCTGTACCCTGTGTGGATCACTGTACCCTGTGTGCAGCACTGTACCCTATTTCAAGCACTGTACCCGGTGTGCAGCACTGTACCTTGTGTTGTGGATTGTACCCTGTGTGGAGCACTGTATCCTGTGTGGAGCATTGTACCCTGTGTGCAGCACTGTACCCTGTTTCAAGCACTGTACCCTGTGTGCAGCACTGTACCTTGTGTTGTGGATTGTACCCTGTGTGGAGCACTGTATCCTGTGTGGAGCATTGTACCCTGTGTGGAGGACTGTACCACGTGTGCAGCACACTACCCTGTGTGGAGCACTGTACCCTATGTGGAGCACTGTACCCTATGTGGAGCACTGTACGCTGTGTGCAGCACTCTATCCCGTGTGGAGCACTGTAACCTGTGTGGAGCACTGTACGCTGTGTGCAGCACTCTATCCCGTGTGGAGCACTGTAACCTGTGTGGAGCACTGTACCCTGTGTGCAGCACTGTCCCCTGTGTTGTGGACTATACCCTGTGTGCAGCACTGTACCTTGTGTTGTGGATTGTACCCTGTGTGCTGCACTGTACCCTGTGTGGAGTACTGTACCCTGTGTGCAGCACTGTACCCTGTGTGGAGGACAGTACCCCGTGTGCAGCACTCTACCCTGTGTGGAGCACTGTACCCAGTGTGGAGCACTGTACCCTATGTGCAGTACTGTATCCTGTATGGAGCACTGTAACCTGTGTGGAGGACTGTACCCTGTGTGGAGGTCTGTCCCCTGTGTGCAGCAATGTACCCTGTGTGGAGGACTGTACCCTGTGTGCAACACTGTACACTATGTTGGGCACTGTACCCTGTGTGCAGCACTGTATCCTGTGTGCAGCACTGTAACCTATGTGGAGGACTGTACCCTGTGTGGAGATCTGTCCACTGTGTGCAGCAATGTACCCTGTGTGGAGGACTGTACCCTGTGTGCAACACTGTACCCTATGTGGAGCACTGTACCCTGTGTGCAGCACTGTATCCTGTGTGCAGCACTGTAACCTGTGTGGAGGACTGTACCCTGTGTGGAGGTCTGTCCCCTGTTTGCAGCACTGTACCCTGTGTGGAGGACTGTACCCTATGTGTAACACTGTACCCTCTGTGGAGCACTGTACCCTGTGTGCAGCACTACCCTGTGTGCATCACTGTGCACTGTGTGCAACACTGTACCCTGTGTGGAGGACTGTCCCCTGTGTGGTGCACTGCATCTTGTGTGGAGGACTGTATCCTGTGTGCAGCACTGTACCCTCTGTGGAGCACTGTACCCTGTGTGCAGCACTGTACACTGTGTGCATCACTGTACACTGTGTGCAACACTGTACCCTGTGTGGAAGACTGTCCCCTGTGTGGTGCACTGTATCTTGTGTAGAGGTCTGTATCCTGTGTGAAGCACTGTGTCCTGTGTGGAGTACTGTACCCTGTGTGGAGTTCTGTACCCATGTTCAGCACTGTATCCTGTTTGCAGCACTGTAAACTGTGTGGAGCACTGTACCCTGTATGGAGGACTGTACCCTTTGTGCAACACTGTAGCCTGTGTGGAGGACTGTGTGTGGAGCACTGTACCCTTTGTGCAGCACTGTACCCTGTGTGCAGCATTCTACCTTGTGTGGAGGACTGTACCCCATGTGGAGGACGGTACCCTGTGTGTAGGACTGTACCCTGTGTGCAACACTGTTCCCTGTGTGGAGGATTGTACCCTGTGTGGAGGACTTTACCCTGTGTGGAGCACTGTACCCTGTGTGGAGGACTTTATCCTGTGTGGAGCACTGTATCCTGTGTGGAGCACTGTACCCTATGTGTAGCTCGGTACCCTGTGTGGAACTCTGAACCCTGTGTGGAGCACTGTACCTTGTGTGCAGCACTCTACCCTGTGTGCAGCACTGTACCCTGTGTGGAGGACTGTATCCTGTGTGGAGCATTGTACCCTGTGTGCAGCACTGTACCCTGTTTCAAGCACTGTACCCTGTGTGCAGCACTGTTACCTTGTGTTGTGGATTGTACCCTGTGTGGAGCACTGTATCCTGTGTGGAGCATTGTACCCTGTGTGGAGGACTGTACCACGTGTGCAGCACACTACCCTGTGTGGAGCACTGTACCCTATGTGGAGCACTGTACCCTATGTGGAGCACTGTACGCTGTGTGCAGCACTCTATCCCGTGTGGAGCACTGTAACCTGTGTGGAGCACTGTACGCTGTGTGCAGCACTCTATCCCGTGTGGAGCACTGTAACCTGTGTGGAGCACTGTACCCTGTGTGCAGCACTGTCCCCTGTGTTGTGGACTATACCCTGTGTGCAGCACTGTACCTTGTGTTGTGGATTGTACCCTGTGTGCTGCACTGTACCCTGTGTGGAGTACTGTACCCTGTGTGGAGCACTGTACCCTGTGTGGAGGACAGTACCCCGTGTGCAGCACTCTACCCTGTGTGGAGCACTGTACCCAGTGTGGAGCACTGTACCCTATGTGCAGTACTGTATCCTGTATGGAGCACTGTAACCTGTGTGGAGGACTGTACCCTGTGTGGAGGTCTGTCCCCTGTGTGCAGCAATGTACCCTGTGTGGAGGACTGTACCCTGTGTGCAACACTGTACACTATGTGGAGCACTGTACCCTGTGTGCAGCACTGTATCCTGTGTGCAGCACTGTAACCTATGTGGAGGACTGTACCCTGTGTGGAGATCTGTCCACTGTGTGCAGCAATGTACCCTGTGTGGAGGACTGTACCCTGTGTGCAACACTGTACCCTATGTGGAGCACTGTACCCTGTGTGCAGCACTGTATCCTGTGTGCAGCACTGTAACCTGTGTGGAGGACTGTACCCTGTGTGGAGGTCTGTCCCCTGTTTGCAGCACTGTACCCTGTGTGGAGGACTGTACCCTATGTGTAACACTGTACCCTCTGTGGAGCACTGTACCCTGTGTGCAGCACTACCCTGTGTGCATCACTGTGCACTGTGTGCAACACTGTACCCTGTGTGGAGGACTGTCCCCTGTGTGGTGCACTGCATCTTGTGTGGAGGACTGTATCCTGTGTGCAGCACTGTACCCTCTGTGGAGCACTGTACCCTGTGTGCAGCACTATACACTGTGTGCATCACTGTACACTGTGTGCAACACTGTACCCTGTGTGGAAGACTGTCCCCTGTGTGGTGCACTGTATCTTGTGTAGAGGTCTGTATCCTGTGTGAAGCACTGTGTCCTGTGTGGAGTACTGTACCCTGTGTGGAGTTCTGTACCCATGTTCAGCACTGTATCCTGTTTGCAGCACTGTAAACTGTGTGGAGCACTGTACCCTTTATGGAGGACTGTACCCTTTGTGCAGCACTGTAGCCTGTGTGGAGGACTGTGTGTGGAGCACTGTACCCTTTGTGCAGCACTGTACCCTGTGTGCAGCATTCTACCTTGTGTGGAGGACTGTACCCCATGTGGAGGACGGTACCCTGTGTGTAGGACTGTACCCTGTGTGCAACACTGTTCCCTGTGTGGAGGATTGTACCCTGTGTGGAGGACTGTACCCTGTGTGGAGCACTGTACCCTGTGTGGAGGACTTTATCCTGTGTGGAGCACTGTATCCTGTGTGGAGCACTGTACCCTATGTGTAGCTCGGTACCCTGTGTGGAACTCTGTACCCTGTGTGGAGCACTGTACCTTGTGTGCAGCACTCTACCCTGTGTGCAGCACTGTACCCTGTGTGGAGGACTGTACCCTGTGTGCAGCACTGTACCCTTTGTGCAGCACTGTACCCTGTGTGGAGGACTGTACCCTGTGTGGAGCACTTTACCCTGTGTGGAGGACTGTACCCTGTGTGCAGCACTGTACCCTGTGTGCAGCACTGTACCCTTTGTGCAGCACTGTACCCTGTGTGGAGGACTGTACCCTGTGTGGAGCACTTTACCCTGTGTGGAGCACTGTACCCTGTGTGTAGGACTGTACCCTGTGTGCAACACTGTTCCCTGTGTGGAGGATTGTACCCTGTGTGGAGGACTGTACCCTGTGTGGAGCACTGTACCCTGTGTGGAGGACTTTATCCTGTGTGGAGCACTGTATCCTGTGTGGAGCACTGTACCCTATGTGTAGCTCGGTACCCTGTGTGGAACTCTGTACCCTGTGTGGAGCACTGTACCTTGTGTGCAGCACTCTACCCTGTGTGCAGCACTGTACCCTGTGTCGAGCACTGTACCCTGTGTGCAGCACAATACCCTGTGTGGAGCACTGTACCCTGTGGGCAACACTGTACCTTGTGTTGTAGATTGTACCCTGTGTGGAGCACTGTACCCTGTGTGGAGCCCTGTACACTGCGTGCGGCACTGTATCCTGTGTGGAGCATTGTACCCTGTGTGCAGCACTGTACCCTGTGTGGAGTACTGCACCCTGTGTGGAGCACGGTACCCTGTGTGGTGGACTGTACCCCATGTGCAGCACTGTACCCTGTGTGGAGGACTGTACCCCGTGTGGAGGACTGTACCCCGTGTGCAACACTGTACCCTGTGTGGAGCACTGTACCCTGTGTGGAGCACTGCACCCTGTGTGTAGGACTGTACCTTGTGTGCAGCACTGTACCCTGTGTGCAACACTTTACCCTGTGTGGAGGATTGTTTCCTGTGTGGAGGACTGTACCCTGTGTGCAACACTGTACCCTGTGTGTAGGACTGTACCATTTGTGCAGCACTGTACCCTGTGTTTAGGACTGTACCCCATGTGGAGGACTGTACCCTGTGGGCAGCACTGTACCCTGTGTGTAGGACTGTACCTTGGTGTGCACCACTGTACCCTGTGTGCAACACTTTACCCTGTGTGGAGGATTGTACCCTATGTGGAGGACTGTACCCTGTGTGGAGCACTGTACCCTGTGTGATGCACTGTATCCTGTGTGGAGTACTTTACCCTGTGTGGAGCACTTTACCCTGTGTGGAGCACTGTATCCTGTGTGTAGGACTGTACCCTGTGTGCAGCACTGTACCCTGTGTGGAGGGCTGTACCCTGTGTGGAGCACTGTACCCTGTGTGTAGGACTGTACCCTGTGTGCAACACTGTTCCCTGTGTGGAGGACTGTACCCTGTGTGGAGCACTGTACTCTGTGTGGAGGACTTTATCCTGTGTGGAGCACTGTATCCTGTGTGGAGCACTGTACCCTGTGTGTAGCTCTGTACCCTGTGTGGAGCTCTGTACCCTGTGTGGAGCACTGTACCCTGTCTGCAGCACTCTACCCTGTGTGCAGCACTGTACCCTGTGTCGAGCACTGTACCCTGTGTGCAGCACAGTACCCTTTGTGGAGCACTGTACCCTGTGTGCAGCACTGTACCCTGTGTGGAGCCCTGTACACTGTGTGCAGCACTGTACCTTGTGTTGTGGATTGTACCCTGTGTGCAGCACTGTACCTTGTGTTGTGGATTGTACCCTGTGTGCAGCACTGTACCCTGTGTGGAGTACTGTACCCTGTGTGCAGTACTGTACCCTGTGTGGTGGACTGTACCCCGTGTGCAGCACTGTACCCTGTGTGCAGCACTGTATCCTGTGTGGAGCACTGTAACCTGTGTGGAGGACTGTACCCTGTGTGGAGGTCTGTCCCCTGTGTGCAGCACTGTACCCTGTGTGCATCACTGTGCACAGTGTGCAACACTGTACCCTGTGTGGAGGACTGTCCCCTGTGTGGTGCACTGTATCTTTTGTGGAGGACTGTATCCTGTGTGGAGCACTGTGTCCTGTGTGGAGTACTGCAGCCTGCATGTAGGGCTGTACCCTGTGTGCAGCACTCTACCCTGTGTGGTGAACTGTACCCTGGG